>JAHREE010000559.1:11551377-11880328 GCA_033628505.1 Tringa tobata | reverse complement strand
ACTTCTGAATCTGCCTTATGTAACTGATGCCAAAGATGCTATGAACATCATCCTTCACTATCCGGAGTGGAAGTAGACACTTCTGTACAAGTCACAGTTCACACAGATATCCCATGTCCTAAACCCCAGACTAGAAAGGGAAACTCCAAATTGAGTTTTCCAGCACACTGCTACTACAAGAAAGCTATCACCAGGTTCTCCACATAAAGAGATGGATGACAAAAATTACATTTCATGTCCACATAATTATGCAGAGCTAATGCTGCCTTCAGTTACACATTTATCCCCAAAGATTTGAGTAGTGGCGCACTTCTAGACAGGGTTGAAAACATATTTCATACAATGTGTGATTTGTTTGGAACAGTATCATCAGATACTGTAAAGTGTGAACAGGATTATTGGTACTATTTAAGGAGCATTGAGCCTTTTCTCATCTCACACAAAAATGATGCAAGTTTGCAATCCATTTCTGTAGTTGCTTTATGAAGTGCAATAGTGACTGGGGAACTGAGAGAATACAAATGAGACATTACCATTTGAACTGCAGCGTTTCCTTAAAATTCCAAATTCTGCTTCAGGAGCTCTCATGCATGCTGAATACTATCGTCATGAGATAATTACTCATTATAAATGAGCACAGGCTAAAACCAGACATACTGTTCAGCTTTCTGAGCACATATGGATTTTGATGTTAAAATGAATACTTCAAAACAATTTTTACTGATCAAATGTGCTGGATTTACATCCAGGAGTAGTTTGTTTTTCTAGTGACCGGAAAAAAAAACTGTCTCTGTAGTACTCAGTGACTTGCAGAATCTCAATGTAAAAGATTATTTGAAACTTAATACATTTTTTCCTTTCTGAGTTCCAGAACATAGACCTTTGGAGAAACTAGTCTATAGGACACCGCATGTTAATGAGCCTTTGGGCTGATATCGTACCTGTAAGTGATGTGTGCTGCATTACCAGCATGTGATATCTGCTGGATGCTTTGAAAACTACATTGATAGTTTCACTTCAGCTTCCAGCGGGAAACTGGAGAGATGCCCATCTTTCAAGAGCCCCTGACAGTAAGTTTGTGATGCATTCACAGCTCTGAAGCCAAAGTATGCTAAGTCCCTTGGAAATACAGCCTAGAATCAGTGTCGAGCTACTATTATTTCATGTGTTGTGGATGAACAACTCAGTCTTCAGGTTTGCCAGCAAGTCACAGCCCTAATTTCTTCCACTAATATAGCCAAGTTTTAGATGTGGTTGTATATTAGCAATGGTCTTTTATCTATTTCCATCACTGTTGAAAAACTAAGTAATGCCCTCCACCATCCCAAACCCTTCATGTCCAATTTATTTGCATTTATTCACAGAAGATGTAATTTCTGCAGATCTATCACTTTATTAATTGCGAGTCATAGTGAAGCTTGGCTGTGGTTGTGCCTGTTACATTGGTGTCCAGAGTCTCCTCATTTCTGTCCTAGCATTCATAATTGTAAATAGTAATTGTAATGATTTATGGATTGATAGTTCTTGCTATTAACCACTCTAGTTTCACCTTATTTGGAGGCAGAAAACATCTCTCCCACAATCCTGTGTCATGTATAACTTCCATCCTGATGCCACTATATGGACCCCAAAGTTAGACTAGAAAAATCAACAGGCTGAGCAGGACTAACCAAAATCATACTAATTCCAGAGGCTCACTCGGCAGCAGATATATTTCTAGATAAGATCCAGGGTGGTAAACCAGGGCCTTACTGAAAGGCAGTGCTATGTTCAATATGTTTGGGAGAAAGTATATTACAACACTATTGTTTTGATGCTGAGTAGGTGACCAAGCTGAAGCACATGAAAAGAAAAAAGAAGAGAAAAGCTGTACTGCCTGAGCGAACTGCTCTGTCCATAGCTTCACAGCTCTTTTTTCTTCTCAGTCATTCATCTGTCTGCTCTATTTAATCAAGGCTGCAAATTGCCTAGTTCAGTCAGGGTTGCTTATTTTTTTTCAAACCAAACCTAGTACAATCAATGCAACATTACTGTTACATATTATATATCTTACGCATGAAACCAGAATTATTTTCACATCAAATAAACCAGGTCTTTTAGTTCAAGGTTCTCAAACAGTAATTTACAAATACATTTTACAACTGAGGCTTCTTCTGACATGAGCTGAAGTTAGATAAATTCCTGACACAATGGGAATAAAAATGCAAGTTCCCTCAAGGATTCCAGTGAAAGCTCACAAACCCTGAAAGAAAAGTGGCATCCCACTTTTAAGTTGAAGCTCTCCTCTGGAAAAAGGAATTTGTTGAAATAGAGCTACAAAGTTTGGGTTTTATCTTACTGATTTTACAGTGAACTCTGCTAAACACAGTGCTGTGCTTTCTTACGGATAGCTTCACATACCTATCCTCTCAGACTGGGTTTATTTTTATTTTTCTCTCTTCAGTACTTGGATTTATTCCTTGTACATTACCAAGAGCCCAAAGGTAAGCTTTGAGCAGATGGATGGCTTACACAGTCCTCAGTAAGAGTTACAGAGATATTTCAGGAGTTAAAATGTTGCCAGATTTTTCCAATTGTATCAGTAATCTAGCAAATTATATTATTTCTGTTTACAAGATGAAATCAAAAGTCACCTATAGAATCCAACTAAATTCCTAACGATTTTTTTAAAAATATATATATAGATATATGATACCTTTTTTGCAGCCCATCTCATGTCATTCATTAACAATTTTTTAATTTCCCTCCAGAAAGAACTCCCTCACATGCCAAGCAGGAAAGAGGTGTGTTTATGAAAAAGGATTGTCTCAGTGCAGAATCCTAGCAGAAGCTCAAAGTATGGAAGGTTCAAATATGTTCCAGAAATACCACTGATACTTGAGTGAAAAACCCACTTGTCTTTAAAGGGATTTCTGTTGAGAAAAATAGCTTTTTTATTTTCCTCTCTTTGTTGCTAGGGTCATTTGAATAAAGACAGTATATTTTTACTGGAACCATCTTGTACTGCTGTGGGGGAAAAAAATTGCCATCTGCATTAAAATATGTCCCTCTGCAAGTAGTTTTACATGCAACAAAGACGATTATAATTTGAATCAAGTACATATGGAGCAAAGACCTGAGAAAGATCTTGTCTTGATACAAATATTTTAACAATGGAAGACAAGTATATCTTAGTTAGTTATAGATGCATTGACATCAGATTTTAAAAATCTTTTAATGATGTATTTTGATGTATTCACAGCTCTTTTTTTGCCCCCCCCCCCCCCCCCCTTTTTTTTTAAAAATCTCTTTCTTCATTTACAGCAGCTTAGGTTGAAGGAGGAATGCTGTCTTTAACCTTGAGATCCCTGTTCTTGCTGGTTTGTGTCATAAGCTTATTATTTAAAAGCAATTCTTTGTATTTAACATCTCACCTCAGCATGCAAAATGGTTATGGATTAGAGTACATTACTAGGGGGAAAAGGATAGAGGGACTGCGAATCATAAATGCTGGCTGCCTGCTTCTGGACCAGAAAAATCTCTCTGTGACCCCTTCCCACCCCTCTGTCTACTCTGTTTATGTGCTTATTTCAAAGGTGTGCATTGCTCATCAAAGACTGTTTATCACGGGACGTTAGATCAAGATTCAGTCACTGTAAATAGTAAGATACAGTTACAGTATATGCTTAGTGGGTAATCAGTTCTAAAGCATAAACGCAACACAGTACTGTACTATATATTCTGGAGCTTCATCAATATTGCAGATAAGAAACTATCTTCTTGCCTTCCAGTGCAGGCAGCTGTCTGGATCTGGTTTCTAAATTCATA
Source organism: Tringa tobata (assembly GCA_033628505.1). Taxonomy (NCBI): domain Eukaryota; kingdom Metazoa; phylum Chordata; class Aves; order Charadriiformes; family Scolopacidae; genus Tringa; species Tringa tobata. Next base: position 11,876,521 of record JAHREE010000559.1, on the reverse strand, counting down.
GATTGGAGCATCTGTAATTCAGCTTGCCAATCATTTGGCTAAAAAGCCAAGATCTTTTCTGATGTACAGTCTATACTAACCAAATAACCTAGAAAACTACTTAGGCAATGCCCGCTCCAGTAGAATAGTGCAGTGAGCAGCCTGCATCCACCCATCAGTGGCGACCCCAGGCCCTCCCCGTGGTGCTGCCCAGCGCACAAAGCCCTAGGCATGGGCACACCAATACCCGGGCTGGGCTCCTGCCACTTCCCGTGGGAAACGGGGCTGTGGCTGTAAGATCATCTGGGGGAAAAAAGGTAAAAATAACTGATAGCAAGAATATTAAAATTTATTATTATTTTGTGTCAGCATTTCTTTCAAAGATTCTTGGGGAACATTAAGACGATGGTGGTGCAGCATTAAAAATACACTGCAACCACAGTATGATGCTACAGAGAGTCCTGCTACAAGAAAAATGGCAGCCCTGACAGAGAGTTAAACATTTCTTTTTTCATGGTCGTGAAACAAGACCAAACCGACTTCCCATTTCTCAAACTCGTTAACCTTCTGTCTTGATGAAAATTAGCAGCTACAGTTTCTTTTAAATAAATTGTGAAATTTTTACTGGATAAAGCATTCCTCTATTCCCGTCAAAGAGTTGTACAGCACAGCTGTTTTTAACAAATTCTTATTTTTACTCCCTGACTTTTGACTATCATTATGTATATGAGTTTCTTCAGCCTGCAAAGCATGTTTTAACAAGAAATATTAATGTCCTTCTACATATATCATCTTTTCTCCTTATTCAGCAAGAATAGGTGTTACACAAAAGAGAAAACATCTGCTTACTTGTATTATAATTTCTCTCGAACTCATTAGATTAGAAATACAAAGTTGATAACAGAGGTTAATGATGAATGTACAAACCGAACCACATTTCTAAGTATGTTTCAAAGGGAAAACAAATCCTAAAATTCAGTATTTGGATAAAGGAAAAGGAAAAATCCTAAAATTCAGTATTTGGATAAAGGAAAAACTATGAGGGAGTTTTTTATTAAGACATCTTTATTGGTTATGTGAGCTGAAAATGTGTGCTCACAGCCCAGAAAGCCAACCATATCCTGGGCTGCATCCCCAGCAGCATGGCCAGCAGGGCGAGGGAGGTGATTCTGCCTCTCTGCTCCACTCTGGTGAGAGCCCCCTGGAGTACTGCATCCAGTTCTGGGGCCCCCATCGTAAGGACATGGGCCCTCTTAGAGTGGGTCCACAGGAGGTCAGGCTGAGAGAGTTGAGGGTGTCTAGCTTGGAGAAGAGAAGGATCCAGGGAGACCTTATAGTCCCTTCCAGTACCTAAAGGGGCATTTAGAAGAGATGGGGAGGGACTCATTGTCAGGGAGTGGAGCGATAGGACAAGGGGCAACAGCTTTAAACTGGAAGAGGGGAGATTTAGATTAGATACTAGAAAGAAATTCTTTCCTGTGAGGGTGGTGAGGCCCTGGCCCAGGATGCCCAGAGAAGTTGTGGATGCCTCTTCCCTGGAGGTGTTCAAGGTCAGACTGGATGGGGCTTTGAGAAACCTGGTCCGGTGGGAGGTGTCCCTGTCCATGGCACAAGGGTTAGAACTCGATGATCTTTAAGGTCCCCTCCAACTTTAACCATTCTATAATGATTCTGTATAGTGTCTTAAGTTTTGAAATCCTTATAAAGATTCACTCATAACTCAGGAGTTAGAATAAGGTCAGGGCATTTTCTTCTTTCCCCTGCTCCTAAGTATCTTGCCTCTCTTGAAGTCTGTGGTAGTGCTGTCTATCAGAGTGTTTAATTTTTTGAATTATCACAATGTAGACAGTGGTCTCTTTTGCAATTTTAATCATTGGCCATGATTCCTTCTTTTCCTCTCTTTGCTTTCAACTACTGGGGCTCTGTGCGAAGAGCTCTGATTGCAAGATGCCTGTCACAGCACCGTCTGTGCTAGAAACAAACACTCCTCGGAAATGCTCCTTAAAGCCCTCCCTCTACATGCCTCCTCTTAGCTCAAAGAAGGAAAAATCTACTGCATTAAGATGTAGTGAGTCAGCTTTCTTGTTACAGAGGGTGGCAGTTTCAAACACACCAAGTGTACTCATTAGGTTTATCAAGCAGTTAAGCGTTAATGTTAGAGCCCTACTAACTATAGTATTAGCTGGTATCAGTAGCAAAGGAAGCCCTACTAATGTCACGGCTCTTTCCTTGGAGCTTTCTTCTATTGTGCCAGTTACAGGATGACAGAGAGAGTAACATTTCTGAAGCTGTGACACGTACTTGGCAATCTGCTGCATTCTGACACAAATTAAGGGCCAGGAGACATACAATGATCCAGACACAAACTCCCTCCACAGAAATAGCCCTGCTGTATCAAAAAATCAGAAGATTTCAGGAGGAAGGGAAAAAAAAAAAAAAAAAGGAATTGTCCCTTTCCAACTCCAGAATAATTCACAGCACTGCACTTTTGAAATCTTTCTGTAGCTTAGCAGATGCAAACAAAGATATAAAATAAAATTGAGGAGAAAGTACCTTATCCTTTTCCCAAAAGCTAAACATCTTGTAATTATGAATCCTTAAATGGAAAACTGGATAGTTCAATATCCAAGTTGATTACTTATCTGTTAATATTCTTTACAAAACCATACTTCAATCATCTAAAGTCCTAGTAATCATATTCAGACCCCACATACAGTCGTAACCAAATGCCATTCCATTCACAGGACATAGCAATGAAAGATAAAGGGCCTGTTTTATTTAAAGATCTTCTCTGGCACACATCTTTTTAACAATGCTGTGAATACGTGCCAGTATAGGAACAGGTCAGAGAAATGCTGACTGATAATGGGTCGATGGAAAGAGATTCTTGTGATCTTCACAAAAAAGAGAACTAAGAAGATAATTTTAGAGACAGATGTACAGGAATCTGTACAGAATTCTGTAAGCAGAATCTGTAATCAGTGATATTTGACCCCTAGTAAAAAAATGAGCACGTGTACAAAGAAAAGCTTTAATATTGGTTGTAGTAAGATAAAAACTATTTTTGCTTTTATAGTTTTCAAAGTGCTTTCTCTCACCATTCCTATTTCCCTTGATTGCCACTGTTTTTCTTTACATGTACTACCCGGAGGAGGAGAGGCAGAGGTTGTCTGTCTCTTTCTAAACACTTCTTTGGTGTGTGATTAGTATGTGACATGAGTAAAGTTGTTCTTGGTAGAGAAATGCTTGCTTTCTTTTAAAGTATTAGATGAGGGCTAGACTTTATGTCTCATCCTATAGAGGACACATCTTCCGGGACACTGGTTTTGGAACATCAGTCAAGACAACCAGATAAAAGAACAGCTATTGAAAGTGTGTCATTGTTCTTCCTGATGTTTCAAAGAATCAGAGTTATTTTGGATGAGAGCAATTTAAGTACAGTAGACCATACAGGATCAGCTAGACACGTCCTTATCCTGAAAAAAAGCATTTTAGCTGCATGAGTTGTTGCTTCCTATTATTATTTAGAGAGAATTTTGATTTGATGCACCAAGGCTTTAAAGTAGAGATTTAAGCATCACAAGGACAAGCATTGCAACAGTGCTGCTCGGCAGCAAGGCATGGCAGAGAGCAATGTTTTTTTCAAAGCACAAAGCAGGAAAAAGGGAAGACGCCGTTAAGCACTGTTCCATCTCACTAATCCCACCCTATTACCCCAGCCAAGCCAAGCTACCCAGGATGTAACAGTGTTGCTCACCCTAAGAGAAGTAACACAAATCTGAGGAACGCAAAAGCATTTGTTAAATACAATCCGCAAATTAGTGTTATTAACGTGCACAGATGCAGGTGAATATTCATCAGACACCTCATACCGTAAGGTTAAACTAACTTCATATTGCAAGAACCTCCATGAAACAGCTGATGTGGCAGTCGGGTGACTCTGCAGAATAAAGCAGCATGATGCTGGCCCACCGCAGCACTGCCCAGCAGCATCAGCACATCTCCTCCACACACGGCTCCTGCCTTTTCATGACATGATGAGATACTCAATTCACATCATCATTCACAGTGTGACTGAACTTTGGGAATCCAATACAAGTCAAGCTAACTATTTATTTTTACGGGATGAAATGAAAACAAAAAGACCCGATATGCACTTAGCGGCATTGCTAGCACAGCATATGTTATTTGTATAGATCAGCTCCACTTCTATTATACGATATTAGTGAACATTTTTACTGCAATTGTACTGGGATCATAAAACCACATTGTGCTCGGAGCCCCACAAATACATAGCAGAATTTCTCTGTCTGTAATCCAGAGACTTTACAATCTAATTCAAACTGAAACATGGGAATGGATATGTAAAATAACCAAGATAGCAGGAAAGCAGGATAAGAATTATGAAAGGGATACATGAGATAGGAGCTTCTGGCATTGCTGAAATCAGCAATGTACAGAGTCAGAGTTAACTCTGAAAACATTTAGCAACAATTAGAACGTCACTTGGTTTCACAACAATAGTACTGAATCACACAACATTCTGAAGAAAACACAACCCATACGAAATCCTGCCACTAACTAGAAAGCAGTAACATTATTTCTTGGTATTAAACACAAAGGTGAGAATCTCCACCTCTGACGTAACACAAATCCCAAAGTATCACCATAAATATTCTGCCTACGTCTCTCAACCTCAATCCAGACAAATGCTTTTTATTTTCCAGAATGTGTATATAATATCACTGACCAGTAGGTTTGAAGAAAAACTGGTGTTATACTCACTGGATTAACAGTGTGTACCAAGGACACCGGCCTTGTGTTCCTCTGATGCAGAGCCTGTATAAGGGTTCCCGAGCCTTCCCTTGACCTTACCACAGCAAAACTGAGGTTTGAAAAGTAGCCAGAAAAAAAAAAATTATCACAACACAGATTATACAACCTCAAAAAATACAGAAACAGCAGTTTAAAAAAACATGCTGCTTTTCCAGAAGACTAAAAGATATTAGAAGAGTAAAGGCAAAAATATCTCCCTTTTCAGGAATACACACAACATTTCTGGAACAAAAATTCCAGTTGTCCCTAATGCACACTCAAGACTGGATCCTATTTTCCTGACAGAAGTCCAGTTAAAAGGAAAACATAGGACCAAAGGACGACCACATCTCTACACAAACAAGGACAGCAATCAATAGATTTATTGAGTTGATGAGATTTGACTCATCACATGTTGTGACTTCGGTGCATTGTCAGTTGGGAATCTTCTTTGTTCAATAAGTACAATTCTTCCATTTAATTTCTAAGACAGACTGGTAGCTGCAGACAGTCATTAAACATATTTCCTGATATATTTTTCATTAATCACAGTGAAGTCAAGTAATAAATTATGATGCTTCAAATGAAATTATAATCATGCAATTTTTCACATGGCTTAAATTATATAAAATACCCCCGGATTTTTTTTCTACATTTCTGTCTTAAACCAGGAACTAGATGCTAACAAACACCTTAATATTTCATACTGCTAAAAGCTTCTCTGGTGCCACTGATTAGCTTGAGTTTTTTTTATAAAAAAAAAAGAAAGAAATTGCATCATCAGTGTTTTCCTATTCTTAAAAATAAGGAAGAAGTGAAAGATTGAGACAAAATGAGACAGACAGAAGAAGGACATAAAATGAAATGCTTTGTGGCTCTTAAGTAATAGAAACAGAAACATCATATGAACTTTATTGTACTGTGTGGGTGGCCCAATAAAAATGAGACGCAAAGAAAGGCTTGTTGTCAAGAGATGGCGACCACTTCCCTCTGATGGAAACCTTGTTGGAGCGGGGTGACTTTGCTGCCCCAGACTCCCGCTGCTGCCTGGCACTTGTGCCTGGTCTTCACACTTGTCATTCATAAACCCGGTGGACAAGATAAGGGATTGCTTTGCTCGCAGAGGTCTGCTTCCCTGTGATAAACGTCTATCTCATCCATAACTAGATTTAAGATGTGTAGGATACACTTGTCTTCAAAGCTGTCACCAGAAGGGAACTCTATCAATGACTTCAGCTTTCATACACTCCAGATAAACTTTCTGTTTTAATCTGTGCCCTCTGTGACTTTTCAAGCTATCGTAACCATCAAAGCCCTAATACACTCCCAGATACAGGGTGCTCCAAATTAGATTCCATTTATCCAGCCAAACTTCAGGGCCTCTATTTACTGCAGATATGACAGCTAGTCAGATCTAAAAGGAGTTTGAAAAAGTAGAGGGAAGAAATTTGTTCTCTATCCACCTCTGCCCCACCAGGCTGTTTGCTATAGCAATATATTTTAAAACTTTCATAAACCTCAAACAGAAAAAAAATAGGATTATCCATTACCATGTCAGCTTAAGTGATAACATAAATATATATCACAGAACATCTGCCACTAAATCACTGTTTATAGATGTCAGATCTCATTTATTATTAAAAACCCCCAAAACAAACACTTTAAAGCCTTCCTTATTATTTCACAAGAAATGACTGATTTCTAAACTGCAAGATGGAGCTAGTCTTTCTAATCTTTTTATACAGAGTAACTTCTATTATAAAGCTCAGTCAAGAATAACATTTGATGGTATTCACAAACACATTGTTATTGCCTGAATTATTTCACCCCAGTATGTAGAAAATCCAACAGATCTTCCCCATTGATTTTCCCCATCAATCTCCATTGATTTTGCATGAAAGAAGATGGCACATCTTGGAAAACTTGCTTTTATCTTACTTTTCTTTGAACAGTAGAAAATGTGCATCAAGGCATTATATTCCAATATCAACAATAAAATATCTAAAATTTACTTTTAGAAGAATTTATAGAGAGTGCTCCTTATCACAGAAAGTACAAGATTTGAAAAATCAGTGCCTGTGTTTATAGTGCTGTGTTTGACTGATAGGGTCCGAGCAGTACAATCTTTTTTCTTTTGCATTTTATCATTGAATTTGCTTTGTCCATTTTTTCCCCTTTGCGTCAGGTGCCTTAATAACTCTTAAATCAGGCACTCAGGGATCAAATTACCAAATCATGGAATTATTTCTGAATATGCAATCTGTATCCTCTCAGGTACAAGTAAAAATCCGCTTGCAAAAGCCACTCATCCATGTCATTGTAAATTTACCTCTCCAATCTGACCTCTTCCCCCCACCCCAATCTCCAGGCATCAACAAATCAAGTTTATCATAACATTTTGTTTGATAGGACCTTCTGTTGGCTTGCTTCACTGTATGTGCTTATGACTAGACAGCTATTTTATTTTAGAAAAGGAGAGCTAAAACATCTGGAAAACCCACACAGTTGTCAGCCCTGTGACATTCAATGCCCTCAAACATATGCCATGCAGATATAAAGCTGTGCTTCTAAAGAAGACATACTTTAAAATGTGAATGTTGAGCATATCCTGATTTTGATCTCTGCCAGGTCCTCATCTTTTAAATCAAACAGCCACTTAATGATTGCTGTGGTGGTTTATATATATCTGTGATTCATGGGCACGCTTTCAGGAGGTCATCGGAAAGGTTGGCATTTCACAAAGTAGTACAGTACCGTAGTCAGCCATTACATTCTCCCACCTACGTATAAGCTAATTTGATTAAAGGTAGAAGATCAATCAAACTCTACTGCCTCTGAAAGATTAATTACCTCAGCACTTTCTGAATTAATTATTAGTGTTCAGTCATGGGGATAGAAAAACCCAGTACAGTAGAAGTAAAGGGACCCAACGGACAGATGTGGTAGACTGGGATGTATTTTAGCCAAAGATTTATTAACTTCAACTGATGACAGTGTCTTCCTTTTTTTCTCAAATTATACCTAAGTGCTATAGTGTGTTTATAACTCAGCAACAACAGAATTAAAATATTACTGCTGTATTTCAACCTTATTGTGGAAGTAAAGGCACACAAACAGAGAATAAAAAAATGAAAACACCATTTAAAAACAAAAAAATCATATGTGCCTGTAAGCACTCCTAGCCCCAGTTTTTGGACAGGGAACAATACTTAAAACTTTGTAGTTTTATGTTTTCTTCTGCCCCAGCATGAGGTCTGAAGTCCAGCTGCCAGAGCAATCTTATTGATGATGTTTAAAGAGTATATTTCAGCAACTGCAGAGTTTCTGATTATCAGACAAGCCAGCACGGCAAAAAACGCAGCCATTTTCCCCAGGGAGAGCGAGCCTCCTACCTTCAGCTGTCTGCTCTCAGTGTGCAGCACTGACCCCTTCTTCTTCACAATAGAATCAACAAGATTTTCAGGACCCCGCAACCCGTGACTAAGGTAAGCCCCCTGAGCACGGCTCCGTGGTGGGCCCAAGCTCCCGGCCCGGGAACGTGGCATGTGCTCCCACCCAGTGCCCAGCCGGAGCTGGGACTGGGAGCCAGGGGCTCACACAAGACTGAGACAACACACACACTCATTGACAGCTTTCGTATGACCAACATAGAAAAGGGACCCCTTAGATCACAGACTAGATTTGCTGCTGTTAAGGAGGGTGATTTATTTGCCCTCTCATAAATGTACGGAGTTTCTCTTTAAAATCAGTTAGCATTCTCATTCCCCACTTCCGTACTTCCTCACTGATCTCCTTTGAAATCCCTAAATTTCTGGCCTCAGCTGGTTTACAGACAGCACCCGTTCATGTGCCTGTGAAGCAACCCAGTGCTTCATTTTGGCCCCCATTCTCTGCTATTATTTGAGAGCAGTCCTAATCGCCACCCAGCCTTAAACTTGCAGGTTAAACAAGCCAATATTCATGCCTTTTTCTGTATATATAGGCATTCCATTCCCTTGTACTTAATAATATTTCTTTACACCTGTTTCTCAAGCAAGTTCACCTTTCTTTAATGGGAAAGCCAGCACTATTCATAATAAGCCACTTGTGGTATCATCAATGCCTTGTTTGTTTTTTTTCTTTCATTTTTTTCCTGTCCTAGGAGTAACCCAGGATTTTTTCACAATCATATTGTGTGCTGGTGATTTATAGTTTATCTTTGTAATACTCAGTTGTTTTTTTCTTTATGTCATTTTCAGCTGGTGATTTATATACTAGTTGCATACACCCATTCCTATGAGAAAGACTCTCCACTATTAGATTTCATCCCACTGCTATTACTCCAAATCTTTAGCAAAATCCAATTCTTGTCTCACACACCTCCTCCTCTGTATTTTCAGCGATGCTTGGCTTTGAGGTAGCAGAATATTTCATTGACACACTCCTACTTTTTAATGCCAAACTCATTAATGAGGATCGTGATGGAGATTTTTCCATGCTTGTATTAATCTGTCTCTTTTCCTTCTTAATTACTAATGTTCCACCTTAATGTCATAATAATTGTTATTAGTCCTTAAATCTATAAAGACTAACTAGACATGCATTCCCTAATATTAAAAATACATGTCACTGAAGTGAGATAATAGAGCTAATCTAGTGCTATTCTTAGGAGCCCTATGATACCATGTACTGTTTTATGTTTACGTGTATCTTAGTTTCTCTCTTGTAAATGGCTTCCAGTAGCAAAGCCTGACCAAGCACTTTTGTTTCTTGACACCCTGTCTTTTAGAATTACAGAAAAATAAGGGAAACACTATCAGTTTTGATATCGTGGGAGGAAGATTATCTCCCGTCTTCCACATGAATGCACTGAACCTGCTCTGACTCTTAGTTCCATTATCATCACTCTTCATCAGCCTGTCTTTGCTCTCATCAACATCACCCTTATCAAAAATTAAGGCAAGGTGAAAGTATTCTTTTAATTTTGGGGAAGAAACATATGCTATCTTTAATCACAAACAGATGTCATCCTTGCTGCAAACCTCTTTCTTATGTAGCTAAATACCATAGATTACAGTCTTAATTCTTCTTAAAACTAATTCTCTTGAAGTCTGATGATCACTTAAAGCCAGCATAAGCTTTGCCCCAGCTTCTCATTCACTCGTCTGCTGTCCACAAGTAGTGCCTCATGAAGCAAATGGAACTGGGGAATTGATCCATTTAAAAATAACATTTTTTGCCCCCTAGATAAGGTTGAACCCAGATGAATTCTTCTATCCAGTTCACCCAAGCAGCTCTACAGCAGCTTGTGCTGCCACAATAGAAGGTGCAATTGGGAGATACAAACAAGCAGCCACAGACACCTCTGGCAACACCAGCTTGGAGTGGTCATGAAGTTACAGCATATTATGCTGTAAAGCATATTATGCTTTTCTGAGGAGGCAACTAAAGAGAAGCCAAATCTTTTTAAATAGCTTATTTCTAATTTTAATTAGTACAGTCAGTTAATTTTAAAGGTGTACACATAAATTGTTCCTAGTTTTCTAATCACTATATTCTTAGTTATATTTTCCCCCATTTCAGTCCTATATTGGATGTGAATTATTACAGCTTTCTCTCACAAAAATTTCTCAGCTTTTGTTATTTTAAGTTATGCTCATCTTTTCATTGTTTTGTAATAAATGCTTTGCTATTGCTAATAAATGAAAAGTTTCCAAACCACAATAATTTTCAATATTAGAGAAACAAATAAAACCTAAGAACTGTATTCAGGAAAAGCAAGAGGGAGAACACACTTTTGAATATAATCCTGTGTGATGTGGCATCTGTCATGAGCTTTCATAAGCCACCTAATGTCTCAGTAGCTCTAGATGTTATTGAAGTTGTTTCATCCCAAGTCTATGTCTCCTTGGTAGGCAAAGTTGAATTAAATCACCATCAGATGATTAATCAGGTTTAATGTTTTAGACAACGTTTCAGATTGACTAAAGATCTCGAGACAGGATGAAGGCCATGCTTACTTTGTTGTAGGAATTCTATTCAGATTATCTGACCATATAATTCCTTTCTCTTCCCACATTAACAACATTTTGGTCCACAAAAGAAGAATGGAAATACTTCAAAAATATGATGCCTTTCCAAATTATATTAAAAAATCTAGCAGCATGTTTGTAGAGGAAACTCTCGACTCAAAATGGTTTTCACTATTTTGCTAATGATTAAATGTGTCACACAAGCACAAGTGAACAAAACGAACCTCAGGCTGAACACTTTCATAGATAAGCACACACGATACTTTGGTTGCTCTTACCTACCTAAGTCACATTGCAGCAGTATACTGAATTAAACTGTTGTGGGTCTTCCCTTTCTTTTTTACTTAGATGTACGAGAGCACACAACAGACATTTTATTGTATCTGCTTTTTTGTCTGCCACTAGATGCTGCCATTAATATGAGTATAGAACACTAAAAAGGACGCAAACTAGGCTTTCCACACTGTAAGCATCACACTATATTGTGCCAATTAAACTGTTTCAATAAATACAAGTTAGAAGGGCAAAAAATCTTCACAAAACATAAATGCTAATTAAACTGTGATTTCAAGTTTAAAACTGAACTGTCAGGTAATTAGACAGGTGATTAAACTTTCTTCAACTTCACACTTGAAAAGACATCCGATGCCTGCTTAGTCTCCACACAGTGATATGTGTCAATGATATTCAGAGGTCAGAGCTGTATTACTTTTAGGGCAACATTCTAGAAGAGTCATGATCTACATTTCTTCTAAAACTGCAAAAATTGGTCTCAAAAAGCAGTCGTAAATCCAAAACCCAAGCCTCTTTGTAAACAGCAAGACAAGATCCCCAAGCCTGTTCTGACGAGTCCTCTAACAGGTCCTGTCCCACACACTCTGCATGAAAGGACCCAAATACTGATTTCACGTACACCGTGCTCACTTCAGTAAAGCATAAATACCAGTTACAAACAACAAAAGAGAGCTGGAAAGCAAGTTCAGAGCATGAGTATGCATAGTAAAAGCAGCAAACACAATATATAACTTGATATTTTCTTTCTTTAGAGGCATACTTGTAGTCCTTTAGAGCTTCATTCTGTGAAGAATTCAGTTTGACTGCCTAGAATATTCTTAAGGGTATATTACAGCCTCAGATATATAAACACAAACAAAAGAAATGATAAACAATGTTTTCAGCACAACTTCCAAAACCTCTGACAGTTCTTGTCAGCTGTCTATCAGCTGAGAAAAAATAATATTCTGGCATTATTTCAGGAACCATGTAACTTCACAAATTTTAAAAAGTCTGAAACCAAGGATCCCAGTTAATAGTTTGTTGAATTAAAAGAAAAAGGGAGAATGGACTTTGTCTGTGCGGACAAGTGCCTCAGACTCGAGTCTGGGGCAAAACAAGCCAAAAGCAGCAGTGTGATTTCCAAGAGCCAGCCTGAATTTGTCAGAGCCAGCTTGACTGGGAGGTAATGCTCTCTGCTGGATGCTGTATTTGCCAGTGCAGAGATGTAACTACCTTCTCACAGAGCTACTTCAAGTGCATAGGAGTTACTAATTCATTCTTCATGATACACTAAAGCAGCTGAAATACACCTTTCGGGCCAAGTTTTGCTCAGAACAGATGTATTTTCAAATCACTTATTAGGCCGCTAACTAGGCCTTTGAGGCTTATGCACATTTAGGTGTCTCTTTATCAATGGCACGGTTCAATTTAATCCAGATAAAGAGCCCCTGGACAATTAACAATTGACTAAAGTACAGTGGAGTCTCTAACTGGCTATCACATCATGGCAAAGAAAGCAATACCAGTATCCATAGATCTAGCACGGTCCTGAGCTCACCCTGATTTTGCCTGTTTTGAATATCATAAGAAGCCAGTGATAATGGCAAAAGTAAGATAAACTCTTTTGAGACTACCCCTACATACCATAGCTGCTCTCAATAGACAAATTGAGAAACCCTTATTTCTGAAGACTGTAGTGTCTTCCCAGACCTACTCATCATGCAGAAGTTCTTCCTGTTGAACTACAACGCACAGTAGTGTCAGATAGGGAAACGCATTAACAACCATAAACTCCCTCAGCACAGTATTTATGACTGTAAGGGCAACAGTGTTAACCTCACCAGAAAGCTCCTCTGTGTATAGCACAGCAGATCCATAAAAATACCAGGTCATCCATAAACTCTCTACAGCTCAAGAGTGTTTTATTTCCTATGGTCAGACTTCACATTTTTAGAAGCATAGGGCTTCTCCGGCCACATTAAAACCAACATTCAGTTTTAATAACTGCCTGAAAAAGAAGCCCACTTTTGAAACTCAAATGATTTCACAACTAAGATGACACGAGTTCATCACTTACTGGACTCGGGGTCTGAGTTGCCGTCTCCTTCTGTCCGGCTGTTGGGCGAAGCTTGCTCATAGTACTCCTCCTGGGGGAAGCCGAGGGGCAGGGGGTGCGATGTGCCAGCACCGCTCGGGGGTTCATGGTCTCCGAGCCCACTGTCGCTGCAGCTTTCCTGGGAGCCATCTGGGAGGTGAAACGTGACACGGCGCTGAGGCTACAAGGAAGGAAGAAAATTATATGGTTTCCACTACAGTATCAGTAATTGCTTAATGCAACCAATTTAGGAACTGTATTATTTCAGTTATCTGCTGAAGACGCATTATCTAGAGTTGTGCACAATTTCAGGCTTTCATGAACAGGCAGCCTGCTTTCAAACCCGCTTCACCTGACAGCACTGCTTTCTTCTATTTTTTAAAAATGTAAGCCCTGATGCAAAATGAAAGACACCTCAAACTAAAGAGATTCTGTCAGACTTCACAAGTCTTTGGATGCCTTTTGTATATTGACTTGGAGATTTCAATCACTTTTTGAGGCTCAATTTATTTCACTGCTCAGTTTTCTAGTTTTCAAAAAACATTTTCTTTCCCATTAAAAGCTTTTCCACACTTTTGGGCCTAAGAAATGTGACACACTTCTAACGTTGTTAGATTCTTCTAAGGCAGAGAAAGAACAAACAATAACAAGCCTTATGTATTGAAAACAATTTTAATAAATTTTGCACATCCATGAAACTAATGAATTGAAAGTAGATTCCACTACTCTCCTTCAACCATTTCATTACGACCCTTTTGATTTCTGTTATAACCACAGACCTGTATCTTAACTGTAAGAGGCTGGAAGCTGGGAAGCAGAGAGCTGAGGATGGGAAGTGTCACAGCACAGCTACTGAAGGAAGGGCGGGTGAAATGAAGCATCTGATGCAGCAGGCACGGGACAGTATTTTCACTACCTAAATGAGTAGGCGTGACTTAGGAGCTGAGTAACTGAAATGTAAATCTGTCCCAGTATTAAAAGAAAACATGAACAAAGAAATAAGCAGTTCTCCTGCTTATTTCCATGTGTCTTATTTCCATGTCTTTGGAAAAATGAAGCGTGAAGATTCAAAAAAGCCCCAAAATAACAACTTGAAATATTCTTAGCCTACTGCTACTCAAAATTCCATTTGAAAGGCAATGCAAAACTTTCCAGTTCCAGAACTGCTGGGTTTAGTAATGCTGGAGATGAGATTTTTGATGTAACTACGCAAAAAAGGTATATACCTTGTTTATAATACAGCAGATGTTGTCAGAGGTCCCTAGATATTTGGTTCCTATAGGTGATGATGTTGAACACTGTCGGTTATATTAAGATTTTGCTAAAAAGTTTAAGTTCCTCTATTTTTCAAAATCTCTTTTTATCACTGTGACATTATTACATATGCCCACAGACAGCTGCTGTACAGCGCGGTGCAGCCAAAAAAATGGCATGATCAACTTTCCCTATGCAATTCCTGACAGATGTGAGTGCAAACTCTTCAAAAAAGCTACCAGTAAGAAATTCATGGCTTTCCTAGAAAATCTGTTCTAGTCCTTCACCATTACTAATGGAGAGGTTTTCTTCTAATGCCACTTTCTCATTACATAATAAATCACTTCTTCAGTCCCATCCATCATGGTCTGGTTATTCCCACTCATCTTTTTGGCATTTGGCACTTTAGTTGACTTCAGAATAAACAGACCTTATTATTTCAATCTGTCGTGTGCCTTCTGATATCTCTTACCACACACCCCCCATGCTCACACATGCTTCTCTGTGCACTGCTCAAAACTCGTTACACAGCTTCAGCTGAGATCAGCATGGAGTAGAGCAGAAGGATCATTCCACTTCTCCTGCAGGCTCTACTACTGCTTTGACTTTTTCATGGCAGCGTAACACACTTTCCTTGCCAACTACCAAAATGCCCAGCTCCTTTCTTAATGATCTTTTGCTGGTTGTCCCCTTTCTGGTCGGTGTCATTGATTGCTGGAGCCCAAGTGCGGCACTTCGCACGTTCTTTCTGCCATTCTGGTTTTCCAGATGATTTTTTCTTTTTATCATGAAGTACACTCTGCCTTCCAGTCCTGCTTTCTTGTTTACCAAATTTGCACATTTTAGATTCTCCTTCATTAGGCAGACCTTTAAGTAAAACTTTAACAGATCAAGCCAAGAAATCAGGTGAGAAGCTGTGAAAACCTGAACACAGAATGACTTCCCATCACACAAGATGGCAAGGGGAGAAGACATCCTTCCTGTGACTGCAGCCCACTGGAAAAAATTTCAGATGGTGAAAGGTTCTCAGCTAATACTCCTTGCCGCTCTGCATTTTTGGTGTCAAGAATCTTATTTAACTCTCCAGCGAGCTGCCTGCAGCTGCTCCCTGGGCTCTCCGGACAGCTGCTTGGACCGTGGGCCCGCTCCTCCCGCCAGCTGTCTCTACCTTTTCCTACCACACACAGGCGGAGATACAGGGGGTGTCTCTGAACAGCCCAAAAACCCAGATGGATCCACTGAAACTACTCATATGACTTACCCTATTCTAGTCCTTAACTGCCAATTGCCTCTCAGGGCCCTATTCGTACCAGCAGGCTCATGGTGTTGATCCAGTGAAAATATTCCTGTAATATTTGTAATTTACTCCCTGCATATAAAACTGCACCGAGCTTGCACAGCCATACAGCGACGGCATGTGGAAACAGAATCTGCTGTTCCTTTTGTCTTAATTGAGTCTGCTATTCACAGTGTCTATGAAAAATCAACATTCCTTGTGTGAACTGTTTGTAAAAACTCTGTGTATTTTGTGAGGTTTATTGCCTTTGGGCTGTCTCACCTTATGCATGTGCTGTTTGGTACCCATGTTAGGGTATATCTTCTCAGCTCCAACCTAACAGTGGATCTTAAGAACAAAGTAGTCTTAAAACCTTATTAGTCCAAATTTTAGCGTTATATACCAGTATTAGCTTTTGCAAATGGCTAGGAATGCAATGGTTACTATTATGTGCAAGTGGGATTCACTAAGTTTAAACAAATTAGTATTTCTGCTCATGGTTCGTCATCAAAATACAGCAAAAGATCTTAGCAGTAAAGGGGACCGGAGAGTCACCAAGTCTTTTTTTAGAACTGTCTAGCCCAGTGAGAAAAAAAAAAGCCATACCCAATCAAAATAAAAAATCTCACTAATTAACCCTCATGCTCAGTAAAAAATTGTAAATGTTCAGTTACATAAATTGTGATGCTATTAGTAGGAAAAGTAAAAACCATATCATTTAAAATAAACTGGCATCAGCTAAAGGGTCATGATTTTTAATTTGACAGTGTTCCTGTGTATGTCACACCTGATAACACTGATGACAAAGCACTTTCGGAAGAATTTATCAAGATGAAAAAAAAACCCAGCTATTTCTCTACATGGCAGTGCTGCCATTTTCTTAATTCATGCAGGCATCAGACAATGATCTGGAACAAGTAATTCTAATAAAATTTTGCCAAAAGCTGGGACTTATCTTCTGTGACAATTATTTTGGAAATTTCCTCCTTGAGGCATTTAAATTTCAATTTATAAGATTACAAAATATCCTCAGACTCCAGCTGCTTTTCTATTTATCTCCAAAGGGAGTTAGCACCGATAGTAATAGAATAACAAGGATTACGGTTTGTTTTATTTATTTGACTGACAGCATATTTTTTCCGAAAAGGAGAAATGCAAGCCAACCTATTATGTATTCTTAGTCAATTCTGAAAATGCTGATGCAGGAACTTGTAATACAGACGATTAGACTGATGGGGGAAAATGAAGTGAAAATTTAAGGAAAAATGTACAGTAGTATATAGTTTCTCTGCCATATTAACAATATAAAATTACTCTTTATTGATATGAAAAAACAATCTTGCTTCCAGAGATGTCATGAACCGAGACACAAATTCTGTCAGAGGTCCCACACAGCATCTAAAAAAGAGCTGCATTTTGTAATAGCGGTGTGTGTCTGGAGGGATCAAATTATCTCAGAAAACCGCAAACCTTTTACTCTCATTATTGAAATTTATATGAAGACTGATCAAAGCCCCAAACTATTCTGTGTTCAATCTTTCACTAGAATAATTAGACTGTGGCAGTGGGAATAATAAAAGATGAGTCTAAGTAAATAGCTTTGGATACATTGAAGGGATGATTTCTGGAATTATACACCAGGGGTTAGCCAATTTATAATCAAAAACTGAAAAAAGGTAATAGAAAAAGCAGCAGATATCAACTGAGGAACATTAAACTATTAACCTTATTATCTTCATTCATTGAAGCAAATTAAAATCCTTTTAAAAGGGGATCATAAAGAAAAAATATTACTGTTTAATTTACGTTGAATTAATTATATTATTTAGATGATAATTCTGATTTAAAACAGACCTTATTTAGGAGATGTTGTAAGATAGCTTGAAAGTAAAAGAACAGGACTACTTCAACATTTTTCTCCACTATTTGCAGCCAGTGAATAAAGAAGCAGTCAAAAATATTTTTTAACTTTAAAATCTAGTTGTCCTATTAATATTCACTTTCTCGGTTCCTTATGTATTTCAAATGCTAGGAAGATATGAAATACCTCGAATTGCCCAGAGAAGTTGTGGATGTCCCATCCCTAGAAGTGTTCAAGGCCAGGCTGGATGGGACTTTGAGCAACCTGGTCTAGTGGGAGGTGTCCCTGCCCATGGCAGAGGATTTGGAACTCGATGACCTTTAAGGTCCGTTCCACCTCCAACCATTCTATGATTCTATGAAATGCATGCCTTAAGTAACCAGACAACAACTATCTTCAGTTATGACCAGTATTATTTCTCCATTGTTAAAGAAAATCCCTAATCAAATGATAATTTCCAGCTCAAATCTTTTTGTATTCAACTATCACCTTTTGCTCCAAAACTACAATCCTTTGTTCCATATGTTTTGATAGAGACACACAGGACCCAGCTACTATCAATGTAAAATTCTCAGAACAACATGAAAACAAACAGCTTAAAAAGATCCAACCTCAAGCCCAATGGGAAACATGTCTTCGTGGTAAACACAGTATTTTTATTTTTTCTTTCCCTAAACATGGTAGTGTAGAGCATAGCTATTATGGCCCAAAGAGTTTCTATCAATTGTTTTCAAAGTCTGTATTTCACATATTCAGAATTATATAATCATTTAGGTTGAAAAAGACCTTTAAGATCATCAAATCCAACCATTAACCAAACACTGCCAAGTCCACCACTAAACCACGTCCCTCAGCACCTCATCTACATGTCTTTTAAATACCTCCAGGGACGGTGAGTCAACCATTTCCCTGGGCAGCCTGCTCCAATGCTTGCTAACCCTTTTGGTTACGAAAGCCTTCCTAATATCCAGTCTAAACCTCTCCTGATGCAACTTGAGGTTGTTGCCTCTTATCCTATCACTTAATACTTGGGAGAAGACACCGACCCCCACCCGGCTACACCCTCCTTCCCAGTACTTGTAGAGAGTGACAAGGTCTCCCCTCAGCCTCCTTTTCTCCAGGCTGAACAACCCCAGCCCCCTCAGCTGCTTCTCACAAGACACCTGTTCCAGACCCCTCACCAGCTTCATTGCCCTTCTCTGGACACACTCCAGCCCCTCAACGCTTTTCTTGTTGTGAGTGGCCCAAAACTGAACACGGTATTTGACGTGGAGCCTCACCAGTGTGCCTGCACCAGGACAATCACTTCCCTATTCCTACTGGCCACACTGTTCCTGACACAGGCCAGGATACTGTTGGCCTTCTTGGCCACCTGGGCACTCTGCTGGCTCATATCCAGCCAGCTGTTGACCAACATCCTCAGGTCCTTTTCTGCCAGGCAGCTCCAGCCACTCTGCCCCAGGCCTGTAGCGCTGCAGGGGGTTGTTGTGACCCAAGTGCAGGACCTGACACTTGGCCTTGTTGAACCTCAGACCACTAGCCTCAGCCCTTGAATCCAGCCTGTCTGGATCCCTCTGCAGAGCCAACCCACCCTCCAGCAGGTCAACACTCTCCCACCCAACTTGGTGTTCTCTGCAAACTTACTGAGGGGGCACTTGGTCCCCTCAGCCAGATCACTGATGAAGATATTAAAGAAAACTGGCCCCAATACCAACCCCCTGGGGAACACCACTTGTGACCGGCCACCAACTTGCAGCTGAGAGCATTAAATCTAAGATCTTACTATGTTATCTTGATTACTTTGTAATGGACAAAATATATAATATAGTTCATTAGAAACATATAATACAGTTCATTATAATTTTTCACTCAAATTACAATAACTTCTAAATTGCAATGATACGTATTTTCTTTTGTGAGCATCTATAAAAACGCTGAACACTCTTGGTCATGATTATTACACACAACTAGAAACACTTCACTAATAATGAATCACTATTGTAATCACCTTTTCTGATTTAGCATTTGGGATTTTTAAAACTTTCTTCATTATGGCCTGAAGCGACCCTGCACAGGACAGGTTTCTTCTGAAAAGAGCAAAATAAGGGCCTGTCTACTGGGGGAGGAATGGGGAGAGGTAGTGTGTGTCAAAGTGACAATATCCAGCTGATTTGATCAGTCCAAGCTTAGCAGACGTTAAAATCACTATTTTCCCCATCTCACATGAAAAAGTAAAACTCCCAACCATTCCCAATATTATTAGCCTTAACTGCCACCTCATACAGGTCAAGCTTGTTGAACAAGCCCTTCTTTTTATTGAACAAATTCAGCTGTATTGGTTACTGTCCTATCTTTATTTATCGCACCCCTTTCCGCTTCTCATTTTCTATGTCTGTCAAATCAAATGGACTTGTTTTCCCAGTTTACCACATTTATGCTTTTAAATATGGGTAAAATATTACATTTTCAGATATTTAAAACTTCAGAAATCCAATATAATCCTT
This sequence comes from Tringa tobata, assembly GCA_033628505.1. Lineage (NCBI taxonomy): Eukaryota > Metazoa > Chordata > Aves > Charadriiformes > Scolopacidae > Tringa > Tringa tobata. The sequence continues at coordinate 11,856,450 of JAHREE010000559.1, read as the reverse complement.
TTGACATTCTTGTTATAAATTTATCTAGCCCTCCTGATTTAATATTATTAATATTAATAACTGATCTTACATCCTCACTAATTACCACTGGAAAAATACAGTATCTGGTTTCCTTCTAAAGCAGAGAAAGCTTTGATAAATACTTTTACCTTTCCTCACTGTGATTAACGATCTAACTGTTCCATAGTAGTATGAGATAGGCAAATAGATTTAGGCTTTCACTTATTATTGATTTAAATAACTCCTCCCACTTTATTAATTTATTTACATGCAGGAAGCATAATCTATTAATTTCAAAATGGCAAGTAAAAGCTTGGTTGACTGCCCAGCCAAATAGAAATTCAATATGGATGATTATCCTAGCCAGATTTGCAGTTTTTCAGTGAAAGTATTACTACCTCCACAGCAAAACAGTGGAACAGACAGTGCCCCTTTACCTACTCAAATGGAAATTACTTAAAATGGTCAGACCTTGTAGTTGGATTCACTCACATAAAGAGTTGGCTCAAGTGATGAGAAGCAATCTTGCAAGACTATCTTGTAACTCTACCACACTCGCTTATTCAGGGTGCCTCATTAAAATCACACTTAGGTGCTCCTACAAGCATTTCTTGAAGGCATGTAAAATTGGACCTAACTGATAAGTGAAAATGTCATATATTTCAGTTACTGGCTCTTGCAAAAGAATAATTTTGTGAAACCCTTTTTCACAAAAAAAATCTGTGGCTAAGCAACAGATATTTTTTTGCCACCACCTGCTTTAAGCAGCAAATATTCAGTATGCCATTTTTCACTGAAGGAATGAGAAGCTAAGCTGATACTCCCATCTTCCTTCTTGAGGCACAGAGGTCATGGAACAAACTCTATTAGCCAAGTCATCACTGAACAAAACCGTCGTAAACCTGGAGCTTCACAAATTTCTGATTAACAGCCTCAATGAGTATTTATTTTCAGACTCTAATCCTTGTTGTACCAAAGAGTATATCCCATATGACATTTCCCAGCAATACTGAACAATTAAATTGTATTTTCTGAGCTTCTTGAAATAACAATAAAGAACTGAAATAAAAAAGCAAATAAAACTGAAAATAACATTTAAAGCATGTCAAACATTTTATTTAGCTTTTGAAAGGCAGTTATTGTATGCTAACTAGACGTCAAAATGATAGCTGAAAGTGTGCTTTTTAAAGTTTAATTCATGTGTCTTCAATTTGACATGTGATTAAATAAAAATTACACATGAAAGTTGCACTATGCCTGTACTGTTGCTAAGGTTGAGAAATAGGAAAGTCTCAATTCTGATTTTTTTTTTAATATGTCCTTCATTATCCAGGTTATGATCTTTGATGGTATTATCTTGAATGCTTGATTTCTGATAGGCAAAACCATTTTAGTTAAAAGAACATAATCGTAAACAATAAAACAGAAATATTTAGGTAATATTTGACATCTCTTCTGACTGCTGACCCAACAGCATGGAGCCTTTTAAGAGAAATATTGATCAGGTGTTATTACAGTTGTGAGTATTTCTTTTAAAAGCAACAATATTGCTTACCTAATATTTTCTTTGTATTAACACTGAAATAAAGCAGAAATTATACTTTCATAAATGTACGTAGCACTCTAGCTCTAATTTCATTCTGTTAATTTATGCATTTCAGTTGTGGCTCAGATAAATAGATTTGCTCTTGCTTCATGAGTAAGCAATGCACACACGTATAACTTCACAAGCCACGACAAGTACTCACTTGAAGAGATTTGAAAACGTGTCTTCATCATTTCTAACCAATAAATGGAGCTGTTCTTATTAGTGTTTCCCGGGAAAAGGGACTTGTATCTGATTTGGGTTCTTTGGGTTGAGGGTGTACTGAAGTTGGAAGAAAAACACAAAGCACGTACTTTCAGAAAGACACGCTCAAGGATTATTCTTCAATACTCTATAGCAGAACTAGTTGTGTGTCACTTCAGTTATATTTCACCCTATAAGATAAATCTTGGCTCCACAGAATTTCTTCCTGTAGGTGTGGATAGAATATTTGAGTGGGATGATTGCCAAGCAGTTCATGTGTAATATAGACATGGAATAACCTTAGGTTCCATATTCACATGTGCAATTGTGGAATATGAACTCATTTTGCTATGGTTAAAAACAGAGGTACACAAATTACAGCAGAAAGCAGAATAAAGTTAAAAACTGACGAGGTCAAGGTACCTCTTGAACAAAACCAGACAGACCTCTTCAATTTCTTCTAGAAAAAAAGTCCTGTATTTTTGGATCCAAAGATTTCTAGACTACTTTTCCACCAATTTTGATATCATTCATAGTAGCCCTCAAAAGCTGTGGGGACCACCCATTGCTCCTGGCCCCCAGGGAGCAGCCAGCCCTTGCTGTACCCTGACAGAGTAAAGAAGCAGGTTTTCTGTGATATCTCCCTAAGAAGAATAAACATAAAAATGAAAAAAAAAAAAAAATTAAAAGTGAAGGGCCTTTTAAAATGAGTAGAAAAGCAGCTTTCTGGCATGTTTCTGTATTACTACATTTGTTATGGCAGCACACCTTTGTCATAACAGCATTTAATTCATTATGGCAACAAATCTATAATGTTCGATATTAAGTATTTTATTAGCTAAAATGGGAACTGATGATAGTGAAAATGAAAGACAAAACTAATATATTTTATGCAGCTGCCAAAAAAAGCATCTTGCTATTTCTGGAGAAGAGAAAGAATAGACAAAACCGAAATGGGCTCTCACGAAACTAAGACTTACTGAGAGCAGTGAAAGCATTCTCTTTTTTGCTCCCTGTATCACTTTTGCTTGCAACATTTATCTTTCTGGCCTTTAGCAAACATCCTTTAACCACCTAGATTACCCATTCTTAATTTTAAATGCGCAGGGAGTTTGTCATTCTTGGTCACCTATCTAAAGTACATTCTCATGGCAATTATAATTAGTCCACCTTTAGGTGAAATGGTTAAGGCAGAGGCAAGGGAATACAGAGAAAACCTGCTGACCTCTGTAAAATAAAGCTGTAGGCCAAAATTTACAAGCAGTGATGCAGTTCATGCTGTATTTGCTTTGTACAATGTAAAAATCTAGCTTTTAAGTATGGTGACGTTTAGCAGCGTTACACTCTTTAGTGGACCCCAGTGGCCCAGGACAAACTTACCTGGACCAAGAAAATTAAATAGAATCAAAATGGTTTGGGTTGGAAGGGACCTTAAAGAACATCCAGTTACAACCCCCTACCCTGGGCAGGGACACCTCCCACCAGACCAGGTTGCTCAAAGCCCCATCCAGCCTGGCCTTGAACCCCTCCAGGGATGGGGCAGCCACAGCTTCTCTGGGCAATCTGGGCCAGGGTCTCACCACCCTCACAGCAAAGAAGTTCTTCCTAATGTGTAACCTAAACCTACCCTGCTCTAGTTTAAAACAATTGCCCCTCGTCCTATCGTTACATGCCCTTTTTAAACAGTCCCTCCTCCAGCTTTCCTGTAGCCCCTTCAGGTATTTGAAGGAGCTCTAAGGTCTCCCCAGAGCCTTCTTTTCTCCAGGCTGAACAACCCCAACTCTCTCAGCCTGTCTTCACAGCAGAGGTGTTCCAGCCCTCGGAGCATCTTTGTGGCCTCCTCTGGACCTGCTCCAACAGGTCCATGTCCAAAAGCAGTACCACCGAGAAGGATCCAAGAAAGCTTCCAGGGTCAAAACCTTGTCTTGAAATTGCCTTTCCAATTGCCAGATAAAAGTTTTACTCTCAATATGTGAAGTTATTCCTTATACTGAAATCAAAGAATTTTTGATCAGTACGCTTTGTTTTGTTTCAATCTCTGTTACTGTAAATAGGCAAGATGCTATGTGATAAATGCTGCAGTGAACACTGTTGCAATACTTGGGTTTTATTTCTAATATTTGAAATAGCCATTTTTCTCTCAAAGCTGTTTCAAGAAAAAGTATTATGTTTTATTTTAATAAAGTCAGAAATCTCCCATTTGCATCACTATTTTCACAGCTTATAGCATCAGGGTGATAATGAATAAGTTTTTAGCTGTTATTTTCAACAGAATACAAGAAATACTCAAATTACTAAAGTCAGATGAGCTATAGGCTACTAACGCATTCTTAAATGGAAGTCTGAAACACCTATTTGTAAATGGGAAAAATTTTACAAATTGAAGTGCTGTATTGTATCACCGATACCATCCTTCGCTCCTACAGAGCGATGTCTCTGCAATTGTCCTTTCAGATAATCAGAATGTATAACTGTCTTTCAGAATTCACCACTTGTGTAATTTCAGTAAAGCAAAATATAAAACCATTAGCCTTCTCTTCTTCCTTAAATCTTTCTAGCTTATTTTCATATTCAGTGCAGCCATTCTTTGGGACTATTAAGATTACTTACTCATCTTTCTTCACGGAGCAAAATATACAATAAAAATTACAGAAGCAATGCAGCATATGTTAGTTTGCATAAAGGCATAATGCGGTTCCGGGCAAGGAGGATGGAGGGGCTCCAGCTGAAGCATAAGACAAGTCTCTCCCTGCCCAAGCGAGCTGTGACCTGCCCTGTGCTGCTGGGAGCAAGCGACCTGCCTGCAGCCAGAGCCCTGCAGCTCCCAGCCCAGCCCCAACGGACGGCCACCCATCCGTGCTCAGAAATCACAAGGAGAGTGCAGCTGTAAGTCAAGGTCCACTTCTGTGAGGTTCAGGAGTCTGTCACCAGGGAACTGGCTTTATGAAGTCAGACTGCGACCTCGGGTTGCGTTCCCAACAAACAGTTACTGAAGTGAGAAAACAGCTGAGCTCAAGCCATGTGCAGTAAGTAGAAACTGAGACTGAAGTTGTTTATCTAGTAACCCAAGGAGTCAAGTGAAAGGTGCTAATGCAAAAAACATAAAGCACCAAGGGGAAATACTAGAGATGTCAGTAAAATGAGGACTGGCCACTCCCAGTGAGCCACGAGAGCCGGCTTTTCCTGCCAGGACCACCAGCTGCACAGCCCACACAGACCACCCAGTCCCTCTGGCAGCAGCACCGAGCAAACCAACGTTCTGCTTAAGAGCAACTCAACCCCAGCCATTTCCTGAATGAAACCAAAAATAACATGATTGCAGACTTATAAGTAGCCTAACCCTGCATTCGAGTCCCTGCATCTTTGGAAAGATGCCCAAGTAAAAGCGCCCCAAAGAGCTGAGAAATAAAAGGAGCTGTGGAGGGAAGGCCACAGGCACAGCATATGCCACTTCTGCAACTCCCTGGAGGCACTCAGCACCTGCTTCTATTTCCTCACCTGCCAGGCACAAGATTAACACTGCTACCATCTTTACTTCAGGTTTGTTCAAATTTCATGTAAAGCTCAGTTAAATCAGAGGTAAATGTTACTCTCCATACAAGCCACACTGCACTTGCAACCTATAAATCTGCAATACTTCTGCAACTGACACCAAGGAGATGAGCAAGAAAGGCGACCGCTCGCTGTGGTTGATCCAGAAAAGCATGACAGTGCCGAAATCCCTGGTAACGCACAGACACGCAAGAATAAACGCCAGGCTGTGGGTCTGCACTCTATTCTTACTGCTCAGGAGGAGCAAATTTCTGTTGATACCCGAGAACCTTTGAAATAAACCAGCACTGAAAATGTGTGTGTGGCAGGGTGACAACACTACTGTCAGCAGAGCTGGCCTAAGTCATGTGGGCAACAGGGAGATGCTATGGGCATGGGTATCTTCCACGTGCAGCTACAGGTACGTGCACATCGGCTTGCATCCCTGTATCACTTACACTACTGAATACCCACTGTAACTGCCCTGGTTGCTCACCCTGAAACCGTCATTATGCATAAATTTTCCTGACTGAAGAATTCAATTTAATTCTGCTCTGTAAGATATTTCTTTGTGTTTTCTAATTTTCATTGGCACACAGCATCTGTGCTTTGCACAAAACAAAATGCACTTCACACATTTTCCAGGCAAAACATGTAAATACAAACTTGCAGCATTAATTATGTTCTTTCTCCTACTGTTTTTAATTAATTTGACCTTTGGTCCTATTTTTGTCAATTCAGGAAGCATATTGCAATCACAAGAAAGCTATGGTGTAAATACTCTATTCTGCAAGTCACCAACTAAATGAGTAAGCAATGAAGGAAAATCTATAGCATGCAATTAGCATTATCCTTTTCATTATTTTTTTTTTTTTACTTCACAGAACTCATTAATAACTTTTAGTAGGTAAAATTGAAGCTAGGAACCCTCCTACACCTTAGGCATATTATATTCTACCTTTGCACAAAAGAAATTCTTTTGATGTACTAGAAATCTTATTAATAGATTCACCAGAAAACAAGCATGCAAGCTGGCAGAGTCAATTGCAAGAGGTAAAATGAATGTAAATGACAGATGAAAGAAAATTTCCATGCGGTTCACATCAATATAAACAAAAGTGCTGCGGCAACCATAGCACAGAGACGAAGGGAATTCACCAAACTTGAATTTCAGATTATTTGTCCTGTTCCAAATGCACCCTCTGTGTTCCTGAGCTATGTTCTTCCTTTACCCAATTAATACTACATTAAGATGCACTCCTGCAGGGGCTTTTTCCTTATGTTTCTGAATTGAAGTTTTTCAGTGCACTGCGATATGGGAGTGGGGGGAGTGTAGAGAATAGCTTCTTGCTTCTAAATGCTGCCATTTGGAAAGCCTGTAATTGCAGCACTTAATAATTTTCTAAATACTTAAGCCAGAATTAATTATCCCTGCTATTATTGCAGGAGTATGGATCATATATTGGGTATGATGAAGAGAATGTGTGATAGAACATTTTATTGTACTCAGTGCATGCAGTGGGTGTGCAAGGCACTTAAACTATTAGAAGCAACAGGCTTCTCGACTTCAATTATATCTCAGTATGATCATCAGATATCTACAGAATCAGCTTTGCTCATTTCGTGCTTTTTGTTGTTGCCTAATTAAACACTTTCAAGACCCTTCTTTACACCAGGGACTAATCATCATTTTAAAAAGAATTCTACAGTATTTAAAATCATGTTGGTCTTTGCTGAGGAATGAGAGAAAGGTAAATGCTTATTGTTAAGCAGCTTCCATTTCCATAGACTTTGAAATGTATTTTCATTAGTAGCCAGAAATCAAGGCACATCATGAACTTTAGCAACCGCCTTTAAGGGAGTAAATTCTACAGTCTTCTGGCAGTTTTATATTGTATCAAGGAATCAAAAAATATCTGTAGTTACTGTTAAAGATAATTGCCCACTGTGTTTAAAAATCTCTTTATGCAGAAGCCGGGTGAATGCAGGAGGGGTGGTGGGAAGGGGAGGAATGGCTGCAGAACTGGTTGTACCTGATTCAGCAGTGGAAATACTACCTGTAACAGATAAGACATTTAAACTTTTCAAGATAAATAAAAAAGAGAACACTTAAACATGGTATTTGTGAGGAGGAAATCAAAGCCGCAAGGAGATGAAGCTTCACTTTCAGAACACTGGATTCACACCTTTGCGCAGAGCACTAAAGTGACTTTGATCTCATTCTAGTGTGTCAAAAACAAAAAAAAAATTATTTCTAACAATCCCCCACCCCCTTTCTGAAAAACCAATGCTTGTCTGAGATTCAGTGGAATAATATTAAAATGTTGAGGCAGGCTCATTGTTTGAAAGACGTCTGGCAGCATTGCTTTGGTTTCAAAGTAGCTTGCTGGGAGCCCAGAAGTGAAGCAGCAGCCTGAAGCACACCGGCTGACTCTTCCCAGAAGTTCAAAAGACTCGGGGCTGTGTTGCCGTAGGTGGCTGAAGCACAGACAGGGATATATTTACTAGAGAAATGTACTGTCATATCTCGAACGCAGTCAAAAATCAGTGCCGGTTACAGTCACTGCTTGCGTAGTAACATGGCAAGATACTAAATGCCATCATGAGCAGTGAAACAAAGGGGATCCAGAGCAACCCTTTGTCCCTTTCACCTGCACCTCTAGAATTGCCTTTGAGACTCAGGACTATGATACATTAATTTATTTCATAACAGAAGTAATGAGTATTGGCTCTGATGAGAGATCAGGCAGCTGTGGAAGTAATTTCCCTGACTGGGAGGAAATAATTTCCTCTCGTGTTACATGCCCCTGTGCTGCTCGCTGTAACCCCAGCCAACAAATTCACTTTCTGTAATTGTTTGCATCCCTGCCTCAAAAGATATACCCCATTTTTTTCCCACAGCTAAAGACTATAAATCCACTCTTAGTACAGACTACAGTCTAATTTCCAACCGACTCCCCAGGGACTCACAGAAGAGAGAGAAGACAAACAACAACTACAAGAAGATGACTCTCCAGCTCCAATCAATAATTTGCCTGTCACTCCACCAGCGCATCGCCCTATCAGCATAACTCTGCAAAGTTCCTTATCAGTGATGGACTCTTGCACATGCTAGGTAGACATTAAGCATTTTTGCATCCCATGGGGTTTGTATTTCAGTAAATCTCCTTCTCCCAGCAATACGAATGTACAATAACCGGCACAGACTGACAATAGATGTTAGAAATTTGGAAAACAGCCTATAGTGTAATAGTACTTTGCACATATATATATCATTCTTTACTCAAATGGGCTTTCAAAAGATGGATTCAGTTTCAGAAAAACAGAACAGCACAGACAGTTACTAAAACAGTCAACAGATCAACAAACAGCTATGCTCTCTTAATTGAAGGTTAGGCTAAGTCAATGGTAGAACCCCAAAATGAAATCAGGAGTCCCAGAGAGAAGGAACACTTATGTAAGCTGCAATTACATTTTATGTTCTCCATTTACCATGTCTCCCCAGAGAAAATGCTTTTGTCTCTCAAAATATACCAAAAAAGGGTATTTACATTCCAATAAACTATCCCAGACTGCCTGAAATAGAATTATGCACATGCATTTTTACAAGAATAATGCACATAAATACATGTGCATACAGAATCACTTAAAACTGTATCAAAACCAGACAATACACCACAACCCCCCAAAAAAGGGACTCAGAAAAATTGTTTTCTGACTATTTTGGCCAATACTAGTGGGTATTCACTGAAGTGAGTGCTAATGCAGTCTGTTTCAATAGAGCCATATGGATTAAAAAATGCCATTAGCAACATCATCTAACACTAAACCTCTGTGAGCAAGTGAGAGAACAATAATGATCTTATCTGCTCTAACAAGACTGAAAAACTGGTGACTGCAGAAGATGCATTCTGCCAGATATTCCATCTGTGAGTAACAGACCAGTTCATTAATGGAAATCTTCAAATTAGAGCTGAGAAACCCACGGCTAAGGACTGCCTTGACAAGCAAAGTTCCTGCTTAAAAGCTCTACAGGTTCATGAGGTTTAAGATTGAGCCATTACAATTATCTGCTATCACTTTTAAATATGTCTCTTTCTTGTTCTGAAGTTGCATTGACAGCAGTGCTCCTGCCAGCATTTGCCACTCGTTCTACGAGAATAGCCTGAGCTTTGGGAGGAGCTCTGAGGATGGAGCCTGAAATCTGTCACCTCCGACAACCTACCAACAATATAATGTAGAATTTAAATTAGAAGCATGGGTGTTCCTTTTAGCATTTAAGTCAATCTTACAATCTGCTCAGACTTTTAAAACGCTTCAAGGTGGTACACTATACCCCTACAGATGCATTACCTACATGTAACAGATTTGATCCAATGCTCCCTGAAGTACTTCTCCCCCAGCCCCACCTCCCTCCAAATAACTGTTGGGTGAAGCGAGTGATAAAAGCCCCTGTAGAATTCAGATTCATAATCTAAGACATAGTAATAGTGGCCAGTTCAAAGATACACAAATCAGGGCTAAATCCTGAGTCCCAATACGCTATCACTGGCAAAATCAGACATCCTCAGAGGAAAAGCAGCCATTATTTAAAATTTTAAGTCTCCCTTCACAAAGGAAACATCGGTAGAGAAATACTCACTGATTCTCCTACATCAGTCTTGCAATTCAACATTGACATAACTTTGATAAAAACACCGGAAAAAACAAGTCTACAGTCCCAAAGACTCTCTTTAACCAAAGCCCTGCTATAGAGCAGCATTAGGCAGCTACTTTAGGAATGCCAGCGCAGAAGTTCCATGAAGCTTCATCACGTTAAATGAATGCTGAAATATTTTATTGTTATGCCTTTTAGGAACGCAACATCAGGGCTCTGTTCAGCTCCAGGCCCACTCCAAATCTTTTTCATTTAATTTTTCGATTTCCAAAACCAGGCAGGAAGGGAGATGCATTCAGTGGGAGGCCAGAAGAGAAGCACGAGGCATGTATCAATAGGACATCGAGGTAGAAGCCTAATGGGGGATCAAACAGAAAAGCCCACATTTCTAATATCAGCCTAGAGGTAATCAAACAAAACCACAGGCAAATCAATGCAAATCGACATCAGCCAAAACGCATTATATCACTAACCAAGACATCCATCTGTAAAGGTTTGATTTCGTTAGAGCTCACATCTCTGACAAGCACATTGCTACAGCTCCAGTTGCAAATACTCTCAAATAGACAGCTAAAGTATTAAAACACAGCAACACTGAAAGTGGTAACAGCAAATTTACGTTGAAGTTTAGGTTGAACTATTTCATAGGTACCAGAATATTCTGCTTCATTTTAAACACCAAACTGTGGAAAACCTTCTGCTAAAACCCTGTACCTTCCCCTTCCCTTAGCAACGGCCCAACCAAGAGCCCTCGCTGCCTCCCGGAAAACAGTGCGGCGGCAGAGAAGTAATTCCCCCCCCAGTGCCTGGATGAAGCCGCTGTGGAGTCACGCTGCTGGGGTTGATTTACTCAATAGGCTCTTGAAAACCGCATTAGCTCTCACACCAGCGTTTTTTTGTTTACACCTTGTTCTTTTTTGTCTCGTCACAAGCCGCACGCAGATTAACCAGTTCTTCAGACATTTCAAAGACTTTAAAAAAAAACAAAAATAATGTCCCCAAGAGAGCAAATAGAAAAAAAAGTAAAGTCCATCTTTTTTAATTTGTTAGCAATTTGCTAGTTCTGGGGTAATTTCTGGAAACATTTAGTGATATTGTGATTAAGTCCAAACCAGGACCAGAATGGATCCAGCTAATTTCCAGACAGCTGAAGACATCATGCCTCCGGATTTTTATTGTTTTATTTATTGAGAATAATTATATTATTGTATAGACTTTGACTTCTAAACTATTTTGAGGATACACTTGATAATTCCTGTGAGAAAAACTAATTAATTTGGGTTTCTGAGAATTTCTCTGACTAAAAAATATTGAAAACCAAATTGATTTTAGACATATTTTCAATCACAGTTGGCGGAGATCTTGTACCTTACTGCAAAAATGCAAATAGATTTTTCTTTTTCTCTTACCAGGTAAAAGGTCATTTCTGAGAGTTATTTTGCTTTAAATTGCAAAATGCTTGGCTCATTAAAAATAATAAAATACAAATAAAAAGGTCAAATTCTGCTGTTAATGGTGGCTGATCACGGCCTCCAGACTGCTCCTTCTCCCATGGGTAGAATTCCACACCACCCAGACAGGGACTATGGGTATTTGCCTCCCTGCTTTGGCTCTCATCAAACAAAGGAATGTCATTGAACTGGAAGACTCTAACTAAAATACTTGTGATACTTGTTGCTTGACAAGAAAGCCTAAGTTAGATTTCCTCTCTAATGAGTCTGTTTTGCAGCTCAGAAGTCCAGAGCAGACTCCACAATGAGCTGCCTTAACTTCCACCAGCGCTGTAATGGTGCATGTTTGCGGAAAAAGCTGAAAACCTGATTGATTTACAGAGGTGAGAGAGGACCAGACAATTAACTTCAGAAATGGAAAGTTGAAACAGTCAATGGCTCCTCAGTGGATGTTAACATCTGACAAGGGTTCCCACTGAGATACCCCTACCAACAGCAGAAGGTTCAATTATTGAAACTTATATTTTAAGTGTAATGATTGGCGTTATCCCAGCTAGCTTAAAACTTGAGTAAAACAATCAATGGCTGTTTCCCATCCATGAAAATAAAGCATTAAGACATGTGGGGTTTTGGAAGTGTTGTTTTTTTCTTTGTTTTGTTTGTTTGTTTTTAATTTAAGTTCAGCAGAATGGACATTCGGGCAAAATCCAATTTTCCTACCCTACAAAGATATGTCCAAAGCCACTGAAGAACAATGCTGAGTTTCTGCGTGAAACTGAAGCAAAACTCAAGAACAGAAGTAATCCTGAAAATCTGGAATTCAAAACATACATTCACCTTGCCTTTACATCATTTCATTTAAATGACTTAAAAAAAAAAAAAAAATCACAGAACAACAAACCCCCAAACCCCCTCTTTCCCTACATTTAATCCACATTACTGTAGATGTATAGTACTATTCTGCCATCAGAATAAATCCAAAGCTTGAGGTCAACACTCAAGCCCATCCCTTTGAAGTGGGGTTCCAGCCACTGACAGCTAAACGCAGACCCACTGCTTTTAGTCACTACTTTGCCAGTCGTATTTTAGTCATATATAAACCCAGTAAATCCCTACAGACAGATCACACAAAATCTTTCAACGCTGGAATTGTGGCTATAAACTGGTATATACAGCACTATTTGCCACAAGCACAACCCCTCACCCTTGGGTATTTTGCAAGTAGAATCGATTCTTCCATGCGCAATAAAAATGGTGCGATGCAGCAGCAGCGTAACAATCGAGTAGAAGCCCTGAGGCTGGAGCTCCAGCAGCGCATCAGGAGGGTACTGAGCCGCTCGTGGGGCACACAGGAGACCCCAGGTTCCTTTCTTTACAAGACCTAGGTTACACCTGGAGATATTTTGAAGTTGCTTCATCAAAACCCTGTCTCTCCCAGGAGAAGCAAGCGTGTGAAAGAAGGTGACTGCACACCAAGAATGACTGTAGCAGAAAGAAAAAAATATGTCATTTCTAACAATGTGTACATATATATCTCTTACCAGTTAGATGATTTTTGGTGAGGAAACAAATGAGAAAATAGAAATGGGAGTAGGGCACAACACAACCTTAATTTATACCTATAAATTGTTTAAGTTCAAAGAGACATTTATCTTCCCTGATTAGGTGACACAATGGTTCATTCTATGAATAAAATATACATCAGACAGTCTTGTTTCTCTTCTGTGTTTATACTTTTGACATGCCTATATAATTTGTCTGTCAAAACGACAAAGCTTGAAGCAGACTATAGATGCCTGTGTGGATGGAATTATGGTAAGCCTTGCAATAGGTAATGAAAATGTAATACTGAATTGTGGAAGGGTGTACGACACTGTTACACAAAATCCTGCTTTTAAAAATATCATATAACAAAATATCTTTTCTGTAAAGAAAAAAGGGAAGCTTTTAAAGTAGACTGAAAGAAAGAATGAGCTACCTCTTAGTACAAAGAATAGACAAATTGAAAAAATAATGACTACAAAGTTGCTTCAAGTAGTTAATGCTTCTCCTTTTCATTCCTCACTTGCACAAAGGTTGCTCATGCTCTGATCCAATCCTAAGATCAATGTAATGACCAGTATATTGGCCAGTCGTACATCTTAATAAATGAATCTTCATTAAGGAATCTCCTAATACTTCAAGAGCTGGTCTGCCATTTGTAAGTGCTAATGAGAGGTCAGCAGTAATTGTGCAAATAATAATTTGTGACTGAACTGCAACCTCTCTTTTACATTCATTATTTACTATATACTATGACTCAAATCAGAGCATTGTGAGCAAATGACAACTCATTTCAGACAGTGCTTAAGTGGGTAATTTACCTTAGCACAGAATCAAACATTAGACTCCAAAGTTTAAGGGGAAATCTTCACGTACTGACCTTCAGCAAAGCACAGGAGCTACAAACAGGGGAAAAGACAGCTGGTGTGGCAACTCTACTTGCACAGTAAGAGCATAAAAATACCACCTGGTGATTCTCAAGAGCTACAGATAACTCAATAAGACAGAGGAATGTTTTAGGGACAGGCTGACAGTTTAAACTTGATCAAAAAAAGGCTTATTGGTCATTTGGGTCTATTAGTGCAATCACAGGCATTAGTATCCGTGTACAGCCATGGCAATGAAATAACAACCTGCTTTTTTTCCTCTACCCTGTTCCCATGTAAATTCTGATTATTCCCTCAAATCTTACCTTTTCAGAATCACTGACCCTGTCTAATCTATCATACAAAATCCTTGAAAGCTTGGAAAAATACATGAAAGCCTACAAGAATGAAAAAAGGAAAATGTTGCAGGGGTATAGCAAGAATTACTTTCTTCTCCCTTCTCTCTTCCTCTTTAGTTTTTTTTCAGAAAAACAAACAAGCGAAATCAGCAAAACCCACAATAACATTCCCAAACATGAAAGTGAATACAGAGAAGCATGAGACAGGACACAGTTTATGAAATGGAATACTGTGGTTATTTAAATGGTGCTTGAATCTGTATCAAATCAGCACTCCATTTATTTCTTAAGGCTTGAGGGACAAGTCCACTTAATGGCCTTCTGGGATATTTAGCCTTTTGACACAGAGGGAGATTCTTCTAAGCTTCTGAAAAGATTAATTTTATTATATAGGCATACAGTGATCAAATTACATATTTTGGTAGTGAAGTACATATGAGAGACTGCCCATAGATTGACTGAGATTCATCAGGAAAGCGCTTGTATATGCGATTTGATTAGCAATCAAGGAAAAGGATGAAAAAATGGGTGCCGAAAATCACATGGGGAGCGAGAACTGTTACACTTAATACTCGGAATTACTTCCAAATGCTTATTGCAAATTACTTGGACTCCAGACTTTTCTCTTTGTGTGCTCAGTGCTCAACATCTGCACCAGATACAGCCCTGTCGCTGGTGCCCAAAAATCAACATTTAAGAATGCAGGGAAGATACACAGACATACATTTCATCCCCATTATTCATTTTTAAGAGGTATCAACTATCATTTTCCAGCATTCAGATATCTCACTGTTTGGTACCTTTCAGGAGTCATCTACAGGGAAGGAAAATTAGCACAGCCAAAGGGCCTGAATGAAAGAAGTGTAGCAGATGTAGGTGCCAGCCTGGAGAAGAAGGACTGTTGGGGTAACCAAGGTTAAGCTTGCAAAAAAGCAAGCGTGAAAAAGGGAGCTACTGCGGTGAAAGAGAGAAGAGAAAGGTTTCATTAGCGATATGCTAGTAGAGAATAAAACTAACTCACACTCTTTCTTCGTTCTGTAGCCCAGCAGCCCAATAAATACAGAGTTGCCATCGCTCGGAACAGGCCAGAGGCTTTGTGCTTAAGCTGCAGCAGAGACCTCGGGTGTTCTTGGGCTTTGGCCAGGCCTGCCTTGGCTGGGCTGCAGTGTGCTCTGCTTTGCTTGGCTTTGCTTTGCCTGTTTGTTTGCTTTGCTTGTAACAGCAGTTCTGAGGTGCAATTGTTTCTGTGTTTCTGGTACAAGGAAGTAGCTATTGTTTTATATATACACATATAAGTATATGGAACCAATAAACAGCAATACATGCAGCTATTCTAGGTAAAATGAACAATCCCTGTAGATAAAACGCAGCATAGAGGAGTACAGATACAGGATGACACTGGAGGCCCAATAGCTATAAAACCCCACCTCATCATGGTGAACTCACCCCGGGTGATGGGTAAAACTAGTTTTAGGGTTAACAAACAGAACAAAGAACAATATCCAACATACTGTATATTGGACACTGTATATTGTAAATTTGGACCTAAGCAATCCTATGAAGAAAGAGCAAGGTGTAGGACATTTAGCAAGCACACAAAGATGACCCCGGCTGGACTGAAGGATGAGGAAGAAGAAACCACCAACATCAGCATCACATTTCTGGCAAAGGACTCAAAGGCAACACGCTCATGAATGACGTATTCTCCCCTCCCTCCAGAATGAAGCTATTGAGCAGTGAGAGAGTGGAAACGTAACGCTTGAGGAGGCAGCAGATAACAGAAAGTTTGCATATATTAAATGTAACCCTATATAATTTGAATTATAAGTGTAAGTATCATTGTAACTGGACATTGTAACTGTAATTCTTTAGGCCACTAAGACCTCAATTAGGCTAACAAAAATTCTTAGTTTTGCAGAAAATCTGTGTTTCCTTTTGCCCACAATAAGATTTTGACTGCAAAATGATGGAGAATTCAAGAAACCGCCACTGTAATTTGGATGCACCAAACCGGTAACAGTGGCAGTATACAAGACTATGTTTGTGGAATCAATTGGGAGAGATGCTTACTCACTTGAGCGGCTATGAAAACTGTCACATTAAACCTCTGACCATATCCTACATCAATTCTGTTTTCAGAAAATGGAATGGAGAAACTGGTAAAGAACAATATCGATCTCATTCCTTACAAAGTTAATTAGTGTTTTTCCTTCTTCCTAAAAAGTCTGGCTTTAGCATGCATTCCAGATTAACTAAAATATTATGTAATTTGAGATGACAAAATGCAATTATAAATACCTGTTTAGCTTCAGAAAGAAAAAATTAGCATGCAATAACAAGAAAACCTTGTACCTTACTATGATGAATACTCTATACACATGTAAACACTAATAAAAAAAGGAAAAAGCAAAAGTCATTGTGCAGATGCTTGTATAAATGTAATTATATTTAATTAGTACATCAAGACCTTCGCCCCTGGTTAATTCTTCATCTCTCATTTTCAAAGGTATGCTCTTACCCACTCTCTCAGAAATGCAATGGCTCCCTCAGAGCCAATTCTGCAGCAAAATTTTTGTGGTTTACTGTTCAGAACACCTCCCCCATATTCTAACAAGCAACAGTGCAAGTAAGCGAAGATGAAAAGCAGCATGTATTCACTACATAGATAAGATCTGAATTCTTAACAGATATCTCAGAAAACTGGAAAATTTTCCTTTTCAAACTCTTTATGAATACCAATTTTGATAGCTGATAGTCAAAACTTGTACTGAACAGTTCTCCAAAGTTCTAATTATCGCTCCATTTATTAAATGCTGCTCTAAAACCAATGTCTTGAAATCTAGCACTTGGCCAAAAAGCAATAATTGGCTGTGATAAAGAGTGACTTAAGCCCTTAATCAATATCCTTTCAAGTTGTCCTGACAGGCTACAGCAAAAGATGTGGTATAACTAATGAGACGGAACCCCAGCACCGAAGGAGTTCCACCACCAAAGCATTGTACGGCAATCAATGGGGAATTGTTTCAGCCTTTTGAGCTATAGGTAAGACCACATCAGAGCAACCTGGAGTTCATTTCTTTTGTTTCTGCAATAAGTAAACAGGCGTCGGTGTCTGGGGTTTTCATTACTTCACCTTCTATACTGCTTGACCCCAATACCAAAGAATTTGAAAATCTACTTGAAAACTTATTTCCTCTATGAACAATAGTAGTTTGTAGGAAAACAGCAGGAGGGTGCAGAGATAACAACAGAGGTATATGATATGGAAAGAACGAAAACCTGCTTCTTTCCCAGGCAATACCTTAGCGTCACATATGCCACTCCAGCTCAGCATGCCATCACTGGGTAACACCTTCCTCCCACTATGGAAAAATGAAGTGGGATGCAATCCATGTTTGTGGATGACACAACTCTGAACTTTCAGCATGTGTTGATACCTAATGCAGGACAGTTATCATTCCATACCCACAAACTTTCTTACAAAGACCATTTAGAAACAATGCGGGAAGATTATTTTTGAGCTAAAATAAAAAGGAAATACATATTACTGGATCTGTCATAAGCTATAATAAAAGGGTTGACAGAAAGCTAGAAACCAGAACTATAATTACATATCCATTCTTGACCTATTATTTCTTTTAGTAGCAACTCAAACAATGGAGCATCATCAGAGACACTACTTTTCTGGCATTGTAGCCACTTTATCAGGACTCACCAGGACAACTGTCTGCACATATGCCCATTCTTTTTTTACTTTTAACAAACAACCTTCATAATAGGAGCTGAATAGAAATTGAATGCCTGTAAATTTTTCCTGTAAATACCAGGACTGAAATAGAACTAAAAGGGACAACACCCTATCATGCCAGGACCAGCACCCTAGTACTACTCATGCCCAGGGAGAAATTCAATAAGGTGAATGCAATGTCTGCAGATCTTCTGTAACATTATATGAGCATGAGTGTGTCACATCAAGACAGGATCAACCTGATAAGGGAATCACTGTGCCATCACCTCCTTAATTCCTTTACTCAGCAGTAAACCTGAATGCAAGCATTTTGGGCATGGACTTTTATTTCTCTATGCAAACAGAAGATTCTAGATACAAACTTAATTCTGGTATGGGGTCTCTACCTGTTTGCAGCTGTATTTTGCCTGAAGGGTAAGAAACTTGGAGCATTTAACTAAGTGGGCAATCAGACGGTGCTAGTAATGAGGAAAACCAAGCATCTGAGCAATTCACAAGCTGACATTTGTCTGCAGGAAATACTTAACAGGTAATTCAGAGTAGGAAACTCATAATGATGGAAGCTTGCAGATGAGCAGAAAAGGAGGTGAAATTTGTCAAGTCAATTTGTTCATTAAGCCCAGTCCCGCTAGGTGTACTCTAGAGTGTTCTTTTCTTCAATGCATGCCAAAGCACGACTGTCCGCCTTTGCAGGTGCTCAGTATGGTTTGCTTTTCTTTTCAGCTGTTTGTTGTCTGACTAATTTCACATTATTTATTGTTTGTGTGAGGGTGGTGGCAAAAGTAATAAGCTGCCTTTTGGGAAATGGTCTGACACATGCTGAGAGACGCCTACGTGATCCAGCAGGTTCTGTCCCGCAGCAATGCTCGCTTGCACCTCTCCTCTCTCAGCCCCACACGTGTGCTTTGGCTCCGTGGTTACAAAGCAAGGAGACAGAAAACCAGTCCAATAGCACTAGTGAAACACACTGATCTCAAAGGACATGTATTCTGGGAAGACAGAGAGTTATGAGATTACTTCACTAAAAATTAAAATACAGATATGCTCTGTTGCAATAGAAACTGATCCGAAGGTTTGATGACCTCAGCTGGCTCCCATTATGGGGACAGAAAAAACATGAACATAGTCCTAGGGATAGTCTGTTACAAGCCAGGGACCTTCATTCCTTTTTAGAACAGTATTTTAAATCTTTTTCTTAAATTATGACAGCTAATACCCTGTTACAGTACTCTGGAATAGAAAAAATATACTTTGTTGCAGATACTTAATATATAAGAAAGGAACAATATCAACATGGAACATTCCATTCAGACTCAAAATTTATGGAATGCAATTTTGAAAAAGGTTTACGTGATAGTAAATTTTTATTTAAAATGTAATGCTTGGCATGTATAAATATGCTACTCTTATTTTCTTTATTATATGCTATTGTGCTGGATTTTTAAAAATGCCTAAATTAAATACTCCCTTTAAAGCAATTTTCTCTCAAGATTAATTTCCAAAAACATCAACTTTTAAGAATAAATCCTCAGGATGCTCCTTTATGAAGAGAAATTATTATTATCCTACGCCATCATGAAGAATAGCAAGAACATATGACTAAAATGCAAGAGCCTGAACTAAGACAGACAGCTTCTGGAGACTTCTACAAATCCAGCTCCTTAACATACCAGTAGGTATATATTAATACCTTTTTGAAGAATAATACTGTTTATGGATTCTGAACTCTGATATGATAATGAAGAGAAATATCGTTCTTCTTCTGATCAATATAGGAGTGGGTGTCCATCTACAAAGGCAAACTTTGTTCTTGTGATTATTTTCATTAGACAAAGGACTCAGAATGGTCACGGATGTCTGGTCAAAAAGTCCTTCAACTCTTCCAGTGCTGCTCGTTCTCAAACATGGCTCAGAGCACTATAGCTGCCATGTAAGTCCTAAAATTTAGGAGCAGATCGAAGCAGCCTGCTTGATTTTCTTTTTTTTTAATTATGGTAGGAGAACTACCTCTTCCATCAAAATATTTGAAATATGGACAGCCTAAAGTTCGCTATAAATTAAGTCATTTTCTTCCAGGATGCAGATGCTCAGCATAGAAATACAGGTACAACTGAGCAGCAGAAGACAGAATGCAATCCATGCAAATGTCCTTCAATTAAAGACACCTGTACTATAACATAAAAGGTAAATTATAAAAATAAAGGGAGAATCATAGAGCCTTCCCTATAAAAAAGGTGATCATAACGCTGAGAACTCAGAAGACCACCAATTTACTTTTCAGTTTTCAGCTGAGCAGACTCCAACTGCACTTATTCTTGTCACTGCAGCTCGTTAGTATCCCTGTTAAACAGGAAATTAATTTGAACTATGACAACAGCACCTATAATGGTAATTTCAGTCAAAGGGAAGTGTTGAATCCTGAGCAGACAATGCTCAGAATAAGGGGCATCAAACATATTCAGTGCGTAACCTCACATGAATAGTCAGATAATTTTGCTTGAATGAGAAATGAACACTGCAAAACAATACTGGATCTACACAGTGATTGAATTAAAAAGCACAATCAAAGCACTGGAAGCATTCATTTCTTCAATGATGCAAGTCCCTTACGGTCACAGGCAATCAGATTATACATGGGCAGCACAGACAGAGCTGCAGAACAACTGTTCCACTGTTCCACAAGCCACCGCACAAAGACACCACTGTGTTGTGTCCTTGGACACATCCTAGTGTCCGATAACCAACTCTATTACTGCAATTTAAAAAAAAAAAAGTAAATTAACATCCCAAAATGTGAGACTATGAAGTGTTGTTGGAGGAAGATGGAGAAGAGACCACAGGCATCAAGCCAAAAAGTGAGCTCTGCCTCATGTTATGCAGAAGCAATACTTTGAGCTAACACTTGAGCAAATACAAGCTCTTACTCTGGCAGTGACACTGGTATGACTACAGATGGGTGGAACTTGGCTTCCCAAAGTACTGGTCATGAGATTTTGTTGAGTCAGACTGGTATCTGAGCAAGAAAAGAGTTCTTTGTACTTAATTCATTACTACATCTTCATGAATTAATGATTTATTCAACATTAAATCACATCTAAGACTTTTGCAACGTGAGAGACCATTCATTAGCACAATGATTATAACAATAAATTTGCAAACATAAAAGCCTCCAGTATATTGTGAAACCAAGGCAGGAGGACATTGGCTGCGTAAAGGGAAACTTGTTCCTAGTAAAAGCAACCAAGAAGACAGGGAGACATAAACTCCTATTGTAAGCAATAAGGTAGATGGGTTACCATCATGGGTATAGATCTGATTTTCTTAGAAGACTGGCTGTTCTAGTCAGTGCTCTGCCCTGATAAATTTTGACTTTGCTAATTACCCGAATCTTAGAAATTCGGAAAAGACTATGTCCTATGCGATGCGAATCATTCCTGTGTCCAGTATCAGATGAATTTGTACTAGAGTATTTTATCAGTGCTTATAACCTACTGAAAGCATAGAAGTCTGAGTTAATGGGGCAATTATGGAAAAAGTAAATAGTCAATCCCTCTTAAAAAAGGAAAAAGTGTTAATAAATTACACAAGGTCAACACTGCTTGAATTGTCGGAAATCTGAAATTTTCACGGGCACTACGGGAAACTACTGATGGTTTGTTTTAATACTTTGAATGTCAGCATTTCCTAGACCGTCAGAATGACAGCTGTAGAGAAGGCAATGTATTTATGTCTGCAGTCCCAGGGGAGTTACAACGATAAGGGTAAGGGCACACAGAAGTAAATTTCATGTGTACCTTAAGTATTCAGCTGACTCATCACAGTATATTCCCTCTTATTACAAGGGGGAAAAACCACCTTGAAGCAAACAAAACAGTTGAAATATACAATATCTTGGGACATGTTTAATAAAACCTACAGCACGCTCATAGCAGAAGGATGTCTCTAGGCTTACACAAGATGGAACTGGTAGAAAGGGGACATTTTAAATCCAATTAACGTAAGAATTTCAGTCTGAGAGCTGAAGATTCAGCTTTAAGACTCAGCTTTAAGATCCATACTACATGGATATTAGCTAAAAAGTTGACTGCTGTGTTTGTGTGTGTATGTGTCTATATATAAAGTGTCAGTAGAACCTGTTTAACATACGAATTTCACAATATTGTTAGAACTCCGATGGCTAAGTTTTTGCTTTTAATAATTTAAGAATAAGATACCCAAATTAACCACAGTAGCTTTGAATGCAAATATAAACTATGATCTGATTTGCTTGAGATATTCCTGCCTTTGAGTATACCTTGGCAAAAATAAACAAGTGCGACTTTATAGTGTGGTCCAAGTGAAAAATACATAGTTTAGAGTGTTTTGTTATTGTGGTTTTTGCTTCTCTGCAAATCTAAAAACAAATCTGGTGGATATAGTTTGGAAAAGGTAAGCTATTATAAATGCAAATGGAATGAAGAGGAAAAATAGCATTTCTTGCCCTAGGCATGAAACAGTGCCCTTGAATTATGTTACAATAAATTTCTAAGCTTACACTATAGATAACATCTTTCAGTGATGTCTCATCAAACAAATTAGATCTGACCAGTGAAATACTGTAAGTTAGCTGGAATTGATGAAAATATTAATGCACTTGCTTTACTGAGCCCCAACTGTCTAAAATATTAACTCCTTTTGGGACCAACAGCTACTTTATTCTAAGCCCTGACCCACGGACATCAGAATTTTACAAAATCCGTGCGGATTTACAGTTAAGAAAGAATAGCATTCTGCATTAAGCAAATGCTCTAATTAAAATCTGGAGTAGTAGAATGTCGCTTCTGCTTATTAGAAAACAGTATTTAGGGAAAAGAAAAGAATCTCAACACAGACATATAAGCCAAGATTCGGCAGAGTGAAAACTTAATGGGCAGCTGCTGTTGGGTATCCTCCAATTCTGTCAGGTATCATAGAAGCAATAATTTATATAAAACTACAGGACTCAACTTAAAAAGTTTGATTTGAACATAGTTTATCAGTGGAAATAAGCTTTGTTTCAGAATTTAACCCTTACTGTTAACATCACTATGCCAGACTTATTTATACGTTTTAATAAATGTGCATTTAATATATTGCAAATCTGAACATCAGAGATTCAAGCTTGATTCCGAGGCTTAAACTGTTTATCTTGCTTCCTTTTCAGAATGAGCTGTTTAAAGCTACATTCCCACTTATAGTTTTAGAAAACCAAAATCTGTGTGGTGAGGTAGATGGGAATAGCAAATGACTGACATTTAGAAAAATTAGGTCAAAACTTAATGAGGAAAATAAATCTTGCAATTTAATTTGTACATCTAATTTGATGTACCTGCCTGTATATATCCTGGCTTTCATTTATTATTTTTCCACTGATAAATCACAGATATATGACTGCTACTCAAACAATCTGGGATCGCTAAACTGTGTAACAAGATGAGCTTTTATACTAAGCTGCACTCTTCTTTGGATACACATATTTTGTCTTTTCCATGTAAAGCCGTTAGAACATTAATATGTACCTGCAGAATAGGATAAGCCATATTTATACTAGCAAAGCATTTGAAAGAATAACTTGATAACTAAAGGGTCTGCAATAAATTATATAGTTAATTTCAGTAAATCCAAACTAAACAAGCCCATGCTTCAAACTGAGTAAAAATAAAAAAGATAACAGTTAATCTACAGCCTATGTTTTTATATGCACGAAACACTTTAATATTGATAATGGGATTTCCTTGAAAAAAAAAGCAATCTAAATTGCACCTTGCCTCTAGGTAAAGTTAAAGCAATTCTATGCATAAAGTAAATTAAGTTCTAGTGCATCAAAGATGCACAGAAAGAGCAGTTTGATTTTTGCTTTGCTATTCAGATTATCTCCCAGGGACTATTTCCTCCATGGATCAAAGTGTGACTGTTTGCTAGGAGCACTGACACGGAAAAATATCTCAGGATATATTTACACCATAGAGAGCCTGTGTGCAGGCTCTGCGCTCCTCTGAATCTGTGCTCCTGACTCAGAGCCTAGACAGACTCTGCTCGTGCCCAGAGCACAATGTGCAGATGTACCATCTAAATCATCAACCACAGAAAGCGGCAGAACTGCCATAATGCTCTGCTAGGATACTTGAGAAGAAGGGCAGCAAAAAAACAGTGGTGCTTTGGTTTATTTCCAGACAAGCTGAATGACAGAGTCTGAGATTTAGGCTGTCCTGAGAGGGAGCAGGGAATAATGATGGGTTGGATTTGCATAGATACGGGTGTCTGAGGTTAGCGTGCTGGAAATACTGCTTAGAAACCCACAGATACTTCTCGAGACAAAGACTCCCATCAACATATTTGTACAGTCACAATTTGTTTTAATTTCATACTGAAAGTAATAAATAGGACTTCACCTATACTATCATGTGGTACATGCCACCGAGCAGTAGCACTAATTGTCTATGCTACAACTAGTGTTGATGAGAAGCGTGCCACAATGTCTACCCTGCAAAACTCCATCTGACAGAGGCTTTAATGCAGAACAACGCAATTTCTTTTGATGGAATGTACTGGCAGTGCCCCAGACCTAGTCAAGCACGGAGCAAACAAGCAGCCTGTAATTTGCTGATGCAGTAATGAAGGCGACCAGAAAGATCCTTACAGATTAGCAGGCAATCAGGGAGAATTTCACTGCACACTAACTGCTTCGCTGCTGGCAAATGCGGAGTACGCTTAGGAGTGCTAATAAGGGAAAAAATAACAAACACAGTGGCTCACGCTTCCCTCACTAATGTAAGGTTTTCCATCAAAATTGAAGAACCAGGTTGCATACAATGCTAAAAACACAGGATGACATTTTAAAAAGCCTCAATCCCAACTAGCAAATCGAATACTGCAGCTGTTAACCAGTCCAGAGCAGACAGTCAGTCACGTACCTAAATGCAGATTAATAGCACATAACTGCTGAAAAATATGAACAAAAAGTGGAAGAGAGAAGGAAAAGAGAAGCAAATGATTTGTGATGTCTGTGCTTTATTTATGAGCCTGGACTGGCTACGGGACAGGCTTGTTTTCCCGTCAGTGATCATGCAAATGTCACCATCATTCCTATGTTTTAACATCCTAACTTTCTTCATTATTTCTCCCTGGACATATATTTTCAGGGATAATCTTGCAGAAGATTTTTGGACTATCTGCATTTGAAGAAAATTATTCAAATGCTAAATGAGGAAGTTATTCTGTTGCATAGTATTAAGTACGTAAGGTAGGAGAAACTACTACATCATGCTTTTAACTTTCAGTAACCAGTAACTTTACACTATCAGCCCCAATGTTAGTCAGATATTTATTTTCACTGCTCTGCCTAAAAATGAAAAATCAAGTCATAAAGACAACAGAAACTCAGAGAGTTAAACCTGCATTGTTATTCCACCTGACCTCAAGAAGCCAAAAAATGTATATATGGGATTTGTCTGAGCTCAACATAAACAGATTTCAAAGTCCCACACAATGGAAGGACTCAAACTGATATTTATGACCTGACCTGTACAAACAGGTCAAGAAACGGCACTTTGTCTGTAGTTACCCTGTACACAACACAGAAGAAAGGCTTCAGAGACCAGAAGAGTTAGTGGAGAGTCAGAAAACTCTCCAGAAATATTTCAAAATATTTTATTTTTTCCAAATCAAATAATATTTCTGTAAATCAAGTTTTTAAAAGCATTTATGAAGGTATACGTCAATTAAGCTAAAACATTTGTTCAGTTTTCTAACTGAAGTCAATTTATCCAATAAATTTTAAACACGCTTCCACAACAAAAATAGGAAACTTCTACCTCTTCTTTTTTAAAAGTTCTCAAAAGTTTGAAAAAACATTTTTAAAAACATTTATTCAATCTTGATATATTCCTCAGGGAAAACATGACGCAAAGGAAATTTATTCCCTGAAATTTCCACATCACAGGTCTTTATCATACACATTATACACACTGTGAGTCCACCAATCCCAAACCTTCAAACCTCCAGACCTCCAAGGCACAGCCAGGAGATGCTCAGCAATCTGGTACCCTCAAGGTCTGTTGGATTTACTGTGAAAGCACAGATTACTGCCCAGCACCTACGGAGCTGCTCCTCTCATTTGTATTGGTCACTGCTACAAGAACTGCTTTTTCTGAGCACGTCTGAATCACTATCAGGGGCTGCCACATGTCAGGCAGCTCCATGAGATAAGTATTCAGAAAGAAATAAATCTGGCACACCCATGGAAAAAGGGGAGCAAAAAATAATTGAAGGCTGCTTGTAAAATCATGTTTACATGACACAACCTGAAAACACAAAACCCCGTTGTTAGTATTAGTTGGTTATTACCTTCATGGTGACTTGATTTTCTTCTTATAAAAAAGGGTCCATTCCTGATGCTTACTTTTAGATATGCAAAAATTTAAATAAAGAAAAGACAAACACTCCTTCCATGCGGTTGGTTAAATTGTTGACTATGGACAATATTGTCTAGAAAATGGAAATGGTCTAATAATTTGCAATTATCAGATGAGTTTTAAAAGACTGAAAGTTACATTACCTTAAAAAAATAAAAATTAATTAGTTAACAGCATTAAGAATTCACTAAAAGGAAGTATTTTTTTGGATTTATTTTTGAGGAAGTATTTTTGGGGCTTTTCCCGTAATGGCCAACCCTGATCTTACTCTTATTCACCTTTGACAAATCACCTCAAGTTGGGACACTACATTTCAAAAAACGAAAGTGACAGGCTCATAAAAATATTGATCCAGATCCCATTGAAGACAATATCTGTTACTTAATGTATGTACACACATACTGTATTAGACTCATAATCAGATGCTAAAGAGGTTCACAGGAATCCATGGCTGCCAAACCTAGATGTTCACCTTAAAAGACTTTCATAGCATGAGACTCTATATACCTCTAAAGATAAATTTCCCAGTTCTGCAAAACTTAAAAAGAAGGTCCAGTGGGAGGTGTCCCTGCCCGTGGCAGGGTGGTTGGAACTAGATGACCTCTAAGGCCCTTTCCAACCCAAACCATTCTAGGATTTTACGACTGATAGCTTCACTGACACTGTACTTCTAGTACTTTCTAATTTTTCACCAAATGATTTTGTAATTTTCTTATTTCCTTTTTCCATGTAATTTCCTTGTTTTCAAAACAACTTTTGCCTAACTCATACCACCAGAAAAAACGCAACCCTTTTGATTTGCCCCATTACATGTATGCTCATTGCCCTGACAAAATAACTGACAGCAGAAGTAGGTTCCTGTCCCCTATAGGAACCAGAAACGGACTGAAATACGACATGCACATCACATCTATTTCCCTATGGCTAGGAATGATGAGACTCAACATCCTCTGAGTACATCACAGATTTTACCTCTTCCCTAGATTCAACTCCCACCCACTCAGACCAAGTGCTTTTTGGATCTAAAGAACATTTAAATATCCTATAACATGCATGTACAGTTGATTTAGGAATAAGTTGTTTTTCCTCAAAACTACTGAGGATGCTACACAGCTAAGAGAGACTCAAATGCATTCCAGCTCCATCTTACACTATCCCACAGGCTATCTCGCAACAGACACTGCTATGGGCACCACTTTTTCTAGTAAATCCCTTCAAGATGCTGAATTCAGGGAAGTATAGCAGAGGGCTCAAGAAAAATGTTAGATTCATGTGAAAAAATGAACTTTTTGATAAATATTGTTAATATCTAGCATAGGGTTGATATATATTCTTATTAACTTGAGCCAGACAGATTGGCAATAAAATCGTCCATGCTGAAGTCAGAAAAATGTGAAAAGTGTCTTCATTTTTCCTGCCATTAAAAATCTGAGGAAAACAGGAGAAAGGAAATCAGTAAGATAAAGGTTAAAGCCAATCGTGTAGGAGTCAAGATAATTTTAGGTTCTGAATTGCAGAAGTATCTGATTAGGCATTATTGTTTCCTATAGTCTGGAGAATAATAGAACTGTGATCACTGTAAATAAATATTTTGCTTTGTATGTTGGTTAAAAGCTGGAAATCAACTGCCAGGCTTACTTTTCCCCTCTGAATTGTAAAATGTTCTGTATAGGTTCAAAGCCCCTAACAATCAAAGGCAGAAATGCAGAGATGACTGCCAATTTCTTATGCCCGTTACTAAGCAAATATTTTATGACAAAACAGAAAATAATCAAGGCAGTTGTAAGGAAGAAGAAAACATGTTTAATAACACGGTAAAAGGATGGAATATAAAGCATATGAGAAAATTCACACGCCTACATGCATTTTGAGTTTTCCAATGGAAGTCTCTACAAGATTATATATAAATGCATTTAGCAATAGACAGTCACATTTGATTTCTTTGTGTGGAGTGACACTGAAGCTGATGGGACAAACAGGCACAGTCTGGGGTGGCTAAATACTTGACCTGTGACTCAGCTTGGCTCTAGGTGATTTCATTAATCAAACTGTAGTACACATTTCCCTTTTCCATTGGAAATGTCTTCATATTTGAATATTTCTGCCAATGCTGAGGAACTACAGCTCTTCCAATACCTTCTGTTTTCCCACACAGGGAGGTGATGTGCTATTTTCACTTGCCCCCCACCTTCAATAAAGGATGACAGAAGTCAAAAAGAAAGTTTGGATGTTAACTTCGGTGGCCAAAGTGAAGTATATAAAAAGATTTCTGTCTGAATGAAAAAAAAAAATAGGGATTTTTCCAGTGTGTCATGATCTTTAGGACAAAATCAAACAATTAAAAAACTACGTGGATTTCAAAGACTGTAGCTAAGAGGATCAATGATACAGAAGAATATAAAGCTCTCAATTTCCAAACAATACTTTATACTTTTTACAGCAGTGCAAGAGCATCCATCCCAGGAGAGGGGCTGTAAGCCCTTGCACAATGTCTGAATTTAAAGAACAAAAAGAAAACAAACCAAAACCCCCAAAACTCAACAGTACTAATAACTAGTCCAAGTTTTCCCTCTTCTCTTTTTAAAGAAAGATCTTGGTCATGAGATGATGTGATCTCATTCAACAGTAGCTTGTCCTATCCATCCAATGCTTATCTGTCACAGGTAAACTGTTAAGTAAGTTAAATTATATTTAACTATAGTAATAGAACTAAATTCTCATAAACTAAATTTTTAGAATAGTAAAAAATGAAAAGTAACAGATCATACCTAATACTATGAGGAGAATATGGAATTCCAAAATAGAAATCACTGAAAGGAAGAGGACAAGGATAGAGTTCAATATTTCACAGCCTGAGCAACTGGGATGCAAATGACTTGGGAGTTGAAAAGCATTTAGTTATTAATAATGGGAGTAAGAAATATCTTTTTGTTGTTGTTGTTTAAAAGTTGTCTGAGCATTTAATAGATATACATTTACAGAATGTTGCTATTGTTTGTTTTCCCATTATTTCAATTTTGTGAAGTATTTCTAAAAGAAATCTACATGCTGTAAGCAAACATTTAATAGACATGTTAATATAAATTATACAGATGGGTGAGCTAAGGATTTATTAGGAACTCCAACTGTTAAATTTCCTTTGAAGTGTTTGGTTTCAGCACATCCGCACTATAAACCCAGAGGTGAAGTGATAAATTTTGTAAATTGAAAACATAGACACACTGAGCTTCCAGTTATTTAAATGGCTGCTCATGGGATTTAGGGCAGAAATTGATTCGTTTATGAAAGAAAGTTAGATGACACGGTTACCGAGGATA
Source organism: Tringa tobata (assembly GCA_033628505.1). Taxonomy (NCBI): domain Eukaryota; kingdom Metazoa; phylum Chordata; class Aves; order Charadriiformes; family Scolopacidae; genus Tringa; species Tringa tobata. The sequence goes on along the minus strand of JAHREE010000559.1, from coordinate 11,826,758 downwards.
ATGAGGAATCTGACTGCACTCCAGTCATGGGTTTCTTGTCTGCCTTAGCCAAGGCACACCTGGTATAACTATTACAATGCAGCAGTGAAACAACTGCCCAGAACCATCCTTCCTCTTCAAACCCAATTCTTTCTTTCCAAGAGAAACTGTATTTGCTTCCAATTGCTGTTATAGTTTTGACTCCACTAATATTTTGATTTCTCCTTGAGCTTCAGAATCAGATGCTTTGTTGATTGCAAATAACAAACATGAAAGAATAATTACTAACGTAATTATCAAACTTATCATGAATATCGAAAAACAACAACTCTTCAATAAAACCTACTTTATAAGATTAAAGCTTCCCAAGAGACCCAGAGACATTTACATGTTTTGATCTCAAAAGGAATGGAAAATAATACTACTGACAGCAAATCACACCATACATGAACAGCTCATTGCTCCTAATGAGAAAGCATGGAAAGAAAGCAAAATTCCAGAAAAACAGAGAGAAGGAGATAGATAAAGCCCTGCCCATCAAAGGTAACTCCTGAAATCAAGGACAAAACACCATAAAGGTACCAGTCTATACGTAATTGACTTTGCTGCTCTAACCTGTGCTCAACAGACATGATTGGTTTGCTTTCTAGCTTACAAGAACCGCGGGTTTATGCATGTCCTCTGTTTCTATCAAAAAAACCTCTAAGGGGTTACAAGAATGTATGAAAAATCAGGAAAAAATAATGTTTTGAGGATAAAAAATGAAACCCAAGTGCATAAGGTAGAGGGAAAGGACTAACAGGAAGCTTGATCCTGAAAAAGAAAGGAAAAAAAAAATTACCATGGGCAAAAGGTGGATTAAACAGTGACATGAAGGTACTGGAGAAAAGTAGAAGAAATACAAGAAAATTAGAAAGAGGAACACAGAAGAAAGGGGCAGGGGAAGAAAAATTGAAGAAGAGAGTAACATATAGCAGAAACTAACTACTTAGGGTTTTTTTTCCCTAAAATCTTAACTGCCAAAATATTGACCTTACTTGCTTTACAGTGTCAGATGCCAGAAGACCTGTAATTAAGTCCCCCTGTTTGACTAAATAAATTTTCCAATGCTTTGCCAACATACCAAATATTATCAAAAACATTGACTGACTGAAGTGTAATGCCAGGTGATTATTTCTGGTACTATAGGATTTTTAAAAATTGCATCTAGAGTATAAGAAACTATTTATAAGCAATTAATGTCACATTTTACATTAAATAACGTATTAAATCAAACTGCATGAATATGCAATGCAATATAATCTGCTATCACTTCTGAAATTCCTTAATAGGTAATTTCTGTGAAAGAGTTATTTCAATTATTACTTATTAAATAATATTCACCAATTATTGCCAGAAATAAAGTAAAAGTGTTAGCTGTTAAAAAATGTATCTTTCTTTGAAGGTTATTCCTTATGTAGAAGGGCAGAGCTGAAAAAAGCTGTGTAGCTAATTAAAAACCACCACACGTGCACACACACAGCTACACACAAAAAAAATACACACGTCTGCTAAAATCATTTTAGTTTCTGGAAATATCAAAAATTCCTTCAAGCATATTAATGTACAGGTGGTCTGATTTTACCTACTTTTATGCCAAGCCCCCATGTGTACAAACCATTCAAATGCACATACACACATTTAACCTCCAGGTAGACAGCACTTAAATCCTTTTTATTTTAAGGTGGGGAAAAGTAATAGTTCAGAAACATAACTCAACGGAGTAATAAAGTACAAGCTATTGCTCTTATTACTATAATTAAACTATCATGACTGCCAACAATATTTTTTTCCATTTTTATATAGCTTGTAAATGTTAAAAAGAAGAATAGAATCTTCTTTTATCAGTAAATGAAAGCTTTAAAACAATGATTTTTGGAATATATCATTTAGGTAAATATATACATGCTAGAAATAGATTTGTAGGAGAGAGGAGAGCGATGGAATAAAACAAAAGGCAGTACAGAAATGCAGTTGTTCCTTAAACTGAGCTCAAAGGAATTATGAAGTCAAACTTTATGTAGGTAATATGCTTGTATTTACCATCCCTTCCTTTGTGTCTTATAACACCACTGTAGCACCACTCCTCTTAATCACTTTTGTCAATGATTTGCTTGGCTTCTCTGACTGTGCATTCAGCCAGGAAAGGAAAAAGGATGTGCTAAAACCACTCTGAGCAAAAACCATGAAATATTTTAACGTAGAAACATGAGTCTGAGTTTGCAGAGACTTTCATGATGTTAGATATCTGATACACGGATTATTTTGTCAGGAATTCAGAGAGGCTGATTTTGGAGGAGAAGAGGAGAAAGGTGGACAGTGCCTGAATGGAGAATCATGGTGTAATAGTAGAGGAATCCCATCTGAAAATGATTCTGTTATCACAAGGTTTAAGTAGTATAAACTTTGAGGCATAAGATAAAGTATAGATGTTTTGCTCCAACATGAATCTCCATCTGGGCTGTTCACTGACATTAAACAGACATTTCTATTTTACAGGAGACTATGACTGCCTGATACGAGAGACATGACCTTTCCTTTTCCTCTCTCTTTTCCTCAACAGAAATGGTCTACTTCAAAATGTCATGGAAGTGTAAGAACTTAATCTCAAATCTGTCACAGGACCAATAGATTCATTGCCAATGCAGTATCCTTTTTTTTCCATTCTTAATGTGTGGTAAATAGCAAATCAGCCTTTGCTTTCCTAATTACATCCTCTCTTGAGCTTACCCTCCATAGAAGTACAGAATGAAAATGACAATATGTTAGATGAACTGTAGATTTCCTTTTGATTATTTATTTAGGATTTCAAAATACATTTAACTGTCCACAGCAATCTCTCATACACATGCAATAAACTATTTTCTTTGAACAAGTACGTGAGATCATGTTTTTGATGGGATGATTTAATTGGTAAGATTTTATTTTTTTTACTTTAAAACGTACTCCTGTTTTACCAAAAAGTAGCAAATGCTTCTCAACAGTTGTCCCAGGCCCTTCAAAATTTAACAGCACAGTAGTCAGCCATACTAATATTGATGAGTTCAGAAATAATACAAAAATTTTCTGAACGCAGGTGCTTACTGCTGACTCAAATAGCAGCGTAGAGAGTGGTTATAAATCTGAGCACAGCGTTCAGACTGGGAGAGCGAGAAAAAGAATAATAGTGTGTTGAAGCCCATTCTGAAGTTCTGTATAGAAGAGTTTAATTCTCTGTGTCTGTCCTTAGAGTGACATACACTCCCTCTAATGTAAGTCCTGTAAGTAAATGGGACTGGACAATATTAAACTTATAGTTGTCCACTTACCATCTCTTAATGACAACCTGTATTTTGCTGAGTTCTTATTTATAGAGTGAAGTTTAATGAATTATATTTGAATTCTCCATGTGAACTCTCTGGAAAGTTCCAGCTTTTCAAGTGATTTTGAAAAAAGTTCTTCTTTAGGATAGAGGTAATTTAAATTAATTTTGGGAAGAAAGTGGGCACATAAAGGATGTATAAAGAATAGATAATTCATTTGATTTTCCAGTCAGCTTTTCTTTTTACAAATGATACTATTAAGAAAAGCAGAATTCTTCCATTCCCCAGTAAGTCTTGATTAAAATATAGCTATAATACAGGCCTTTTAATTGACTTCGGATGATGTAGAAATGTGGTATTATTACAGATATTACCTATTAAAAAGAGATCAATGGATTATCTAAAATGTTAAGAGAAGTTACAGTGAAGACTCAATCTTGCAATGAGCTCGATGTCCTATGCTTCAACCCAGGTGGCCTTGGTTTCCATTGACTTTACAAAAGGTTGAGAAAACTCAGTACTTTGAAAGATTGCATCTCAAATGCACGTAATCTAACACACATTTGAGAGGTAGTATTGAGTTCAAGGACATGACTGCTTAGGCTGATATTACAGCAACGTTTTAGAACCTTTTTAACCCATAACTTGCAAAACCTTCTGCTTAATTACAAAATGCAAGTAATTTATTGGAGTCAGAAAAAGACAAAAAGAATGTAACACAATTTAATACTGTTCTGTTGGAATTTCTTTTCAGTGAAACTCTTCCAAGCTCAGGCTTGGAATTTATCCTCTTAAGAATTGCTCAGACTTTTAGTGGGAGCAAAACATAAAGACCATCACAAAGCCTTTAAGGAAATAGTTTTGTACCTCACTTTGGGATACAACACAGCAGAGACCACACACTGATAGCTGAGCATGCTACACCAAATCACCATTAACAACTCATCTCTAGCAGGCTGTCAATTACTCGCTGTCAACCTGCATATATTTCTGAAGTTTCCCTGATGCAACACTTCATAGGCTGCACCCTGGGTGAAGTTTTCAAGCAAGCAGCACTGCGATGTAATTGCACAGTATGTGGGAAAATACACGGGAAAGCATTACAAGGCAGTATAATATTATTATGCAGTGGAAAGCATCCAACTTTTAAAAAAGCCTAGCTTTATTTATGTGCTATCCTGCAAATTCAATTACAGGATTGAAAATTAGCTACAGGTTTTCTACTTAGAAGTGCTTGTACTCATTTTAGTATAGACTTCTTTCTGTCTCTATGCCTAAATTATTCCATTAAACACAGGAACACAGTGACAATCTTCTGCAGCTGCAAATTCTGCTCAGTGCTCTCCTAATGTGGACTGGTCAGATTAATATGGCATGTAACCCATCTTCTTTGAAACATCAGTATTTCATTTACCATTAACTTTATGAAAAAAATGTCAAAGAAAGAAGAGGCAGCTATCTACAGATATATGCTGGAAAGCGTTAGACAGGCAGATCTCAGTTACAATTGTACTCTCTAAGAGGGATGAATATCCATCTTGTCTGGAAAGTATCTAAAGAAACACTTAGAGGTATTATCTCTGAGTATAGTTTTACTTACATCGTTCTATTTAAAAGTTCAAAATCAATGTTTGCAGGTGGAATCATTGACCTATTTCTTCTTTCTCCTTCCCAGTATGCTTTGTAAATCTTTTGGACTATTACTGTTATAATTTCACTTAAATAGTAATGTAAAACTAGCAAAAGAGGGATTTTACAATCACGGGATTTTAAAACTCCAGTTTGGAAAAGAAACTAAGGCAAGTACCAAACTGGATAAAATTTATATTTTCTGTAACTTGCAAGTGATAATGTCCAGCTAAGAAACCTAACCCGTTACATTTTTATGAGCTCAGATAAAGAGATCTCAAACTCTGCAGCCAGTTTCCTCAACCAGCTCTATACACTTTCCCTGGTCTGACTGCCCTGTACTATCCTGGAACAGATTGTGCTGCAAAGGCTTACTAGACCCAAAAAAAAGAGCTAAGGATGCTAACGAAGCTGTCATTGTACGTGTTATAAACTAAGCTTGTAATGGGATTATTCTTTGGAAAATTTGTTAAAGAAATCAAGTTCATTGTGCAGCAAGCTTAGAGAAAAATTAATGAATTCACAGATGTTCACCTTAATGAACAACAGATTGAGATTATTAAATTCAAAACGAAAAGTTTGCATATGTTGTCAAAATTAGGTTTTGATCCTTACAAGTGTTGTGCTCATGTGAATAATCAATTAATAATTGATTAAAGGCTTCTTCCAAATTTATCACATTGGTACAATTTATTATTTATTTAATTTCTCGTGAGAACTCAATAGATCAATGTATGAATAGCTTCCTCCTGGGTACCTTAATATATAATATCCATCTCTGATAGAAGAAGTCCCATTACAGTGGGTAAGAAGTTGTCATATTGTTACAGCTAACCAATAACAACCTTCCTAGCACAAGAACCCTTTTTCAGAAAGATTTTTTCACCTTGCCCTTGTTTGTGCCAAGCAGCAGTTAATGAGTAATCTTATCTTTCTACCAACAGGAATGGAGAGAGGTATTTGATCTGCATTAGCCTTTTGTCTGCTGCAGTAACCCCTTGCCTTACAGAATGAAAGGTGGGAAGGCAGGAAGGGAAAAGTGGCCAGCTCCCAACCCTCACCTAAAATCCAGGCATCAATCCCCTTGCTCCTAGGAAAAGGCCATCTAACTCACAAGGCACTTTGAAAATGTTAAAGTAGTGTCACGTATAACTACAATTTATGGCATTCTAATTTAAGGAATGAAAGCTAACTACAAATCTGTTCCTATAGAGCTCCTTTGCATTCAGTCCTCAAATAACTTGAAATTCAGGGCTGGAAGAAAAACTCTATCAAGCAAGGAAAGAATTCTATCATTCACCGAATCTCCCTAAGCAGCAGTCTGGACTTTAGGCCAGTCCTGTATGCAATGCCATATTAAATTAACAGCAACAAACATCATGGAGCTTAACGAGCTCCCTGCGGATGGTGGGGAGGCACTCGCTGGATCCTGCAGCAATGCCTCTGACAGCAGAAACTGCTGTTATTTCAGTGGATTAACTATTCATATCAGCATCCCGAGTGTTCAATTGCGCAGGACAGCACGACATGGTAAGAAAACATTTTACTATGAATAATTACATCGTTGTTACAACAAGAAATAATATCCCTTATATGACTTTTGCCCTGGCCTATAAAGCGAAGGCAGGATGGTATCTACTGCTGACTGAGCCCAGGAAGAAACTGCAGACCAAAAATCAGTACTCTGTTTTTCATCAATAACAGGGCAATGAAATGATGGTGAAAAAGACTAATGACAATTCAATCCATTAAAATGGACGACACACAATTTTGCATCTGTAGGTAAATGTTACTATTCTCAGGTTTGTTTCACATTATAAAATCCTTAGAAATAAACCTTACTGTATTGAGCCTGGCTTAGCTGCCTAACAGGGTTAACTCCCAACAGCTACGTATAATAAACACATTGATAGCTGTTTCCACAAACTTTGTATCTGTAAAGTTCAATAATTTAGAAAAAGCATAAATAGAGTAAATCTATAGGGATTTTTTTTAAGTCTATACAAAACTAGCTCATATGCATGTACCTTTCTGCATAAAACTCAACCCACAAAAATAATCAAGAATACAGCCTAAGTACCATTTTATAACTGAATCAGATACCAGAAGTTGCTTTATAGGAAAAAGCAAACAAACAAAAAAGCCCTTAAAGACAGATAAGACTACATTCGAGAAAGAACCTAAATTTCTACCTAATTTAGGCAAATTACAAAGCAAACTGCACATTCAAAGCTATGAAATGTCACAAGAAAACTCCTTTTGAAATATTCTTCCACTACCTACTCCTTTTGGCAGACACAATATGGAAAATTCCTCACTTAAGAGTTCAAGCCCTGAACTCTAGCACAGAGTAAAGTGCAAAGGAAGAGCAGCAGGGTCAGTACAATGCTCAGCGTCCCGCTCACTTTCTGAGTAGCTGGTCACCCTCTGCATCACAGCAAAAGATGAAATTTCTGGACAAACCCCACGTGCAGTGCTGTAGCACATTTAACTCACTATTAGAGGCCTAAATCAAATTGGTACCAAATTGAACTGGGACAACAAGGGAAACAACTCGCCTCCACAGCCTGCCCAGCCCCTCTCCTGGAGGAGGCTGCTCTGCCACCCCACTGCAGAACTGCCAGCCATTCTCCCCGGTACTGCAGCTCACAGCCCAGCGGGCTGAAGGAACCCCTTTTTGTTTCTTTCAACTAGCAAGGTTTAAAGGAGATGTTTCAGGGGTGCCTGTGTCCCACCACAGCCATTCCCTGGAGGGGTGTCACCCCTGGCAAGGCGGGTGAACACCTCTGTTGTGGCAGGTTAGTGCAGAGCTCCTCCTAACACAGCAGAAAGTTCAGCTCTCCTTCTGGGCACAGGGTTTCTTAACAGATTTTCTTCTAGTGCTAGCTAAAATCTTTTGGATCTTCTTGGCAAAAATCAGAAAGTGAAATAAATTGCATATACACATTTGCAAATACATGGAACATACAAATAAAACTAGTACATATTGGCTAGGAACTGAATAGCTCTTTGATGTAAATGCAACTTGTCCTTACAGGAATCTTAATACAATGTAAATAGTATTTTGGGATAAGTTACATCACCTCCTCAATAGCTCTCCTCAACAGTCTCCTCAATAGCTCTCAAAAGCTGTGAAAGAATGCTTTTGATTTATAGCACTGTATGTATTAGCAAGCTATAACATAAAGTGAATTTATGCCACCATAAAACCAGCCAAAAGTCTCCACACAAAATCAACGCCATCTTGCCAGGACTTACACAGCAGAGCTTATTTTCTGAGGGATCTGGGAAATAAGAATTCATTTCTATACCAGTTCTCTTTCATTGAAATTCCAAATTTTTCAAATGATAACATAAGCCTAAAATAATTTCCAGATTTACTGGAAATTTGAGCTGTTTTTTAATACCAGTAATTTAACTTGGAGCTGCAGAAACTCATCCAGAACATTTCACAAAACCATTCCTCACGTATCTATTAATTTTAAAAAATTCCAGATAAGGGCATAATTTAACAAACCTTTCATCTCTAAAATAGTAATTTCAAACTTGGAAAAAAAAAGCTGTCTTTTTCAGATGCAGAATATTCCGAAACCTAGACAAAAAGAAAATGAAATAATGTACTTTGAGAGGCTGATAACAGAAGCATTATTTTCCACCCTGCTTTTGCAGACCCTAGAAAATACGTTTGGCAAATTCAAATGCATATTAGCTCATAATGGAAAACACCCAGGTACGCTTCAAGATACCGCAAAAAACCACTGAAAGATAAGCCCTTCTCAACTCTCTGCATCTGGAAATGGTTGAGAATAGTTGCAATACATATGGAAACTGGTCATCAGAGACATTTGTTTAATAGCTTTATTAATTTTGTTTGTTTATTGAAAGTCCTTAACCAAATTGAATATTAATGTTATTTTCTGCAAGACAACCCAACAAATCTAATCCTCAGACGTGTAGCAACTAATTAAAAAGTTGCACGGATGAGAATTGGGTTACCCTTCACTTTGTCAGCAGACTTGCACATCGAAGCATAGATTTCCTGTACTTACTTAGATTGAAAGCGATTTAATTATGACACAGAATGTAACTGCAATGTAAACGCCAATTATTGAAACAAAAGATGCAATTGTGACTATGCAAAAGTGTAAATTTACAGACTACGTAAATATAATCTTTTAATGTGAAAGTATGTTTTTGAAATACCACAAAAACAGCAGTGAAATGCTGAAGACCTGCAGTAAAACTAAGTAAAAGAAAATTAAAGCTTTATAACAAGAAGAGCCACTTTTCTACAGAATTGGTCATATTTGCCAGAGATACCGCTCTTATACCACTATTCCTATTATCTTTCCTCATTTTAACATTACTTTGAGGCATAAGAATAAAAAGAATAAAGATGATGAGTATTGAACAGTTGAGTCTAGACAATAGACTCAAGCTGGCCTTTATCTTCTCTTGAGAGACCTTCTGAGATTATGTGATGCAGTACCTTTTTTTCTTTCTGAGAAATGGATGACTAAAGTCAGCAAATAATTTAGACAAAAGCCAGCTTTCACAAGCCTAGTCAGAAGAACATTTCTCTGATGCTTTAGTTTCTTTATAAGAATGGCTCTATTCCTTTTATGCATTTAAATCCCCCAAAGTGGCACTAAAACTAGGGAGATCTTCCCTTTTTCTCCCCCAAACTTCAAAAGAACAAAACTATTATATAAAATCAAATCAGACAATATTTTCTGGTTACAATACTAGGCCCTTTCTTAAACCTGAAGAACAGATGAATTATGGCTGTTCATACCATCATTTATATGAATTAGTACTTCTTTGCCACCCAGAGTGTTATTACGAGACACCAGAGATGAATATAGAGACATACAGAGACATGAAAGTGCTTTATATGTTTACCAAGATTATAATTCATTGTATACATTCAAGACTAGAAATGCAATGTGCTTACAAATACCGTTTTTCTTTAAAAAATTATGGTAGCTTTCACCTGCTTACAAATAACTTATTTGAAAACAAAAACCAAAGCAAACAGACTGTTAACAAAAAAAAAAAAACAAACAAAAAATATTATTTTTTCCCCCCATTTTTAGCGTTAAAGATTAAAACCCACAGATTGCAAATAACACCCAGTTTTGAATTTGTAGTAAAGTATGAATTAGGTAGTTACTAGAGAGTTCGTATATTTAATAGACTTGGAGTGAAGCAGAGTCTGACCTTGGCAGTGTCCAGTTGACCCTCAGGTTTAGTAGTGTAAGACCGAGTTGTTCCTGGAGCAGTGGCTCATGTGGTGCTTATGGAGGAATTCCCCCCACTACAGCACCACTGAAATGAGCCATTGCTTCAGCAAGATGCTAGTACAAGGACATAGTTAAAATTCCTACTAAGTGGAAGAAAAATCAAGGTCTTCTTACATGATTAAGTACCTCCTGCCCAAATTTTTAAGACAAAGTGTCCAACTTGTCTAAATTACAGGCAAGATTTTGTCTGGTAAACTTACAAGTATAAAATTGCAAGGTGAACAAAACCAACATTTCTTTTAAGTTTGCAACTTCACACTGCTCAACACACTTTCTGCCACATCTAATTTGAATGCAAAGTTCCCATTTTCCTAGATATACCTTCCCAGGCCAGTGCTTCTGTCAATCCCATTAGGCTTTATAATGATACCAATATTCTAAGGTTTGGGATCATCCACAGGCAATAACCAATGTATTGTTACACAGTAAGGACCAACTGAGACAGCTCTAGGCATATTCTACAGAGGTCTTGAAATGTCACTTATCCTTTTTTCCAAAACAGGCGTTTGTTTCTCCCATGCTTTAAAGGCTGATATGCATAGGTTTTTATAAGAAATAAAAAGCCCCAGTAAATCAAAGGACATAAAACCTATATTACAAGTCTTGCATAAATTCCCCTTTCTAAAACCATAAAAAAACCCAATCCAAACCAGTAAACCTTGTTTCCAATGAGGAAGAAGAAAAAAAAAAAAAAAGTCAAACCCCCTCAATCACTTTGACTCGACTTCTTGCCACACATGCCAACAGAAAGTTATTTACGCCACTGGTAATTTCTTTTTCTTTTTCCTCCTAAATTGAATAGAATTGAAATGCTGTGAGTGGTTTTGATTTCTCTGAATCAAAGGTATGATTAAAAATTAAAGCCAGAGTTGCATTTTCCACATTTCTGTATTAAAGACATACGATATGTGACATACACAAGACTGTTTCACTGTGTATGCACGCCTCAACTTAGAAACCAGCTCCATGAAAACTAATCACTCATAGACACAAGCCCTAGACACAGATCTCTTCAGTTATTAAGTAACACAGGGAAACCTTGCAGGCAATATAAAGGATTTTAAGGCACTGTGAAGCAGGGTGCCCGCACGCTTTGTACAGCAGTCCGGTGTGCAGTCAGCAGACTGCAACATCACAGATGAGAAATGAGAAATTTTGAGGGCAATTGAGCACAATGAATTTTCACAGTGGATCAACACAAAGTCATTTAGAATGGGTATTTCTGAAGCACTGATACAATGAACACATTTACAGTGTTCAATGGCCCTAAAAATTCACCCTTTCACCTGTGGCATAGCTACTGCTGAGTGAATTCTTACATTATTTTTTTAAATGTATATTTATATGCACTGCACACAGATATACACATCTAGATACGCCCATGCATATCTTTAATGTGCCAATCAGCTTGTTGGCACATTATGAGAGAAAATATCTATTGAAATATAAAAGCTTCACCAAGATATAAAAACACTGATGCTTTTTGACTCTTTCCAGCTGCAAAGTAAACTCCACAGTAAAGACAAACCTCACTTCAAGAATATAAAAAACATAAAGCCAGTGAGCTCCAGAAACTTGGTTATCTTAAAGAAAATCAATGGGATACCATTATCCTCTCCAGTTCTCTTCTTGCCTGTAAAATGCAGAACTAAAGAGCAGGCCCCATCATCTCATGGTGCACACTTGTGACAAAAAGCCCAACTATGGCAGTAGGGAGTTACTAAACATTGTCCTTCAGCTTTCTACTGCTTTCCTGTCATAGTTTATAGGATGACACACATAGTCCCTAATAGATTCTTATTTTTCTTACAGATTTTTATGCTTAATCTGGGGTATTAAGTAACAAATATCAGATCTGTACTTTTACCATCCAGCTATTTCAGCTGACCCAGTAACTCCTCTGGCAGTGCTGGATACTTCAAAACTTGTCTTTGCATCAAAGCCTGTCTTTGGTCAATAGCTAGTTATTCTATCTGCAGGCATGGCAGCTAATAACAAGCGACACTGTTTCAATTTTATTCTGCACCATCTCCATGCTTCCCTTCTCAAAGATTAAGTTACTTTAAAGGGACCATCTTGTTCCTACTTATTTCTGCAACCAATGCTGGTTATTTCTGAAATAACAATGCAATCTTCAGTAATAACAAGTTATTTCCCCTTGCTTTGACTGCAGAATGGATTTGACACATCCTTCTGTGTTAGTACTTTCAAGACCAGTCAAATTAACCTTTCGCCTGCGTAACAGCCTGTTGTCAGTGCTCTGTGCCCTTAGCACAACCCATCAAAACAGTTAAGTAGTGCACAACTGGGAGATTCCAAGCCAGAATTTAGAGATTACATAGAATTTTGGCACACGTCTCTTTTGCTGTTTGAAGGAGAGAACTTACTACTATTTTCTCACACAGGGACTGCACACCAACCATAAGAGTTTCTTTTCACAAGCAAAGCATTGAAGAACACATTGCAGTGTCAATAAAGCTGTCCTGAGAAGACAGTGTAAATCTATATGTTATTACTAAACTTTGTTAATAGTAGAAAAATCATAAAAGGTTACAGCAGTTATTTTGCACTTTCCATCAAAAAATCATCACTGCTACTTTGCAAAGACCAGCCTTATTTTCCAGCATAAACAGAACTTCTTTAAATAATTATTAAACTTTGCTTTATTTCCCACATAAGGTGGTAAATGATCATCATGTGATCATTTTAAGAGTAGGCGAATCCTCATTATCCTAATCTCCTTTCCCCTTTGACTCCTCCAGCCATCAAAAGGCTCCTGATGTGCCAAGTAGTAATGAGACAAATGATAACCAAAAGATAACACCTACTAACAAGAGCTCTCATGGCAAGTGCAGAGCAGGCAAGGGATCAGGGCCAGTCAGCATGGGTTTATGAAAGGGAGGTTCTGCTTAACCAACCTGATCTCTTTCTATGACCACATGACCCGCCTTCTCAATGCGGAGAAAGCTGTGAATGTTGTCTACCTGGACTTTGGTAAGGCCTTTGACACCATCCCCCAAAGTGTTCTCCTGGAGAAGTTGACGAATCATGGCATAGACAACTGTACTCTTCACTGGGTAAAAAACTGGCTGGATGGCCATGCCCAGAGAGTGGTGAAATCTTGTTGGCAGCCGGTCACCATTGGTGCCCCTCAGGACTTAATTTTAGGGCCAGTCTTGTTTAATATCGTTATTGATGATCTAGATAAGGGGATTGAGTGCACCCTCAATAAGTCTGCAGATGACACCGAACTAGGTGGGAGTGCTGATCTGCTTGAGGGTCGGAAGGCTATACAGAAGGATCTGGACAGACTGCATCAATGGGCCAAGGCCAATGGGATGAGGTTTAACACGGCTAAGTGCTGGGTCCTGCATTTCAGTCACAGCAACCCTAGGCTTGGGGAAGAGTGGCTGGAAAGCTGCCCAGCAGAAAAGGACCTGGGGGTATGGGTACACAGCCAGCTTAACATGAGCCAGCAGTCTGCCCAGGTGGCCAAGAAGGCCAACAGCATCCTGGCTTGTATCAGGAATAGCGTGGCCAGCAGGAGTAGGGAAGTCATCGTGCCTCTGTACTCGGCACTGGTGAGGCCTCACCTTGAGTACTGTGTTCAGTTCTGGGCCCCTCACTACAAAAAGGACATTGAAGTGCTGGAGCGTGTCCAGAGGAGAGCCACCAAGCTGGTGAGGGGTCTAGAGAATGAGTCCTGTGAGGAGAGGCTGAGGGAACTGGGCATGTTGAGTTTGGAGAAGAGGAGGCTGAGGGGAGACCTCATTGCACTCTATAACTACCTAAAAGGAGGTTGTAGAGAGGAGGTTGTTGGCCTCTTCTCACAAGGGAATAATGACAGCAGCAGAGGAAATGGTCTAAAGTTGCGGCAGGAGAGGTTTAGATTAGGTATTAGGGAGAGGGTGGTCAGGCATTGGAACAGCCTGCCCAGGGAGGTAGTAGAGTCACCATCCCTGGAGGTATTTAAGAAACGTGTAGACGTGGCATTTCAGGGCACGCTCTAGTGCCTGAGATTGTTGGATTGGGTTGTGGGTTTTTTTGTGTGTGTATGGTTGGACTCCATGATCTCAAAGGTCCCTTCCAACCATGAAGATTCTGTGAAAAGAAGATACTTCACTAAAATACAGAGCTAGAAAAAGGATACTTAGCTTGATAGCTTCCAGTGCCACAGCTCGCTTTATGATATACATCTCTAGGTTTACAATACAAACTTTAAGGTACGACAAAAAATCCTGTTTGTTGTTTGGCATCTTTAAAAAAGTGTTGTGATCTCAATGGTATGGACAGAGACAGAAAATAATACTTTAGTGACCACTGATGCTCTACAGTTATTTTCATGAGTGGGGGTATCTAACACGCTTTCCTATTATATAAGTTTTTTTTCACTTAGTAGAACTAGGAATGGACAAAGCAGTAAGTAACCCTCCTAAATCTTGTTTCAATTCGTAAGGCTGTTGCAGTAGCTGCCAAAGGTGGATCACTCAGGTATCTCTGCACCTGCACAAACCAGTTAATAAAGTCCCTAAAGGCTCTCAAGACCCAGCAGGTCTTCAGGATACTGATAGGTATTCACTCACTGCGCCCTTGTACATTTAATAGCCTGATGCAAATCCTTGGTGCCAAGATGGAAATTAATCTGTGTGAGTCTTTGAAATAGGCAAACACAGGCTGTCAGAAGCAATTGCAGTCAGGAATGGGAAAGCAGGACTTCATCTGCAAAGCTGTTAGCTTTTTGACTTTGGAGTTCGACAGCTGAAATACGATAGGGAAGACAGTTGAGGAAATACAAAGTGCATAGATTAAGATGCTATCATTTGTAGCACATGCAGCATTCATTTCCACTGTCACCTCATTCCTGGGAGAATAATTTAAGATAGTTTATTTCCTGAGGTTCTCTGAGAGAGTTCTGAGATCTGAAGAACCTTCATCAGTGGTTTTCTGGCCTCTTACACATTGCTTTTTTCCACGATGGCAAATATCTGTTGATTTGTACTAGGCTCTGTGCTTGAACAAACAGTAAAATGAATCCTCAAATAAAAAAGCTGTAGTTTTTTTTTTCCTTAACTGTTTTTATAGATGTTAAATACATTTTTGACACAGTTGACGGGTTGAAAAAATATCAGAGAGGAAGAGAATAATTTTGATTGAAAGCAACCCCTGTAGCTCACCTAGTCCAACCTCCTGATCAGAGTACATCCACCTAGAAGAGGTTGCCCTGAGCTATGTCCAGCTATGTTCTAAATATCTCCAAGGATGGAGATTCCAGAGCATCTCTGGGAAATTACTTCCAGAGTTTGACTGCACTCATAGTGCCTCCATCTTTTTTCTGCTCTTTTCCAAGACAGCTGCAGATTGCAGTAAGATCTTCTCCCCTCACCTCCTCTTCTCTAAGCTGAACAAGCCCAGTCCTCTCAGCCTCTCCTCACAAGATGTACACCAGCTTGCTGGCTTCCTTGGTGGCCTCTGCTTAACTTGCTTCAGTAAGTCAATGTCTGTCTTGTGGTAGGGAACCCAAGCCCAGACACAACACTCCAGACATGGTCTCACAAGAGCTGAATGGAGGGCAACAATCATTTCCTTGGACCTCCTGCCTATACTCTTGCTAATGCAGCACGGTACGTGTTTGGATTATTATACACACAGCGTTTTGCAACTGAAAATCTCTTTCCCATCCAAAGGATCCTTGAAGTCAAGAAAAACCCATACAAGTCTGAAATATATTAATTCCCAGAGTTCAGGCTTTGGAAACATCTGTTGTAAAGGTTATTATGTCAAAGTGTTCTCTCAGGAAGGGCTGACAGAGGAGAGGAAGAAAATCTCAGAATATGACAGAACATACCGTGCAATGCTTTTCACAGCTCACTCCAATCAGCAGCCAAGGACACAACCTCACTAAATTCTTTAAAAGTTTAAAAATCCTTAAACTACAGATGCTCACAGACCATTAATATCTAGCTTCCAGAATAGTGCATCTGGGAGTATATGAACTTTATACAGTCCAAAACAATTTCTTTTCTATACTTAACACAAACAGTAGAAGCAAGTATTTCAGATACTGTCATAAAACCAGCAAAAACACAGATTAGTTTAGCTGTCAACATTCTAACAATCTAGACTGACTTATTTTAATATTTAATTATATTCTGAAACTACTACAGAGATGCTGCTCTGAAACTGATACTATCATCTACTTTAAATTATTGCTCTAATTGTGAACTTCATTGACTTAACTTTGTTGCAGTTGCCCAGATAAAAAAGATGGTAAATCCTGTAAATCCTATCCCCACACAGTGAGAAACTGGGGTAAAATAGCAGATCCTATATTATTCCTGACAGCTTAATGAATGAAGATATGGCTTGTGCTTCTCTGCAGAAACACCTTTTATTCCATAGAGTGACCCATCAAAGAAAAAGGGATAAAAAGGTGCTTTTGACTGTGATCACCCTCAGGATGTTCTCTGCACTTCTCAACCAGAGCTCAAGAAACCCCAGAATTGTTCACTATCCTTTCTTCCTCCCCCCCCCCGCCCCAGTCCCCATCCCCAGCAACGTTCCTCCAGAGTTACTGAGCAATTTTTGCAACTACTTGACAGTTAACATGTGTTTTCATTGAAAAACAAAGTTGTTCTATATTATACTATAGCAAGCCTCTCTTAACATGGTAAGGTTACCTTTCTCCACAGCAAATTTAGTCAAACTTCACATTGGTCATCTAAAACAGTTGAAGCTGTGATTTCAGTTGCTGGCTTGACTCAGATCTCCACATTAAAGGCTATCTACAAAATCTTCAGCTACAAACAATGCGCAGAACAAGACACAGGTGTTCCAATGGACTGAGGTCCACGGGAAGCAAGTAGATGCAAGGAGACAAATGCACTGTAATATCTAATTGCAGTCAGCAGCTATTCTGTTCATCTGTGCCACACTCCTTTCCTCTTTCGGACAGCATAGCAGAAACAGTGCCCACCTGTCCTCCTCTCCAGCTATTATGGCTTATGTTACAGGCAGGGGAAATGGGAAAGCTCAGCACTCTGAGCACCAGTGAGGGAGCTACACAGAAAATACAAACCATTTTTTATATTGCTATAAAAACAAAAGATGCTATAAAGGCAGTGCAATGCCAGCTAAACTGGTGTAGTTGACAGGTATATGGATTGAAAATACGCTGGCAATTAGAAGCCTTGGCTAAAAAAACCTGAACATTCACAACTTTCAAAACTACGCTACTGTCTACGTATTTCAGCCATCTCTAAGCTTTGGCAGCAGTTTGCAGCTGGCAAGTAAAGAGGACCTGGCCGGGAAAGGGATCCTGTGAGGTTCCTCTCCAATCTAACAAACCCCAGTCTCATTACTGAAAGGGATCAGACACCTTTTACTTAAAGGACTTGATCTGGAGCAGGAGGCCAACACGAAAGGATTAAGCACTCTTACAGCAAAGGCAGCAAGTATGAACATTCGTCCTTCTCTGGTACCAGAGCAGCTTTCATGGGAAAGGTGCTCTACGTGGGTGAAGCATTCAAGAATCACCTGCTACCTTCTCTTGTTCCTGCTGGATCTGTCCTAATGAGCAAGAGCCCTGGCACTTCTATTCCTACAGCTGTCTCATCCCATGCAGAAACCTGGAGGGGTTGCTGGCCCCAGCATCTGCAGATAGAAGCCGTGATGGAGAATATAAAAAGTTTTTTTTCAAAAATTATTCTGTTTTCATAGTTTTCAAAATAGGCAAGTAATGGATTGAATGAGGTTTGGAGGCTTCCGAGGGCAAGAAAGCAGGTGATTCAGTCAGGACTCGGGGGCATGCTGCACATCGTGAGGTTGAAGTTTTATTTCCTCCTCTGGTAATTTGTCAAACAGATTGTTATAAAGAGTTACAGAATCAAGAAATGTCAGACAAATACAGAAAAGCTTTGAAACCTTTTGTAATAAAGCAAAAGTAACAAGTATAGTTACAACAGCTGCATGCACAACTGTGTTTCCAAGGCAACAACTCACAATCCTTACAGCTATAAAAATCCTATACACCACGGGGGAGTTGTGAAATTAGGGAGACTCCAGCTAAAATAGAATATAGAAAAACGGACTAAAGCAGAGAAGCAGCAGGAACGCTGAAATTACGAACCTCATGCTGCTTTTGACAGCTGTAGCATGGGAGTACCTCGGCGATGTTTTGGTGAAGCCCTGGCCTCCAGACCTGGCACACCGGCCCCCCCTTTCTCTCCCACGCTCCAGGCTGCCCACACACCAGTGCCACGGGAAAAAAACTATTAGCCTAAAATTGGCAGTGCAGTTACTCCGTTTACTTGCAGGCTAATGGCACAATCCTGCCTGCTTTATTTGCTGGCTTAAGCGAGTGTCTAGCCTATTAGCAAACTAGTGCACTAGGACAAACTAATACTTTGTAATCACTTCAAGAAAAGAAAGAAATAAGCCCATTTCTTTCTTTCTAATATTATCATTGTGCTTCTGTGACAATAAAATGTTAAACCTTAGGATTTAAAAAGCACCGTTTGTCTTGTATGAACTCATTTATAGACATATTTTTCAAAAGCAACTTGCAGGCTTGCATACAGAACTTCTCCAGCTGCCCGGTTCCTAGCACGAGGGCAGGCAGAGGGAAGCGGGGCCAGGCAGCAGCTACCGCGGCCTGCGCGATTCCCAGAGAGCAGAAAGACAAACGCTTTGAATAATTTCTAGTTACAGACATACCTGCAACCACAATAAAAGCTCACTTTGTAGCAGAGGCTCACTTGTCAGTACCATCAGTATCTCTTAGATGCACCGGACTGTATGTCATGTAACTGCATATGTGTGTGTGCAAATCATAAACACAGAAAAGTAAACTTAGGGAGTTAAAGCCACGTAATTAAACACCAGATACAGGCATTTGGTAAGAACTGCTAATTTAAAAAGACAACAAGCATAAGTCTTTCCCTTACAGAATTTGAATTTGTAGCGTGAGGATTAGGAAGGTGTAAAATCAAGTTAGGGAATTTAACAAATATGTAATTACTAGCAGTGGAAGCTGGTACACAGATGAAAACATCCTAGACAGGTAAGTAGGCACTGAACAGCTTTACATACTAGTAAACAGGCATCTCCTCTGTTCCAGTTGTGTGGATCTAGGCCAGTAGGACTAAAATCAACAGTTATTTTGCATTTAAAGAGAAATAAAAGTACACCTTTGTTCGATGCTTCTACAGAACCGTTGGCCATGTCTCTGTGCCACTGGATCACCTCTATGTTCAGTCCCTTCAGTTCTTTTCCTCTAAATCGAAGACACTAGTTGTCTCATGCCTTACTGATAGGTGCAGTATTACAAATACTGGATTTGCAAGATTTGCGTTTTTGCACATAGTGAAGTTTCCAGTTAAATCCTAACGCTCTCTCGCCTTCACACTATCGTTTCCTGCTGTTCACTGGTGCTCAGGACACAAACAGCATGACTTGATCACCGAGCACATCTCCTGTGTCAGCAACATTTCCTATATAGATGTTGATCAAAGACTAAGTGACAAACTCTATAATCCTGATCCTACTTCTTTCTTTCATCAAATGAGTATAAATAAGAGATGACTACTAACATCTCTACACACATACCTGGGGAATTTTTAGATCAAGATCATTGTGGTTTTTTTTTTCTTTCGTATTTATGTGAGTAAAAACAGATTCTGATTGCAAGGCAACACTTTACAAAGACAGCTTTAGATTGACTAAAGTGAGCTGGGATCTCTTCCATAGCTTTTTTTCTGTTCCCATCCACCTTCATTTTAACAGCGATCCCTGTGCCACAAGGAATGACTGACAACTTCAGGCATCATGACAGTGGCAAAACTCAGGCCAGCACTTCCAGCCTTCTCTAGCGCTCATATTTTGACGGTTAAAAGCCTACAGGGGTACATTCACCACTGTATATATTATATACACTTATTCTAGAGTGAAAGCAGGGAAGCAGGACAATGTATATATGCTCTGCTGAAAAGAGCTAATTTTCAAGAGCTAATGAAGTGACTAGCAAATTTTAATGCTTCGTGAAGCATTAATCACTCCTATTAAAATATTGAAGATATTACATACTATATCATAACCCCTACACATTCAGTGATACAAAAGCCTATAAAAAGATATATGAATATAGACTTAATGGAATGTGTGATTTTTTCCCACAGTCTTCACTATACCATTTTCTAATAGGATTGTTATAAATGGGACTGAGCCATGGTTTGCAGGTTGAGTTGGTTGTCCAGTCCTCAAGTGTGCCCTCATCTCCAGACACACTCCAGTCAGTATTCCTATAGTTCTACAAATCCCAAAGCTCAGCCTGGTCACACCGAAGCTAAAGAAAATGATCCCATAATCCCAGTGGCAGAGGGCTTAGATCCACTCTTTGCAGGGAATATCAGTGTTCAAGAAAATTCAAACGGACTATGAAGCACCACCTCCCCGCGTGAGAACAGATTTTGCCTTTCCTACTGAAGGTATTGCTAGCAACTTAACACAAGGGGCAATATCAATAGTTTCTTTGAGAATCAAAGCAGCCTGTATGAAACAATGCTTTTGTCTTTGACGATAAAGCTAATTGTTCTTTATTTTCTAAAACGCCTCTGTGTCTCCTATAGATTTTCCATATATTATTTTTCAGCCACCTCTATTGGACACTGTAAAGCTTTCTTAGCATTGCAGTCAATAAAAGAAAATATACAAGTCTTTATTTACACTACGAGTCAGGGGCTCTAATGCAGCCCTTGTACTGCAATACATCACAGGTCTATAGCCTTCCTTAGGGTTTATTCTCTCTCACACACAGCTACAAATGGGTCTAAATCAAACCAAACACCTGGAGAGCTTCCAGTCGTATTTTCCTATCCTAAATGAGCAGATGTCACTCTACCTGTCATATACCCAATCCATACAACAGTGAGTAACAGTTTCAAAGTATCAGGGAAGGAAGGAAACAATCACATTGACATATCCTCCCATTTGTGTGATACAATAGTTTGTGCTGACATGTTTTCTTTTGTATTTACCAAGAAGAAAAGAAAGAACACATTTTTAATTGCCTTTATCCATCAAATGGAAGAAACCTAACTTATTCTAAATAAACAAATACAAGTAACAGTAACTACTTGCAAAAATCTTAGAATGAAATAGCCCTAAGCCTTTCTAGCAGCATCTGCACAGATTGAACTAGATTAGATGCTAAATCATTTTCACAATTCAGATACTTGATATTTTATGTTTAATAGGTTCCTCATTTCTTTTCTCTTTACAACTGCAACTGCAATTACAAGTGCAATGAATATTGAAACAACATAAAAACAAGTAAGTTTTTCCTCATACTGCTTTTAAATATGTAACAGATATTTAGAAACTACTAGTGTTGTGAATAATATTTCACCAACTTAAATTATAAGAACGTGGACAAGGAATGGCTGAAATGTCAAGCATAACAAGTCCTCAACTATAAGGAGAGACTCTTGGGATAAAAATGACAGATGCGCATGAAAGAGAGATTACAGGGAATGGAAGATAAAAATTTGTTCTTTCAGCATCTGAGAGCAAACCACTTCATAGCTACCTGTGTACCTGCTTTCTTTAGGAAAAATCCAGACACAGCCACAAGTTTCAAACAAATGTAAGATTATTTTCAGACACGGGGACATGGCAATACTTTCAGACACACACACACACAACACGCCAGCTCTGAACATGATTCTCATCTGAAACACATGAAGAGAACCTAAACTGCAATGACTGTGAGTGTGCTTCCTTTGCTTTTTCACATGGTACTTCAATGCATACCTATTTGTGTGTAGCTTTTCTTTAATTTCAGCTAATAATTAGTGTTCTGAGATACACTAGGGATGAAATCAGCTGGGATGCTTGATTCATGTCTGTTGTTTCAGGGTAATGAATGTAGCCTAGCAGGAACACGGTATGAAATTAAGAAAAAGGGGAATATTAGAAAATGAGGTGAAATATAGGTGAATTTCATGAACATATAGTAGAAATACACTGCTATATTTAAGAAAAACCGAGTATCTTCTCAATTTCAGCTCACATCAACCAATAATTTGACATCTCCAGCAGAACGCCAAATTTTGATACATGCTCTTATATGGAATATTTCCACTTGCTCAAATTTCCAGATCAATTTACAAGTGAAATACAATTTAGAACACAACGTACTTTATCTTGACCTTCTCACTGCTACTGATAAGTCATATACTTTGATTTGTTTACTATGACTGGACATGAAACCAGAAAACAAGAGACCAAACACTGAGTTACTTTACCCCTCCTTTGCACATTAAATACATTTTCTTCCATCTATTTTGTTTTTCTCTATAGGGAAAGTGTACCTAGTCATATTCTAAATGTGCTGATTATTTCACAGACAAATTATTTAAAACATATCAAAACAAGAATAGGGAAAAGTATCACATAAAGGAGACATGCACTTATCAACTTATATAGACATGCTCAACAGTAACACCAAAAAACTATACTTTAATAGACAGACCAACACTTACACAAAAACCAGAGCAGCCTCCTAATGGAAACAGAAAAGCAACATGGGAATTCTTCTGAAACACTATATGGTTCTTGTCAGTTTGGAGTTCCCTCATGCAAACTGAGTTTGTACCCAAATGGGAGCCACATTGTGGTAGATAAGTATAAATAACTCACTGTGAAAGATGATGGCCTTGACCATCAAGAAATGGTCACCATCAGTCATGCAGGGTCAATGCATACAAATACTTAAAGGGAGGGTGTCAGGAGGACAGGGCTGGTCTTCTTTCAGTGGTGCCCACTGACAGGACAAGAGGAAATAGGCACAAACTTGAGTATAAGAAGTTCCACCTAAACGCAAGGAGGAACTTCTTTACTGTGAGAGTGGTAGAGCACTGGAACAAGCTGCCCAGGCAGGTGGTGGAGTCTCCTTCTCTGGAGACATTCAAAACCCGCCTGGACAAGTTCCTGTGCAACCTGCTCTGGGTGGACCTGCTTTGGAGGGGGAGGTGGACTAGATGATCTCCAGAGGTCCCTTCCAACCCCATATGATTCTATGATTCTGTGAATATAGAAAATTAATGTTTTTTACAAAGTTTTATTATAAGATGTATTCATCAAAAGTTGGGGTTTTTTAAAATCAAAATCACAGTTTTAAAAGCAGACTAGCACACGGATAGTATCTGCGCAATTCAGTATTCATTAACCTCACAACTGTATCATTTATAAAATGTGGAGGAGGATCAATTCCTCATCCAGAAGTAGCATAATAATGTTATCAGATTTACAGTGTTAAAATAAACACGATGAAAGCAAAACACCTAAAAAAAAGGTAAATAATTTATAGCCTACATACAGCAGAATTCTTCATTTTCTCAAGTGGCTGACACCTTTGAGCACCAGGATCCAACCTCTCAGCGTATCTTCTCTCCATGTGACCATGGTTGCCCTCTATTACCATGACCTTTCATAAAATTATATTTTTAAGATTATGATCATTCTGATGGCTATCATGATCAAACATATAAATTTGCTGTAACCTATCTTGGACAAAAGTCCCTGCAGTTAATTTTTCTAACTTAAGTCTTTGTCTACTTTTCTGAAATTTTGCCAGCACAGCACCACAAAGATTTCAATTTTCTTCCTGTCAGCAGCACTTCTTTCTCATGATTCACATTCTGGCTACTGCAAAAAAAAAAAAAAAATTGCACTTTTTACGAGTCATGCCTTATATGATTCAAATTTCCCAATTGTTTTACTTGCAAATTTTAAGAACTCCCAACAACTGATGCATTTAACTGTCAAGCAGCACAGACTAGTAAATAGTGTAGAAGAGCTTAGGTTGGATCCTAAATAACTGTATTAATTTACTGTCTCTACAGTCCAATGACTGTGATGTCTTGCATCTCATTCTGATTAATGAAATTTAGATTTTTGACATATTCACGAACAATCCTTTTCTTTGCAATATTTTGTTGCTTCCAAATTGGTGTTTGTGGAAATGTGCTGGTTTATTGTTACAGCTGAAATCTGTTCAAGGATTTTAAGGAATAGTAAAGCAGATTCACTATGTAAGGTCTTTCCCTTACTCTCTGTGACACAAAGGAAAGGCTGCAAACTGAACACATTCTTGTCTCATATCCTGCCAAAATCCATTTGCTTGCCACGTTGACAGAAATTTTCCATGTCATCATATATATACACATATAGTTTTATACACACACTGCCAATAGATATACACATGGATGAAATAATAAGAAATTATGTCTCTAAGCAGTCACTGAAGCTGTCTCCGAGTTGCTCATGCTATCTCATGTATCTTCCAACAATTTGATAGGGCAATATCCTGCTGCATAAAACCATTATTTGTAATAGCTAAAGACAATTCCTCTCATTAATCTGTTGCAGTTTCTAGGCTATAAATCTTGCCACCTTGTGCCACTGGTGGATCATCTTGTCTTTGATACTTTAACAAAAAACAATTGCTGTCTCCCTGCTGCATCCCCTCCTGCTTGTGGCTGCTGGTGGTTGAATATTCCATGCAAATTCCACTTTCTAAAGGCACTTTCTCAATTGGGAGTCTACGCTGTCCCAGGAATAAAGCCAGTCAGAACCATTTGCCACTTCATCAAGTTTGAGAAGTTTCAGAACTACAGCTCAGCTCCAGCTGCCAGTCAGTTACAAATGCAATTGCTGAGTATGATTCTTGTAGCTGGATTCAATGAGGCACATAAGATTTACATGAGAGTTTAAATTTCTGAATTTGTGTTAAAAATGCCTTCCCCTTATCCAAGTGAGTTTGTCTGAATACATAACAAAGTATAGATTAGAAAGAGTTGTGAGATTTAATTTTCTAATTGTTTTACAGATGAGAATAAAAGAAAAAATGCTCTATAACAAAATTCCTGGAAATATACCAACAACTCCAATTAAATTGTCATTCATCTTTGCATCTAGAAGGAGCAAAAAAAAGTATAGCTTCTGAACCTCCTCCAGCCACCTGAATGAATCTTGTTAAAAATTCCCCTGCATCCTCAACACTTTCCTCTGCACGTCAAGTCTACACATCTACATTATGTTGGTTATTACAGTTTCAGCAGTGCCTTGGCTCTGGGACTGCACTTTCGTTCAATCTGAAGACTGAACTTAACCATAGCATTTTGGTTTTCAAAGAACTATGCCTCTAAGTTTTTGTCAAAAAAATAAAAAATTACATCTAGCCTTATTACAGATCTCCAAATTACCTTCAGCCATTCTTCAAAGGAGGCCTTCTGTATTTTCTCTTCATCAATCCCATTCTAAATTACAGGCAGCAGTATAATTCAGTTCCTAAACATTTATCTATAATCTGCATCTTTCCATGCAGTTAAAAATATTCCGAATGCTATTCTTCTGAATGTTCTTTCGGGAACATAATTTCAAATCTACATTCTTCAGAAGAAAACAATTTCACATCAGCTTCAGTATTGCTTTCAATTGTGAAAAAAAAGTGCTTGTGTAGCACATATTTACCTTCCTTTAGCGCTAACTCCATTCTTCCCTTAATCAAATTGATTCTGTATTTTGAGAAACAACTTTTCCACCACTGATTCCTTTCTACTCTGTTATTGTCAGTAACTTCACTGTATAAATAAAATCATGACTTGTGCACTGAAATCTGGAAACTCACTGCTAATTGCCGCATTATTAATTGCTAAGTCAACTAGTGGCAACAGGGAATCCAACTGCTGTCTCTGGAGGGCCAAAAGGATTGTCAGAGAAGGAGCTTTTTGTATCAGTTGCTCTTTTTTTTTCTTTCTTTTTTCTGGGAATGCAGTCTATGTGGTTTTCCTGAAAACACACAAGTGGTGATAGAATACAAAGAAACTATATGCAATGGACGCAGTGCGCTCTAAGAGAAGCATACTTTAATTAGATTATGTCACTAGAATTGCTTAGTAATGACTATTGAAGGCACAGAAGAAGAATGCTACAACTGTAATTATAGTACCTGACAGACCAACAAATTAGGTACTAGATACCTCCAAATTTACCAAGCTCTTCCTTTCCTGTCTTTCTACCGATACAATATTTAAAATGCTTCACACAGATTCATGCATGTGCAGCATGACAACTGATTGGCACAAGGTGATTTGTTTTCCTGAATGATGCCAGTATGATCCTCACTCAGTCTTTTATTGATCCTTGAAACAAATATCATCCTGCACTGGTTTCATTAGACAGGCTCTCTCTTGTTAATTACCACTCACTCAAATCTTTTGGTGTTTCATTAAGGTGAACAAATTGGCAGAATTAAATAAACAATCCATGTCAGCTGCCACTGTGGTGTTCTCATTCCTGGTCTTTAATTCCGCAGAATGCCAATAAGGAAAGGGTGTTTCCCTCCCCTCTGACCCCACCTTTCTTTTTTTCAGTATTTCTGACACCAAGTCACAACAAAGTGGTGCAATGCACCATAAGCATTGACTAAATCAAGTTGGAAAATAGTCTGAAAGACTAGGCTGACTACATTCCAAATCCTTTTGGACCTCAGGGAGAGTTCTACCTAACTGCAGATACACGCAGTTTCATCAGCTTCTCTGCAACAGATCAAAACGAGTTGTTTTCCTCTATTCACAAGGAAGTGAGTGAAGGACTGAACAGAAAAAATAATTCATATAGAGATTTCCAAAATGAGTGGCATTAAATTTTTTTTATAAAATAATTTGAAAATTGGTTCTGCAGGAAAAAAATACTTTCAGATTCCCTTTACAAATAAAATAAGCATTTTTTTCTCTTTATGAGTAAAATCTGGAAATATCCCTGCACTAGGTATAACTGATTTTGGAAAGCTGCACAGTAGTAGACATTGGAATTAGAGAACATTCCCTATAGTCAGGAATACTTAATACAAGCTCAAAATTCAAGATGATTAAGAATAGCCAGGGCACTTTTTACTAATAAATCCTTTACTTTCCGTGTTCTCAGGCTTCTGAAAATGTCTAAATCTCTCTAAGCATATTTAGCAGCTTTATCAGTATTAACGTAATGATTCCCACACCTCTTTTCATTGCACTGTCATCCAGTCACTAACAGATTTCCTTACGACCAGCAGTGAACCACGAGAAAAACAGAAAGAAGCAGAATTTAGAGGAAGCTGCCATTTTTCAGAATTTTCCTAAAACCAGAAACATATGAAAATAATTCAGCTGGTGCGTAAGTGACTTTTTTTGTCTTCTTTCCACTTCTTTACTAGCTTGCCTTCCCCGGGACACAACCTTTGCAGAAAGAAACCCCAAGTTCCCCTGCAGCTAAGCTGCAAAAAATAATGGAACAGGATGGGATCTGGGCAAAGGTCTGCTTTCTTGGAGTTTTTTGGGGTTTGGTTGGTGGTTTTTTTTGAGATAACCACACTCTATGTCATACTTACACTAAAGACAGAGACAATAATCCTAAGTTGTAGAACAGAGATATTTTTGACATCTGAAGCAGATAGTGACTATCGTGAACCTATGCTTTTGGTTTTGGGGGAGCACTATTTTTCAGCAAATATTTGTTCATTTTCAAAAGGATAAAGCACAAAACCCAAGAACCACATTGATGGCCACCACTATCAGGTGAAAGCTGTAAGAATTAACAGCAATATTAACATACATTTAAATGAACCGGAGACCAAAGGAGCACAACTACAAAGTGAGGTTGGAAATACTGATTTGTCATCTTCCCTTCCTCCTCTATCCCCCTTTCACTCCCCTTTCTCTTCAGTTTTCTATCTTCTACTCGTCTTTATCTGAAAGGGACCTATCAGCTATTATGTGGCTGACTGGTAGTGATGAGACTGCCAAAATGTGACAGCCTTATCTACAGCACAGCCCTGCAAATTGCCAACCATTGATCCAGCAGTCTGTGCCAGCTGATCAGTGCAAAGCTGTTTTGATTTCTTTTCTTCTGGGAAAGAAATGAACTTCTTTGCCAGCAGCCACTATCCTGCCAGTACTATTCCCCAGCCAAACAAAGGGCCTGAAAATTAGAATTTAGTTAGATGAATTAACATGACATCCCTCTCTCCTCACTTGATTTTTGCAGTATTATGGATGTTGCATCCTATTCTGAAATATGAGGAGAAACAATACAATTGATTATAATAATTTCTCTTCCGGCTTTATGTACATAAATATCTTCCAGGTACACAGTTTAGCATTGCCAGATCCCCATAACCTTCTATCACAGGAGCTTTTCAAGTAGTCTTTCTCTATTATTACAATCAAATTTCACTACTGAAGAAATTTCAGCTAGTTATGAGGGAATAATATTTTGCATAGTTTCTTCTCCCCAAATTATGTGCTTGTGGGATCATTTAAAAAAATGCATTTATTTACGTCTTCAAAAGAAAAAGGAAAAAAATAGATCCTAAAAAGGCAATCTCCTATTTCTGTTTTTATACCTACATTCTGCAGCGTGTTTACATTTGTCCCTCAGTCCCTATAGCTGTACAGAAATAAAGCATGTGTGTATGCTTCAACACACAGACCAGACTAGATATACCAAAGATCACCAACATCGCTTTCTTGGCTAATTCACTCAAAACGGGGCATTTTATAGCTTCTCTCTGTTTAGCTCTGAAATCTAAATGTTCTCTTCATTGGCAGAGATCCATGGATAGGTTTTTATTTCATTTTTTAAAGTAATCAGTGACTTTGCTGAATGAAATGATAGCCCAAAGTTTGGCAAAGAAGAACTTGCTGACACTGGAATCAGAAGAGATTTGTAACAAAAGATACAGTCTCAGTTCTGAAGCTCTGATTCTTGCTTTAATATACAGCAGGATTAAGTGGGGGAAAAAAGGAAAATTCAAATTTTTTTGTCTCTCTATACACCAAGTTGCCTATCTAGATAAAAGATTTGTTTTTCCTCCCTTTTTTTAACCCCTGAAGCACTTGTCTTTCATCCTTCAAAAGTTTATCATTTTATATCATCATTTACTTCCCTAAGTACTTCTCAGCTTAGCTAAACTTTCTGCAGAGTCATGCTTTTATTGGGTGTCCTGGTTTGAGGTAAAACAGAAGTAATTTTCTGTTCAGTAATTTTACTTTTTCAGCTAGGCCTCTTCTAACAAACTAAACTCTGAAATTAACAGCATGTTGTTCAGAAACTGTTCACTTTCACAGTGGTAAGACCTGATGATACCAAGGAATGGTGTGCAGAGAGGCCCTTGCTTATACTTACTGGTATATCAACCAAGGTCAGGGANTTTCATTAAAGTAGTTTAGCTTTTTCTAAACTCTTATTTTTTTATTCCTTTTTCTTTCCCCCCCTTTCCTCTTTCCCTTATGGGGGGTAGGGGCCATCTGTTGTTCTGGTTGGTCAATTCGGTCAAAACCACGACACTGGGTTTGGTTTTACCTCTTCAGACACTTTCAGATATTTTTCTATTTTATTCTGAATTCCTGAAATATTTCCTAGAACTTCTGATTTGCTTCATTACAACATTTTGTTATGTCAGAATATTTATCAATCTACACAGTAAGTCGCAAAATTAGCAGAGTATTCATCAAGTCCTTTCTAAGTCCACGAATTGGAGCGGAATCTAGCAAGAAACCCACCCCTTCATTCAAGTTGCAAAAGATTTGTTGCCCCTTCACCCAAAATAAAACATTTCATATTGATGGACATCTTCTGGCTCCAGGCAAGTCTAAATCTGTATAGCCAGCTCCAAAACATAACATCAGAAAGGAACTCACACCTCTCATTACATCAGAGAAAGATGTAAAATATACATCATGGCAGATGAACTCTTCAGAGGAAACTGGCTTTGTCACACTTTATAACACTTCTTTCCGACCGCTGTGTTACCTTTACTGAACTTCACTGTATGGGATAAATCAAAGGGGACACAGGCAGTCAGCGGTCCACAGGCAACCGTTCAGTAGCATTAGCACAGCCTTCTGCAAATACAAAGCACTCTGCAAGTCCTGAAACATATTAAAATGCTTTTTATCTTGATTCCCCTATGCAGATCAGAGTGAGGTCTTTGTCCTGTACTGGGAAGAACTTATTTAGCATTACCGCAACAATGGTTGCAGTTCTTCTTTCAGAGGTTACTCGTGCTTCCCTTCTCCCACCCCCCACCCCCAGCTTTGAGTTTGAAATCTTCATTACACTTAGAAAAACACACAAAAATATAAAGATACTGTACCAATAAAAAACACCTGAAGAATGAAAACCCATGCAGAAAAAGAATGAATTACTGGAAGATTAGTGTAGTAATTAGCAAACATAAGCCAATT
The DNA here is from genome assembly GCA_033628505.1 of Tringa tobata. Taxonomy (NCBI): domain Eukaryota; kingdom Metazoa; phylum Chordata; class Aves; order Charadriiformes; family Scolopacidae; genus Tringa; species Tringa tobata. The sequence goes on along the minus strand of JAHREE010000559.1, from coordinate 11,796,224 downwards.
CATACTGGTAACACATGAAGGAAATAGCTCTATTTCCCTCCAGTTCCCTTCAAGTAAGAAGTACAGACCGTAAAATCTGCTACAATTGTGCAAGTTATATTCCATACTCCACTTAGCCACTTCATAATGCTAGATGGAAAAAACATCATCCACATCTAAATAAAACCCTCACAAAGGACTTAAGTAGCTGAAATTAGAGTACCTAGTTAACCAAAATCAAGTGGGCACTTAAGTGCTAACTTAGATTAACATAATTTCACTAATTTCTCACCTTGGTATCTTCTTCTGTATATTGGAGAAGCGTCAGTTTATAGTTCCATGGGAATATCATGTTTGGAACCACTGCACCACTTCCAATTTCTCATTAGGATTTTATTTGCTGTCTGCAGATGTGCTGGGGTTTAACTGCAGCCCATGCTTGAGGGTTCATGAATCAGAGTAAACTGCAATTACAACAGTTTTCTTCCAGAGCCAGGGCACTCTTACCAAAATAAAAAGTCACTGACTGGTGACAAGCAATTTGCCAAAGGAAAAGCTCCATCAGAACCAATGGCAGGGACACAGAGAAGAGCAACAGACCCTAAGCCAATGTTTCACAAGCTGAAGGTCTAACAGCCTATTGACAAAAGTAGGCAATTCCAATTAACAGCAAATTACATAAACAGATGAATGTGCAGTTCTGAATTCAAGACTGTGTTCATCCACTGCCTACTTACAAAATTAAGATTTGTTGAAAGCCTAGGTCAGGAACTTTCAAAAATCATAGATCAAATATGCCATTCCATGCTTCTTATTTGGTTAAAAAGACTTGCAAAGCCTTATTACACCAATTACTTAACAAAACAATAAGACAATTAGAAAAATAAATCAAAATAACGGGGAGCAAGTTTCAGACATAAGAATATCATCAATCAATGACTTCAACACAAAGAATTAGAAAAATGATTCACTTACTATAATTTCTAATGATCTTATACTTTGTAGAAAACATTAGTGAGAGAGTGTAGAAAGAGAAAGAGCCAGAAGAATAGCTGTAAAATGGAGATGCCACCTGCCATCTTCCTGCTTCTTTCGACATCACTCCTGCGGTCTCTTCAAAGCCTAACAACTCCCATTTTCCATACTGTATCATAGGAAAGTACTCTAATTTTTTGTTACTTCACAGTGTTCTTGTTACCTTTATAATCATCAAAACTACTAGTTAGGTATGAAGACATCCACAAGCCATGTAACAGACCACCCTTCTGCACACTTCATACCGTGCTGTTTGATGTCTCGGAGTGCATGGACCATCCTCCTGCTCTGTCACAACCAGAGCCTGCAGCTGGGGCAAAGCCCCCAACCCTGCTTATGTCTGGAGCATTGATCCCACCAGTTCTGCAGCTAGAAAGGCAGCAGTCACTAACCTTCATGAACTAGGATGTTTACTGAATTTCCCTGGTATTACAGGATCAGAAAAACAGAAGCAGAGAAATAATATTTAAGTCATTTTATTTGCATGTGGGGAGAAAAAAATGTCTTGGTTCTCCAAAGGTTGCTCATTCTGTCCCATTTTAAGAAAATACTTGATGTGAACTACCTGTACCTCCACAGGTCCGTTTTATGCTGACCTTGACTGTAAAGAAAGGAGAAGCTGATTCCCACTGTGTTTTTACCTTTAACCATAATATTATTCTGCCTACAGAAACAAATAACTTTGTAGTTTTCTGTTTCTGCAATGCCTGTTTTGCTCTTCAGGACTAATACATACACATGCTCACTTTGAACACACACACACACACACACACACACACACCCCTCCACAAATATACACACAAACACACAGAAGCCTGCTGGCATTATGAATTCAACCACAAAAATGAAATTATGAAGATAAGATTTTTAATTAGTTTAACACTGGCACTTCTTTCTTTTTCCTCCCACTGCATCCCTGAGCTCCCAATGAAGCTCTGGGAATACAGATAACTACAGAGGCTCTCCGGTGGGATCCCAGTGCAGCCCAGTGAAAGAACCGAGCTTCTCTCGATTACAAGTTTCTATGAAGATGACAGAGAAGATAAGTGTACTGGGGTCATGAGCCTGGACTTCTCCTGAAATTGCCAGCAAATCCTTGGGGCTACGGATGCGCAAGGTGAGGGACAGACAGCAGCTGGAATCAGCAGGGTCCTGTGTGGGAAAGTCAGCCTGGGAGAAATACCTCCCGCTCCAAGCGGGAGCACCGTGCTGCTGAATAAAATGGGGGCTTATTTCTCCTTTTCTAAGCTTGTAGGAAGAAGGCGGATTGTTACAGGGGTGTGACCTCTGCCAGCTGCTGCCTGTCCCTAACCCTCCTTACCCACCAGAGCACAAAGCCTGGCACAGCGCTCCTGGGCCACAGGACCTGCCACAGCCAGAGACAGCCCGGATTTAATCACACCGTTGGGTGAGGCCCTCGTAAGCTATTCCTCTGCTGACTAAAACACTAAGAAAGACTTTCACATTTCAGAAAGATGAATGCATCACCTGTGCTTAAACTACTAATGGTATGGTCTCTGCTGAGAAAGGTTTATTTAAGATCTACATCTAATTATCGCCCATTCTTACAGATACCATTTTTAAAGAAGGTTGAATTAGATGTTTCAAGCTTTCCTTCCCCTTGAAGGGCTGCTTCCTTCCCCAAATCAGTTCTCCAGTTGATTAGGATCATTTCTGCCAGCATTCTGCATCTACAACCTCCTATCAAGAGCCAACAATGTTTGTGCTGGTTTATTAATACCACATGGCAGCTTTCATTTTGTTCATCCAGTTTTTCCATGAACTCATATTATAAAATGATGCAATTTTTCAACACTGCCTACTAATTAGTTTACACCCTGAAGCAGGAGGATTAAGAATCTTAGTAAACAATATCTTATGTAATTAATAATTTTATTTACATGCTGTAAATATCTAATCCTTGCCAAATCTAAGCTATTTAATTGATAAGGTTATGCTGTGTTAAATGCCACATTTCTTAATATAGTTTTTATTCTTGTTCCCTTCTGAGATATGAAAGAAAGTGCAGTAATGACAAATTCTCTTTTGTAAGAGAAAATATATATGCCATTTGTGCCCAGCTTCTTGAAAACACAAGTCAATCTGGCCAAGCCACAGCATCGATGCTGAGAGCGACAGCATGGATTGCAAGCCAGCTGGTGTTTGTATAGTCTCCATTGTAAAGTTGGATCACCTTTATTGGCTGAAAGGAGTTTATCCACTGGGAACAGCAGCCCGTTACAAAAATGTTAGGTCAAATACCAAACAGTAGCTTATAAACCAAGCTTTACCACAGCAAGATCTTGTAAATAAGTCTACTGTCAAGGAAGAACAACACTGCACAGTACACTCACAAATAAACACTGAATTTCTATTTCAATTGCCATACATTTGTTAGAGCTGTGCAAAATCTGCAACCATTCCCAGTACCGTTTATTTGTATACAAAGCCCTGGATCAATCTGTTATTTAAATAACACTCAGCTACAGACTTCTCTATATATTAGACACCTTTCAAATTTTGATGGAGGCAGAGAAAAGGCAAGAAATAAACAGGGTTTGACTCAACTCAGGGGAAACGTGACACATATCAATAATGGGGAGGCAAATTAATCTTAAAATTACTACTGGGTTTGACAGTATAATATACACATAAGATTTATTTCCATCTTTTCCTCTGGGATATATTGAGCTTCCAGTGTTTCTACTTATGCTTATTCAAGTGGTTGCATCTGTTCCTCTCCTGAGTAAACTGCAAAGATTCCCTTTTAGCTAGGACGTTTCTGCAAAGAGGCATGTTTGTTGAATTCCATGAACAATCCTGAAAGATTCATGCATGACAGAAAATTCACCTTTTTGAAGAGGTCAGCATCAAGCACTTATATCAGTAGTAACTTCTTGGCTGTAATTCAGAATGTCATTTGTGACAAATATCCAAATCCCTTTGATATTAAAAGGTAATAGCCTAGTGAGGTGAGCCACAGTTAGACAAGCCTGAAGTCTGAAGCAGTCTATGACTAATTGATGAGAAGGTAATGGCAGAGTTTCTTAATGCCAACAGATGGGAAAGAGAGAAGGTTGGAGTAAGAACAAGGAACATCCTTAAAACTAGGAGTACAAGAACCAGGATCACAGAATGCATACAGGTATATTCTTACCTGTTAATTTTTCTGAGGTACACAATTCAAAATAGCAAGGAAGCCAGACACAAATAAAAAAATATAATTAAAAAAAATCTAGATCTGGTATTAAATATATTCCCAAGAAAAAAAATAGCATTTTGCATTTTAGCAACTATATTTGCCTTGCTACTCAATGGTTTCACAAGTTACCATTAAATAATGGTAATTATTTGCCATAGCAACTTTTACAGTATGTAATTTATATATAGTTTTGAGCTGTAACCGTAAGTCCATTTCATTAAGTAACACAACTAATGTACAATGAAAATGCCTGTACTTTCAATCAAACAAAAAGAAACGTGTTTGACAACAGGGAGAGACGGCTATTTGTCCTCATTTTGCAAAAACACTTACTCATCTGTTTTTCTCCAAATCAAAGTGTATTTCTGTTATTCATTACATTAGATCAGATCAAAACATTTAGTTCAGTAGGAAAATACAAAGTCAGTAATTCAGACAGTTGCCATTAAAAATAACCAAACCTCAAGGTTGTCTATATAGAAATATTTAAAGGCTTATGTTTAAAAAACTTCAGGGTCTTTCAGCCATGCCCATTAGTATGTAGAAAAATTTACATTAATACATTCATTTCACCACTAGAGGCAAAATTAGAAAAAAATAGAAAAAACACATCTGGAAAATAAAAGAGAGTTCTGACATTTCACTCAGATCTTTCCTATTTTAGCTTCACATATGTCCGATTTTCCTCCTTGCTCCGTAGAAGCCTCTTAAGAAGAAGGAAATCTATTTTACAATAAATGGACCGGAAAACCTGACCCAGAAGCCTTCAGTTTTTTTCCACGGTTACAGAAATCCAAGCCTGTCACTGCTGGTAGGAGGGCTGGGGTGGGGGATGGGGGGACTATCGAAAGCTGCTTTCATGGTGCCAAAGCACATCATATGCATTAAGCATTGAAACCCGAGACAAACCTTTGGATCCACCACAAGAATCTCCTGATGGAAAATGAAGAAAAAGAATGGAAGACATTTAAAAGCCCTCAGAGATGAGGGAAAAGGAAATGAAGGACTAAAGGAAGAAAAAGGATTGGAAGAAAGCAGGCAGATTTGATGGAAATGAATAAACAGGTTGGAAAAAGGGAAAGCAAAAAACCAAAGAAACCCAGTAGTTCAACCTGGGACATACAGCCAGGAAGAGAGACAGCCCAAGTCTTGTGCCTGTTTCGTGGCAGCAGAGAAGTGAACCAGCAACCCAAGGATGAGAAGGTGCAACAGATTTACTGAGCATCTTTGATAAATGACTGTAGCTCTCCATATATTGTTCCACGGTGCTGCTGAGGAAGGAGTCACTGTTTTTCCTCTGTAACACCAATGTGCTCGTCCTATATTTAATTCCTACTGTGAGCCAGCAATCAGGCTTCTTTAGTGTGAACAAAAAAAAGAAGCAGCTCACTTTCTCACCAATATGCATTTTTATGATGTTAGAAGCTTCTCTGGTGTCACATTCTGCAACAGACATGTAGCAGTTTATACTCAAAACTCGTCATAGACAGTTTTTGATAATGAAAAAAAAAACCCACAAAAAGAAACCCAACAGAAGACTGAAAAACAACTTTAAAGTGTTTGCAAAAATACAAAGCAAAATATGAGATGAAATTCAGCAGATACAAAGCTATGCTACCCTTTACACATCCAACATAAATCCACCAGTAAACATACACACACACATATCTACTGTGTGTACTCTACTGTTTTTTCCAGCTTCAGGTGAACACAGTCCTATCACAGGCCAAGAAAACTTGCTGCCATCCGAGATTTTAGCTGTGTTTTGCATTATTCCAGAATAATTACTGTATTTCACTGGACCACTTCAATCACTCATCCATTGGAATCCTTTTAGCCTAATTTTGATAAAAGCCACCTATCATCTGCCAAATATAACTAGTATATACTATTAAGGATATCTCACACAGAAGTCAAATCAGATAAGAAGTTATCAAATAGCTCATTGCAAAAATATTCTCAAAAATGAGCATATTTATTAATGTCTTCCATTGCACTCATAACAGTTTTATTTTTGCATATCAATAGTTAACAAGCTTTAATAATAGCAGCATTTTCTGAAGCCATTAGATCAATCTGAAAAGAAATGTCTTCTCAAAGAATCATGCATTTCCACTAGACACTGTACTATAATGGAGTTAAATTATTTAAATGTAATTACAAATACAAGCAAGGCACTGAAGCCATGTACCAATATTACAAGCTGACGTGATAGCAATATATAATGCATTTCTATGATGCGTGCTATGAATGCTAAGAATTTTTTCTTGTATAGAGAGGTGCTTTTGAACTACTTGGGCCCACAGAACTTCCATCGTTTTTATTCCCTTTTGTGATACTTCAACATGTTTCTTGTATAAATACAGGTACAGTGTGCCAACTAGATGACCAGGCTTGATTTAAAGCAAAAAAACCCCAAACAAGAAGAATGACAACAGAAAGCCCAGAAAGAACAAAACCAACAGCAAAACCTTCTGCAGAAGCAGCAGAATGACAGCTGACTGACAGAGAATCACAGAAATACCTTTACTCTGCCCCACTCGGAAATAAGTAAATTATATTTCACATACAAAAGCACCACAATGACACAGTGCAATTGCTTGTGAAGTGAAACCATAATCCTAATATATCCATTTGACTTCAAATACATGCTATTGTACTCTGTTGAAAACAGATGCATTTTTCTTTTTAGTACACGGTTTAGTACAGGAAAAGCAGGTTGACAATAAGTATCATTAGAAAAAAAAGAACAAAAAAGCAAACAAAAATCAGCAGGCTGACTTTTAGTAGTTATCAGCTAGTAAGTCAAACTCTGGAGCTCAAGGGTAAGTGGTAGAAGTGAAGAAACAGGCTATAATAAAGATGAACAGAAAACAAACAACACAGACTAAATAATAAGTACTTTGAGTCTGCAGCCTGTATTGTAATCAACTTTTCCCTTTGTACTGAGTACACAGACATGTGAACACCATTTTACTGTGACCAAACTGTTTTAACATTTCTTTGTCAAACTTCCTATTCAAGAGAAGCATTAAAATCAACTGCAGCCACAGAGCAGCTGGAAACCTAGGCTTTATATTTGCTATTTTCATTTGGTTTTTGGGCTCCAGAGGAAATCTTTGACACAAACAGTGCCTCCCTTTCCTCCAGGTGCCTACTGCGCTATGAAGGCCTTCAAATGTTAAAAATCTCAATTTTTAATTCAAAATACCTCCTATTCTATATTTTCCTTAGATCTCTGCATCTAGAGAGATGTGATTACATGACACTCAGAGATTTAAGAGATTGCAGAAGGATTTAGTAAATCAATCTTAATCAAAGCTGCAAAGCAAATGCAGAAAAATCTTCCTAAAATATTCAATGCAAATGTTATGATTTTCAATCTAATCTTATGATCCTCAAACAAATGAGACTGGAAATGTTGGAGAAAAAAGTTCCTAACTTTAAAAAAAAGGATTTGTGAGACTTACTAATTTACTTTTTAAAGATTTCTGACACCACCAGTTGGAAGATGCTATAAACTTCATGTAGCACAGTGCTAATTAAGAGTTCCAACTCTTAATTAAGAAATAGCGGAAATGGGAACTATTGCATTAACACAAAGAAGGAATAAACCAAAATAATACTGTAATTTCTTTCTCATAAGCTGGCTTTCTAGGACACTATCTTCCATGAGGGATGATAGTTAGCTGTGACTGTTCTTATCCAAATCTAGAAGTAAATGCACCAGAAGCGTCTCTCTGGTTGTTTTCCGAGGGTTCCCGCAGAGAAGCGTCTCTGCCATTGAGCTGCTGGTCAGGACCTTCCTTCTCTCAAATGCCCTCCTGCATGGGCTGAGCTCACATCCAACAGAAGCCAGCAGATACTCTCCTTCCCAAGGGGCCTGGGGGTCCTGACGGCAGGACTCCATGTACCCTTTTTCACATTGTAGTATAAGTTCACAGCTTCAGAGAAAAGTCAAAATGAAGGACTGCTAAAAAAAGCAAAGTCCTTGCCTCTTGCTGGTTTGATGTCTTCTCTTTCCAAAGCCAGCAGATGTCATTGTCTCCTAATCTTCTTTTTCTTATCAGGAATGATACATTTAACTCAAAAGCTCTCATTCATAAGCAGAGAGAGTTACAAGTCATCCAGTCAAATTCATCTTAGGTAGAAATGAGGGAAATTGGCTGATTTGCCACTTCAGCTCTTTTCAGAGGATTCCAGCATGTCTAGGAAGTCTCAGTTCACGCATGCTGGTCTGCAGTGTCTCTATGCACATGTACTGCGATGTTAAAGCTCTCCTTACTTGATTATCATTCTGTACTTTCTGGCTTCAGGTCCTCACTTGCATGGGGAATGCAGGCACGTGTTCCCTGGCGGGGAGCATTCCCCTCCTGTGCAGCACCAGCAAAGCACAAGTATTTTGAATGATAAGCAGCCTTTATGCTTTATAAGCATTGTACTGACTTGATTGCAAAAGCGAGCTGCAAAATAAATGGTCTGTGTGTGGCTTTTTGCGGTCTTCCTCAGGTGATAATAATGAGATCAAAGCAATTAAAGCTGAGGGGGTTTTGGTTTTGTTGGTTCTTTTTAAAAAAAATCTTTTCTGGTAAGGTAAGAACTTTCCATCCACATCACAAAGTCAATGAATAAGAACAGTGTACCGTCTCTCGTTAGAAGAAGAAAAATGAAATGGAAATGAAAATAGCAGTCACAAATACAGAAAAGTCTTTTTGAAAGTACTAAGTTTTCCCTTGTCGAACAGGGAGTAAAACTGACGGTTTTTACCCACTGAGTCTGGCTTTGTCCTACTTCAGAGTATGGATTTTTACACGCCTATTTTTTTAAACTATTTATACTTTCAGTCCTACAGAACTCAGCTCATATAAGCAGTGCCTTTGATTTTCTTTTCATCATTAGTATGTTCCTATTTCATTTATTGAAAGAGCATCAATGTTGGTTTTATGTTCTGATTCGAAATAAACTCATATTCTCACTCAACAACAAGTAAAAAACCACAATGCCACACTGCTAAGGGTGCTACAACAGAAAAAGTAAGTCACAATCATTTACTAGTAACAATACAGTTTTGATTAGAAGTCAAAAAACTGTAAAATCTTGAATGGTGATTCATATACCTTCTTTATACATAATTTTGCCATATTTAATACAAATGATCCTTCAGACTTCAATCACGCTATGAGCTGCTCCTACAGAAATCAGTTCTGTAATAAAAATATACCCTTCTGCAACTAATGAACATAGAAGAGGTTTGCTCATTATCACTCCAATAATTGCCATCGTTGTAAGGACTTCATTAATATTGTTACATTCTACTGCTTTTATAGGAGTTCACAATCCAGCAGTTGTTGTTCACGTTGCTGCAGGTAGAATTAGTATTTTGGAAGTGGTACCACTGTTAAAAAATACTCCAGAAAACACCTCCTTGGAACACTGAGAGCAAAACATAATGCTACTGGTCTATGCATTGTACGATAAGATCTGGAGCCTCCCTTGTTAAGTTAATATTAGCATGATTTTACTATGAATAAAATCAAACCCAAAAAGCCTAGGTTTAGTTTTGTAATTGAGGAACAAAAGAATAAGGATTTCTAGATTATAATTCCAAGTTTTTCACTAAATAGATGGTTTTGGATATAGTCAACCAACTTAAAATCAGAAAAGATAGATTTCAGGTGTATTTATATTTCACAATTAAAGAAAAGTTACAATACTTTAATGTGAAATTCAGCTCTGTATGGGGAAGCCATGGAGGTTGTTGAGTATCTCAAATTGCACCTTTTTTTCATATGTCTCTAGAATTAGATTGCAAATGGTACACATGACTTTGGACAAGAGTGAATTGCCATACACCAAAGTTGAAATTATAAAATTGTTTATCGAGATTCCTGTTTCACTGTTCTTTATATGTTTCTATCCAGAATGTATAGATCTGAGATAGACTTTACTGCAATTCTAAGAGTCTACCAAACAGCCTTACACGAAATAACACAAAAAACAAGATTGGAGTTGATAATTCCAGCAAATATCCAAATACCAAATATGGAAAAGAGTTCATGAGGTTAAATGATTACATTTTCTTTCCATTATTTGGGACAGCACTTATGGGTTCTTAACCTACTGCAATTACAGTGTGTGCAGTCATTTTTTTCTAGTAAGTCATCTCCTTAATTTGTCTCCAGTAAAGTAGCAGTACTAACATAAATGCACATGATAAAGCGAATATGATTTTTCTCAGAGACGTTTATTCGATTTAAAATTTCTGTTATATTTCTTTCAGCATGTCCGTGTGTGCCATTCTCTCCCACATACAATAGCGACATTGAAGTAAGAAGAGGCATAGGATTTGCCTCAGAAAATTTGTTGCACCATGAAATGATGCTTTAATTTCTATTTTGATTAAACCAAAATTTTGGTTTTGCTTTAACTATCTTTCACTTGCAAATTTTAAGTGTCAACACAACACTTAAAATCGGCTAACTCATTGGGTTATCTGGCTGACCTTAGACACCTTCAAGGCAAGTCCCACTTAGGTTGCCACATTTTATTCATGGATATCAAAAATTCTACAATAAATGATACAATATTATATTTATCTCCTATGTAACTTTCAACACCTGTCTGCTTCCATTATCTGAACCCCATCTTCATGCCCTAACACTGACTCTGTGTGTTTCTGTTTATTATTGAATGAGATAAAAGAAGAAAGCTCTAAAATGATGAAATAAAGAAGTTTAAAGTTACATTAGACTGAGATTAGCTGTGGTTTAAGCATTTTAAATATATACTTGGAAGAAAGATCCTTAACTAAATACAAAGCCTGGCAGAAAAGCTGAAAGAATTTACATTCCTGAAAGGCCACCAGGTGCAAAAGTATTCCAAAGGGTTACTTCAAAACATATCTATCTATGGGATAATCCAATTTCATACCTAAGAAACTATTTTGACCAAAAGCAATATCCTTCCCCTCTCACTGGGAAGAAAACATATCCTATTATTGTTCAGAAATCATTTCCTACTTTTACCTTTAGTCTTCCTCAGCTGATCAGAGTACAATCAAATGCATTGAGAAGAACTAGTCCAGAAATGGTGCAAACACCTTTATATCTAAAGCCAATCAGTTAGCATTAATGTAATTATTCTTCCCAACTATACAGATATTTAGTTATGGATGTTCACAGACATGTAGATGAAAATCTAAAGTTTATGGTAAATGACTTCATAACTCAGGTATCCAAGGTGTATGAAAAACATGAAGTTAATTAGAAGTAGGTATCACCTTCTCCTATGCAGCAATTTGATTAGAGTTCACAATTTAGAGAATTAAAACACTTATGATGCAGTTAAATAGGAGGGACCTTAGCTACGACACTGTATTTTTGAAAGACATAAGTAAAAAAGCTAAAAAACCTATGGGCCTTAATATTGTGCTTCAGCAGCTACCCAAATTGTTTTTAGCAGTTCAGTATATCTCACAGGGATTTCAAATTAAATGTGAAATACAGTACCTGATATGGAAGGCTAGTATTTTATACACAAAACCACCGAGCAATAGTCTCTTCTTGCACAGCATTTTTGAGAAATTACAATGTATTAGTAGCATGCAATCAAAAAGAAAAGTATAAAATTGATAGTCTAGAAAATATCCGGGGTAAAATATCAAGATATATTTGTAAAAAAGAAGTTTCCATATAAAACTCTGTCCTATAAACTTCTAGATGAAGGTGAACCTTCACCTGAAGAAAAACTGCTCTGTCAATAATATACTAGTGTTTGCTGCAGTCAAACAAACACTTCGAAAGCAACCTTAGTTCACTGCCAATATAGCCCTGGGTTTTTTATTCTAACATTTTATAAGGACAAAAACACCATTTGAATGTCAAAGCTTTTGATTTGGTGAAAGACTGTCAAAGAATCTGGAAGCTAATACGTGCACAATCATTTTAAAATTTGCTTATGTATGTCAGTTTGTGTGTCTCTGCATGTCTCCTTATTCACAAAATGTAGAACGTCTCTGTCCCTAAAATGTCCCACTTGCATCTCAGTTTTTTTTCTCTCCATCCTGATCTAAATTCTTCATAATACTGCAACGTGACTTGGTAACTCCATCAACAAATGGAGATTATAATGTTCTGTTAGCATTATAATGGATGGAAAGATAAAATATGTCATACTTTATGATATGCTTGAAGATATTCAACTGAAAGGCCTTACAGAACGTCAAAGTGTTCTTATTTCTCTAATCTTTAAATAGGTAAAGAAAAAAATATGGATCAAACGTCATGAGTAGAAGACTCCTCGGGTTTTGTAGTTTGGTTGTCCTTCACGCTGCCAAAGACACTGGAATGGAGTACCAATTCAAATACTTTCCCCGTAGCTACCTGCCCCACATACTCAGTGAAATTTGTCTCCCAGGAACAATTAATTCTAAAGAGCCCATGATGTATACTGAGAGGGATTTACCTCAAAGGAAAACAATTTCCTGTACTGCTCTCCAGCCAACTGAAGAGTGGACAAGTGAGCAGATTTTATTCAAAATATGGGATAAACCTTGCTGCCATGGAGCATTTATTTTGGTACCTCTGCAAAACCATTTGTCACAGCAAGAGAGGTGCTAACCCCATTGTGTTAGAAAATAATTTGATTCATGGCACTTGATATGGAATCATCCTGAAGCGACAAATCAAGCTTTAGGCACTGCATCAAAAGCTGTAAATGGTGAAAAATGTATTTGGAAGCAAGGATTCCATCTTGCTGGGCAGTAATATGAAAGAAGTCCCATATTAAGGATATGGTATTCTAGGCAAGAAGGAAGTGCATTAACTGGGCGACTCCATGCTTTTGACACCACTCTTTCAACTTAGATGTCTTTATTTCAGGAGAGGCAGCTAAAAATAATCTCAAAATGAAGACTGAAAAAAGTTGCAGTTATTGGAAGTCACAGGACACCACCTGCTCGCTGTGACTGAGATCTGCCATTAGCACCTTCTCTTCTCTCTTTCAGAGAATTCCCTCCACACACCACCACTGATGTTCAAGCCAGAATCAACTAACTAGTTAAATTCTCCCCATCATTTTAAGCTACTAGTGCAATTACGGAAATTTTACTTCCTACTCCCAAGTCAATGTACAAACACAAACTTTTTCTCAGTTTCTTCCACACTCACACTTGTTCCTTTCTAGAAGCTTCACAAGACTCATCTAAAGGGAGCTGCTCTTCACAGGCCTTCTTTTACCACATAGCACGTTTCAGCCCATACCTGAAGTCACTGGGCATGTTCTTTGTCAGCAAGGGTCTTATGAGGGAGTATAAAAATATTTCTGTAAGATGAAGATGATGAACACTTTTTTCCTCACGGTTGCATCAGTTCTATTCAGTAGCTTGCTGAAATAGATTTTAGTAGCTACATGCCATATGGCTTGTTCCTCCATACAGAGGGAAGATCTAAATGGTTGCTTAGCAGACATTTGGAACTTATAATGAACATGAAGATTAATTTGAAACTGTTCTACAAGAGACTTTATACATGCATATTAAGCAGCCATTTACATTCAAGCATACCTTCATGGCTCTCCTTGAAATCTATTCAATTAATATAGACATGCGAAGCTGAACTGATGCTGGACAACGGTACTGAATGCTTTTGTCAATAGGAATTTGTTCATGGACCTGCAACGTTCAAAAATATACTTATTCCTAAATTAACCTTACAATCAGCAACCAGCTAAGAAGAAAGAAATGGAACCAATATTATCTCTGTAGACTATCCAGTTCCCCTGGAAAAAAGAAAAATGTTAAGATAGTAAAAAGGGGGTCTATGTTTAAAGTAAAATACTAAGCCAAACATCCTTTGCAATGGAGCAGTTTCCTATAATTTTGTTCTTTTCCTTAAATTTTCAACACCAAAACTCTGCTTCAATTTGCTAGAAATTAATTTATCCTCAAAATACCTGATTTAACAAGTTACCACAGTCAAGGGTTCTTGGGATTCAATTGTTCTTGAAGACAAAACTCAGCTGACTCCACACATAATTCTCTTGACAATGAAGGCACACATGGTGCCTTGCCCTCAAGAATAGGACCGTTTTCTGGATGACCAAGACACTACAACAGACTGAATGCTAAGCACAAATTCATTGATCTGGATTCAGGTGATAAACCCATTTCAACATCTAAGTTAAGCACTTGGTTTAGACTCAAATAGATTCTTTCATACTCTGCCTTCTTTGATCCCAAGTATCCTCTAGCTACTAACCTTGAAGGTAGCACATAGATTAAATTCAGAATTAAATACTTAAATAAGTTGCTGTTAGCAATGTGTTATCGTGTGACACTTGAGTCTATGAATTCTTTCAGTTGTCAATGACAGCTCAGTGATAAACCTCCCTCTCAGCCATAACATCCCCCTGATGCACCTTATTTTCCTATTTGCTTTTATGTTTAACAAAACATCATGCAAACAGATAGGAATATATTGCATCAAATATCACTCACACTAGCATTTTAAGACAATGACACAGACAAGAGATAGATTTGTTTCTTTGGAAAAAACAAGAAAATCTAAACGAATTGTCTTGTTTGTCTTCAAGCCTAGACCCCTAGAACAGACTGCATACTGAGGTTCCTTCTCACCCTGTATTTCCACTCTATAATAATTTGTATGTTCACATTCTAAAAGTATTTGTAAACCCATTTTGACCGCCTTCCATTTTAAGCAGTTGCTTTACCTCCAGTAACACTGTTCTGATCAGAAAGGTTAAAGAATTAGGAGGCTTTTTTAAAAGCTGATATTGAGGATCTCTCAGGAAGCACGCAATAGCCCTATTAATTAAGGTAGCTGCTGCAGGGAAGTGTGTTATGCTGCCTCAGCATCATCTAGTTGACCTAAAAAAAAAAGTTGTTTGTTAAGCCATCTAAGCTCCAGGTAAGTTATAAGAATAAAAAACTAAGTTCAATCACAGTTTAGACACAAGTTTAAATGTATTTTTCTTCCCTGTGAAAAAGAAGTGGAAGAAAATAAGGATATACAATCTCAACAGTAAAGAGAAGAATATCGATATTAAGTAGCTCATAACACAGACACACATAGCACACATAGTCAGTACTGCGTGTTGCACTGCAATAAAGGTGTGCCTTCTTAGTTCTTTACTGTTATGAATAACGCCAGGGATTTTTTTTTTTTAAAGGCAAGCAATAATATCATTCTCTGACAGCAAAAACAAGAAACATCAATAATCAAGACATGTTACACAGTACAGGATACAATAAATATTTTCTTTGAACAGATCTGTCAAGCCCACATCAGAGATTTTTGTGTAGCATAGAAGAAATATTATATGCACATAAATGATTTCTTTCAAAAGGCCATTTATTAAAGTGGGTCAATAATCCCATTTATTGCTTACTGTTCCTCAACCTCTATAAAGAAATTAAGTAGTCGTCTTAGTGTTCAACACACACACACATGCAGGCGCCTACAAGCACACCAGAAAAAAAATCCAGATTCCCTGATAACTCAATTGCCTTAACCAGGAGTTTTCTTTCTCTGTGCTGTATTCACATGGATGCACCCATGAAAGGCTATCTTTTGGTAACAACACAGGATAAATAGGGATATGCGTACCCCATTTCCAGATGAACCTTAAGGCTACTTAAGGAATTCCGCTATGCTTCATTTGCCATGCTGTCCAGCCTATCAAATCAAAGTAATATCACACTTTCTCAAAGGTTTTAAGAATATGAGCCTATTACAGCATGGAAAAAATTTAGGTATTATAGAGTAAAGTACACCAAAAAAACTCGTAACAAAATAAAGCAACTTATAAATTAATCACTCCGCAGTATTCATACTCTGATACCTTCTCCCAGAGACAGTCATCCCTCTGGAATACTGACAGACACACAACTGCATGGACAGATAGAGCTTTTTATCATTTTAAACAGCTCTTATTAAAACTAAGAATAAAAATAATAAACCTACATAATTTGTAATTTTAACGTTTCCAAAACACATCTATATATTAATCCTGCCATACTATTAGTGCAATGAGACGGCTAAGCTATGAAAGGATACGAGCAAGAAGGATATTTTCCAGATGGTACTCCAACTACTCAATGGATATTCCAATATTGTATCTAAAAGCTCTAATGTTCACCACAGAAACAAAGGATCAAACAGCAAGTTGAGGTTGTGGACCTAGAGAAGCCTTGTCCACCTTACTAAAGGCTACTGCAGATCTGCTTTTACCTCCTGTAGCTCAGGGAACACCCTGCTGCCCATCTCTTGTGCTAGTTCGGATTATCGAACCCTTTCCAAAGCCTTGACAACACACTGGGCCCGTAGAAAGGCTGGTGTGGTCCCCTGGTCCTGGCGTTACCTCAGTACATAGAGCAGTGTTATAAAGAACACCATTTCCCATGTTCTTCTCTTACTGGAAAAAAAGATCAAAGCAGCAACAATCTCTTAAATCAGCATTTAAACACTAGAACTAGAAAAGTGAAACAAAGAGGTTTTACTCTTCAAGCAGAAGCACTGGCAAGGTCCAAAACAGGTATTGGTTACTCCGAGCTCTCAGAATTGCAAGGAATTCTATATTCCAAAAAATGACAAAAATTCAGTATTCTACTTTTAAGTAAGCATACATACACAGAGCATCCAATTAAAAAGGAAAATGGTTTTGCTTAACACAGAGGAAATAAGTGTATGAACCTGAAAATCAAACTCATGCAAAAAAACATTGGTACCCCTAGAGTAATAAGAAATTATTTAACAAAAAGAAATTAAGTTAATGAACGGCCTGAAAGGAATGACAAGATTTATTCATTTATTTGGCATCAATGCCCAAAGAGCAGCCAAAAGAGGTGGATGGAAGAAGAGATACATATGTTCTCTTTGACTCTGGTTCCAGCCTATTAACAGTACTGAAAACATACGCTGCTGCTCACTCATGCTTATCAAAACACTCAAAACACACAGTTGCAGTCCTACGAAAGAGAGAAATCCACAAAGATCTGATTTTACATTAAAAGCCTAATTACGTGGACAAAACTACTTTTGGCAAGTACTCTGGGAACAAACTGACAGCTTCAGAATTCATTATCCCACTCAGAAATATATTACATCCTTCTTCAGTGATAAATAATTTGGTTTTGGTTGTTGAGGGTGGGGTAGGCCTTGGGTTTATGTGTCTTTTGGGGGGAGAGGGAGAAGATTTTTCTTCATTGTTTCTCAAAGTATTCTGTTCATTGTCTATTCTGTCCACCATGCTTCATGTTACATTTTTGTCTGTCCCCCTCTCCAAGTTAAACTCGGTGACGCAGTATCACACTTCCAATTTTTCTACTATCAAATCTATGCTTGAATACAGGTAAGATGTGAGAATGCTGATTATTGGCTCCTCTCCACCACCGCCTTTCTAGCAACTGTATTACTAAACCCAAAGCCACCCCTAGTCCTCTGAAGCTCTATGGTAAATACATCTGTAGAGTAAAGGGGAACAATTCACTGTGATGTTGTATGTAGTAACCATGTATGTACGTGGTAATTCAACTTGAATTATCTCACAGAGATAGGAATAAGCTCTTCTTCATACATGTATGTGTAATATTGGTTGTTGCTAGAGATGAAACCCCATGCTTCCTGAGATGAATAGTTTCTAAAGCTTCAGCTGTTGGAAGATTTATGTATTCAATGGAAATTACTGGAAGGATATTTTGGGCTGGAAGCATTGTGAAACATATCAAGCCCTACATAAGCTATGCCGATACGAGTCATATGGAGGAGCAACATTTTAGTGCCTACTCAAGAGCTATAGTTTTCCAAATACAGCAGAAATGTTTCAACATTAACAGCCAGACATCTGAAACAAATGGTGTTGGATAAAGCCTCACTTGACTGTAAATATTTGAACAGTTTCCAGATATGGAACATACTCATCTAATAGGTTTAGAAGCACAGATTCCAGTTGCTGCACTGGTTTCCAGGTCCCTCATCAATCTGTGATTTTCGTGTTGTGTTGGACTTCGCCTGGAGTTCAAGAGGAATATTTGGAAGGAGAGCAGCGCTCAGCAGGATTAAAGGTAATAGTTTGGACAACAACTTCATTCCACTGCTCAAGATGAAAGTCTACTTTAACTGCATTAAAATCCATAAATGGCTCAATTCTCATCCTGTCTTTACAAAAAAATATTAAAACATACACAGCACACTGGTTTATTACTACTTTGTTATTTATATGACATAATAAAATTAAGTTAATGATTTGGTCTTTTTCTTAAGATAGCACAACATACTGAGGCAGAATTAAACCAGTGCGGTAGCGTAAATATTATGCAAGTGAAATGTTTTAATAGGATCTTAAAGATGCTTCTTAAAATGTTCATGTGTCTAAGCTGAAAGTTAAGGACATCACAACTGTGTCTGTATCCTCTTTTAGCAGGTAAATGGAGATAGACAATACTTCATCTTTTTGACCTGCTATTTTACACAAAGATTTAACATTTAAATGACTGCTGGTGCCCAGCCTCCAGGCAGCTAGGTTTCAGTACAGCATTAGGGCTGCTCCTGTCAATGCCGTCACCATCACGTAAAATGGAGCACACTTTCATCCACTGAAACTGGAATTTTGGCTATTTGATGTTTCAGAAGAAATCAATATACAAATGTCTAGTTTCCATGAAAAAAATTTAAAGGATTTCAATTCTTTGCTGTTAAAAACTGTGCTAGAAAGTATCCAAACTAAAAAGAGAAATATAAGATTAATACATGACACCCAAATCCATAATATACACCTATATGAGACAGTCTAGCAGCACTTCATCAGCCAAAGAATTTGCATGTTCAAAATTGCTAAAGCAGGCAGAATGTAATGCCTGATGAGAGCTGACAGGCAAGGGATTAACAAGAATAGAGACAAGTAATTCCACTGTAGGTTTTACCTGCAACTGACACAGGTAGAAGTATTTAATGAATTATTCCAAAGAGATGAGGAGAGTGACAGAGTCCTCCACCTGTCTCACATCAGCTCAGGCACTGTTTGATAGCTCTTGGCACCTGGTAGCATCCTGGATAAATCCTAGATGGGATTGCTGTACTCCTCACATAGAATTAGGAATTAACTTTTAAGCAGGTGAAATGCAAACTGACTTTACAGTCCCTCGTGGTGGGATCTTGATATTGAATGTGGATATAAAACCATATACTAACAATACTTTGTATTACATCGTTACACTTCTTTCTGAGGACAATGGAGAAACAAGCGACTTGTTCAAGAATATATAACAATCCCCTTACCAGGAGCCCAAGCACTCTGACTTGTTGGTATTATGCTTTCCTTGGAGGATCCCCCTCTCATTCCCTCGGCTATCTTTGTGCATTACTGAATATTCATTTTGTGATTCATGGGACTACAGTTTTTAGTTTGCCTCTGGATCAGAGATAAAATGTCTGAATAGAGCTTTGTAGCTTGGAGTGTTTAGTTTTCCTGTAACATCATTACTGAGCTAGCTACCCACATCCTAGGACATCAATTCCAGATATCCTGCCAAAGATCAGATGAGATCCAAAGGACTGCATTCATTAGCTGCCAAGAAAATGCTGGGGGGAAGGGATAGAAAATTGCCTACATCTGTGACAGAGGAAAAAAAGAAATACAATGCAGTTAATATGAAAATACAAGCAAATATTTACACAAGTTAAAAATGAGCATGGCAAACCAAATTTTATTTTCAGAACACAAATAACCTTGCTGAATACCAGAGACAACAGATTTTTGAACGAAGTATTACAAAAGCAGTAAAGGAATATTGTCACTTGATACTTAGGTAGGATTTTCCTTTGCTTACTTTTGTACTGTGTAGTAGTCTCGCAGGAAGAACGTGGGCTGCTTTTCTTGATTGTTCCATTATAGTGCCTGAATATTCTGTATTCTCTACAGATGGAGCTGTATATTAACAGAGTTGGTTTGGTACAAACAGCTCAGTCAATGTAACACAAGGATTAATCATCATATGCCTGATTTCCCACAAATGCTGGGGAGAAAAACAGGGGCTTGCAAGAAGCCCCCTTTCAGCCCTCACAGGAGCTGTGTGTTTTTCAACCTCTTAAGATATTTGAGCCTTGAAAAGCAAAGAAAACATTTAATCTTTTTACTGTTCAGCATCCACCTGAATATCCTGGAAGCAGTATGACAGGAGCTGGAGCATTAACCTGCTTCCTGGTGTTGATTTTACTTATGTTCACTGTGCACGTTATGAACACACACTCCCCTTTTCAAAGCACACTTATTCTAAAGATGCTTTATTTTACAGCTTCCCGCTCAAAGGAAGCACTTGATGGCTGCGTGCATGTCTATGCTGCTCCTCCAGCAGCTGTTCAATCCATACTCTTAACTCAACAGCATAGATGGATCTATGCTGTTAGCGCTTCAGAAGGAATTGTGAGTATAGCAACGGCTACATATTAAAGCAACATACATTAAGACCTTTATCTGTCTGAAGTGTAAATTATTAAAAGTACAGAAACATAATGTTTTTTCCCCTCCACTCCATGTACCTTCGTAAGGTTAATCTGAGTTGTGTAACCTCATCAATAATACAATTCCTGGAATTGGAAACAGAAGGACAACAATGCCAATAAATGCAAAGAAGCCCATTCCATTTTCTATGCTTTGTTGCTAGCACACTGTTAACTAATAAAATATCCTATTAAACTAATGTTTGTGATTTTAAATAAACATATAAAGTTTGAAGGTAAGATTTTTTTTTCAGTAGAAGGCCAGTCTTATTCTTTAGACCATATTTACAATTTGAATTTTTCTCTTAAGTTATTTTAACTTTACATAAACTCCTCAAAAGTGGCTTTGAAAGCCACGTGTAATAGTGAGAGGGGTAGAAAAATATAGAAACTTTAAGTTGCTAGTTAATAGAAGTTTAATTCATCGAGTAGGTCCATTGGCACTTCAAATAACAAAACTAGTTTAAAAGAGAACATGGATGCAGAACTCATGTAAGTTTGTTTCCCTAATGGTCTTTGTGCAAGTTAAATAATTGCTTAACATTATGTTTGCAAAATAGCAGGTAATTTATTTTGATTACAAAATAATTTATTAAATTTGTTTTATTAAATACTAAAAATTTAAAACATATAAATGCATTTATAAAACATGTGCATTATACTAGAAGCAAGAGGCGACCTTCTCTGTTAGTAGAAATAGAAGGATTTAAAAGTCACAGGAAGCTGCGCACCCAAGGAACAGAAATAGGTGTAGTTTCATGGCTCCCATTACTCCTTGCAAGCCCTTTCAGAGCCCTGTGTTGAGAATAGTATATTCCCTCTCCTACAGACCATCAGCTCTGACCAGGCAAGCACGTACAAAAAGACAGTGATTTCTTTCCATATTCATCATAATCCTACACACCAGTAAGGGTAACTCCGGTGTCAGACTGCATACTGACACAGCAGTGCCATAAGCATCACAGCCTTACTTCAAAACTCATTCCAAGAAACTGAAAGACAATTTAAGGAAAGAAAAAAAATGAGAGGGATCTTTCCGCTGCTGCATCCATGAGCTAAAATAAAAAGGGACTCTGTATACGAGGTTCTCAGAAGGCAGCCAGTACTGCCCAAATGTAGGGTGGCTTGGACTACATTTCAAAAGAAACTGCAGAGCAGAACATCCATCCAAAGGACCCTTCACAGCGGCTGTATTTCCTCCTCTCTCCTGCACAACCTGTTACTTCACTTTGGTCTATGAGCTCAATAAATTTCCTGCTTCAGAAAGAGGATGTAGCAGGGAGCCCTGCTAGCCACAAAAGCCTACATAATTAAGCTCTAGCTTCCTATTTTACAAATCATCTTTGACAATCCTTAATAGCTACTTAGCAGAATAACAGCATAAATATTACTTTTATAAATAGCAACGATCCATTTAATACTTGTTTCTTCATTAAGGCATTTAATGTAATTATGGAGGAAATAAGACTTCCCTAGTTTGAAGCCGCATATGCAGCTTGTACTCTTGAATTCAAAAGTTTGCTTTACTTGGACTATGAAATCCAGGAGACACCTGAAGGATCTGCCCTCCGATAACCACAAGCTATCCTCTAGCCACTTGGCTCAAGCTGAGCTGAGCTGTAATTGTCACACAAGCAAGTTTGGACTCGGAAAAGTAAATGCATGAAGCACTGTCCAAAGCACACACTGAAAGGTAGAACTGTATCAAAACCAGAAGAAAAATGGGTGAAGGAAGTAATTTCCTAGTAGGTTGTAAAGCCATGGTGGGGTTAGTGGGACACCAAGGTGTGGGATGACACTGGCAGGCAAACGGGGAAGTTTGCATTCAAACATCTGTTTCCTCAAGGCCTCTGAGGGTTCTGCACGCCTTCACCTCAGCACGAGCACGCTGGCTGCACAGCAGAGGAGCGGCCAGGGGCAGGCAGCGACCTCTCTGTTACAGCTACTGAGCTCCCATTTCGGTGCCCAGCTCACCTCGGTGGCAGGAACCACTTTGTAACTTCCCCTCGGGCAAACACAGAGAGGTGGGTACCGTGATCCTCCGAGAATCCCCTCTGTGCAGCTTCTGCCACCTCTTGTTTAGCACTTTGGTGAACATACTCTTGTACAAGGCCGGCCATTTGCTCGAGGCCTTAGGGCAATTTAGTTTTAGACATCAGTAACAGAAAAAGCCTCTGTGCTGAGTGGGAACTTTTCCACCTTAGGATCTACAAGCCAATTTAACTAAGAGAACGATGATTTTTTTCCTCCTAGGAATTTCACCTCTGTGAAATAGCTACATAAAGAAAAACAGTCTCAGAGGGAGAAAACCTCAACTATCTATAAAAATACACTGCAGAGAGCCCTGAAATACCTATGTATATTTACATACACATGTACAGATTCACTTCTTAAGTGAGCAAAATAACTCAATCTACAAAACTGTGGCGAATATGTGCTTATTTGTGTGATATTCATTGCTCTCTTCTCTAACACCTTGCTCTGAGAAAATTGAAACTTGTATTAATTAAGAAAAGTTCATTAGTTCAACAGATTCATTAACCTTTTTTGGGAAATGTACGCTGAGCACCAAATTAATCAGCATCCTAAAAATCAAGTCACAATTTATCTCCCTGTGTATTATTTTTTAAAAATATTTTTCAATATAGATGTGTATAAAACCAGCAGACATCAGTTTGGGAATACTTATTTCTTACTATAATTCCCTAATGATCAGCTCTCACATAAAAATACATTTTTTACCTTATTTAAACAAAAGACCAAGTTTAGAAACCACCTGGGATTTCAAATCTGTTTTCAGACATTATTAATTTGGAAGTCTTAGGCTATGCCCTCCTCTGACTCCAGCAGTGCCCACTGAAGAAGCTGTCTTTCCACCAAATTAGCCCAATCCCCACTGATGAACCCCCTCCAGATCTGTGTGTTTCTTAATCACTTTCAGCCAAATGAGTTCATTTATTCTAAGCTCAGTTTTTACCTATCAGGCCTTTAGCAAACAACTTCATTTTACTTGGGAAGGCACACCTGAGGCTGTGATGATGTCAGGCACATTTTGATGTGGTTCTTCTTGGCTGTAGATAGATAGCTCCAACAAAGCTTGTCGGGGCAGCCAGTGTGGTGATTACTGAGGTTGCCCACCCCTCCCTAGGGTATCTTATTTATATTTGTTTATAAATACTCCACCAGATGTTAATGGTTCCGATTGATCTTTTTTATGGACATTTCAATTTTGTCCATTAGTGAAAAAAATGTGAAAAGTGGATTACTTTGACTGTATTAAAATCTTGTAGTGATATGTTACTTGAAGTTTTCTCCCAGTTCCATAATTAAGGACATAGAGCTTATACCAGTGATTTGCTATTTGTCATGCATGTGAAAAGCTGACTATATAGTAAAACCTTTGTTCTTCATAAAAAATAAGGGCAACGGCCTGTGGACCTAGGCAAGACAAGCCTAATTTAGGACCGATCAAGTCCTTTCAGTGGCAATGTTGACATAGATCTGCCAGGTGCCCTTGCAGCAAAGGCCAAACACATCATCATTTTATCACCACATTTGTTTCAGAACCCCTCTCATTACAACTCCTAGTCACTAATTTTTGGCACGGTTAAACTGAAAATTAACATCAGTGTAGTTCCCTTTATCACTGTGTGTTACATTTTAATGTAAGAATATTTCAAAGTGATGTTGCCAGCTGCATGTAGTTTCCAAACAGCAGGAAATATATTACTGGTGAGAAAATAAAGTCAGATTGAAAAGCACTCACAAGATAAGTATCAGAGTTAGCACTTTAAAATAGTTGCTTCACAGAAATCAGCACAATTATACCAAAAAAACCCCAAACAACCCAAAACCAAAAAAGGATCTCAGAAAAAAAAAACTCTCATCTTCAATCACACGTAACTAACATTTAATTTTCTGTTTCAAATGAGTTTCATTCTGAAGAGCTTCTCTAATTCTACCAAGATCCCATATTTAGAAGAAAAACTAATTTTCAAACAAAGAGGTAATTGAAACTGCCTGATCAGCTTATTGTATTAATTTTTTTAACTATTGATAGGTGGGGATTTAAGTAGCTGATACTGTTATGTTAGGATGTTTTCTTTGTTTCTTTTTACACGTAGTTTATAAATATCTGTAAATTGGCAACATCACATCTTATTTACTCTGTCAGGACTAGACTGGGACAGTCAGATGTTCGTGTCTGTGTTTGGCATTTTCATCCCAGAGGACACAAAGACACAATGCTCCCCATGATATAGCAAAACCCAGAAAATATTCCAAAACCAGCCACCTGAGTTTTTTGATTATTATCATTGGTAGCCATTACCTAATTCAGACCTGATTAAAAAGCACTGCACATGCCTCCAAGCTTCCACACAATGTCTGAGAAGTACGAGGGATGGACATTCTTAAAATGGTAAATTTTCTCTATAATTTTACAAGGAAACTAATGATGAGATATTTAGTAATAATCAAGATTTCTCTGGGATATGGTCACATCTTGGGCCAGAACACAAATCAATGCCAATCTGCGTCACTTGCAGCTACCACCAATACATGAAACCGGTAACAGGTTTTGCCCAAGGTTACACTTGTCTGCTCACCAATAAGGTGAGTTCATTAGTACATAAGACATCATTCCATACTTGACCTATTACATCCACCTCCTTAGCACAAGCCACATTTGCACTGCTTTCCTGTTCCTTGTTTTCGCAGTTTTTACGAAGCGCTAAGTGTGGTACATTTTCTAGTGCCTCTTGGGTTCCATTATTCACAACAGGTCCAAAACACTAAGATGATAATGATAGCATTGGGCAGGGGAGAAAAATTCTTGTTAAAAAATCTCCCATCTTGCTTTTTAAATACTCCTACAGACTAATTTAACGAGCTCTTTAGAATTCAGAGTCTAGGAAATGTCCACTTAATATTCGGAATCTATCATACCTGCAAGAAAGAGCATTCCACTCTGAAATTAATCCAAGCTGTCATTTATCCATTATTCTTTACTAACGTTTTTCAGCATATCACTAAATCCTGTCTGGCAAAACACTGCTAGATGCATTGGTTTAATTCCATCATCTCATCTATTCTATTAAATACTAAAAACTAGTTAGCAATAGTAAAGCTAGTGAAGAGTGCTAGAAATATTTTTTTTTCTACTTCTGTTAGTCAAGAAGGAATTTGGTGCTGCAAATTTCATATAAATACATATCTATCAAAGAAACTCCTCAGAGGTAAAACACAATGTCCTAACTGCACACACAGAAATTCAGGTGTGGTTAAGAGAAACTAGATGCAGTGCAGCTTTGCAAGGGTACGAAGAAGAGCACTACCTGAAGTGCCAGCCATAAAATCTCCCGTCTCTGCAGGCTGGAAACCCAAGGACCCACATGACTCTTTATCGTTACGAATTGTGAAATTATTCATCTATACAGATGACCTTCCTAAGACTAGTGACCCCATGTTGAAGGTCATTAACGTGAGCAAGTCTTGGTGCTAACTGAACGTAAATCTCACATCTCCCTCCTCCTGCCCTATTTGCTTAGGAGTCTATAGAGCAATCTGTGTGAACTTCATTCTGTTCTCCTCAGGGAAGTCATCCTCTATTCTGTGCACTCCCTTTTAATAGAAATACTGGATAACACATCCCAAGAGAATCTTGAAAACTTGCACTTAAATGGAAAGAATACACTTGTCCATAGATCTCAGACTGATGGAGATACACTTCATGCAAGTAATATAAATAAAATATTAATTTTAAGGTAACATAAGAAGTGCCTTCCTAACTTTTCCTTCAATTTAAAAAAAAACCTTGAGAATTTCTTAGCTCAAGAGAAAAATCCTAGCAAGTTTTGAATTTCCATATAAGCAATAAAATGCTTCTAGCAAAAAGAAGTTCTTCTCAGATCCTCAAAGGTATTTAGGTATTTACCTCTCTGCTGAAATCTTTTAAAATTAGGATTCACACAAGTCTGAAAACATGTCTGAATTTATGAATTCTTACCAATTTAAATGAGAACTGCACACATCTTTACAAAGCGAGACAAAAACTTAAAGTTTAACTAATGCAAATGTACTAAGCATAGAACTATAAAACACACTTCATGTGGATTGCTAGATACAACCATCTCCATGCAAATTTTAATTACCAGTCAACATTTAGGAGTGTTTTGGTGAGATACATGATTTGTATTAGTGCTGTTATAGACCTAAAGCTGATTTCATTGAGGTCATGCTCTAAGGCAAAACTGCACCACATAGCAGTAAGCTGGTATAACGACAGAGTATTAAATCAATACGGTGTCTCACATTAGCTAATAAATTACAAGTGTGCTATCAGACCATCTGCTGAGAGTGAAGCATGATGAGCTGCAGTGATCGTGCTGATTGACATTCTGGTTTGAACATCTAGTCAGAATTAGTTCACCTTCTTGGCTTCAGTAACTACTTTACTACTCGTAATACATATTTACAACATTGTTCACAGGGCTGGTGGGTAAGAGGAAAGTTCATCCTCATCCTCCCACAATCCCTCACACTTTGCCTAATAGAGTCTCCAGTGAATGGAAACGGAAAGCAGAGCTTCATTTGTGACTGATTACATTAAGCTAATAATTTTATAAAATTGAGTTAATGGTTTGATATACTTCAGACAGTTTCTACAGTAAAGAATTAAACTATCACATCAATGGTAAGTCATTTTTAAACCACAGAAGTGCAGTTTTTAATATGTTTTGTGAGAGGGTAGAATTGAAACCTGAAGGAGAGCAGCTACATCCCAGATGGGTTTTATGCTGTGGGAGAAAAAACACAATCCTTAGGACTTTAGGAAAGTCCCACCCATTCATGCCAGGTTTGTCAACCCTTTGCCTTTGTTTGTATAAGGTTGAGTCACACAATCCTCTGCTCATGGCGTATAGGATTATAGACTGCTTTGGGCCACACATGAGGATTTTTTGCACTGTACATTGTGCACTTATGTTCCTGACATATGCTATTTATTATTCTCATCATAACACTTTGCATTTAACTTTTCACCTAAGGATGCCATACAACTTAAAAATACCAACTGGTTAAGCATCCCAAGAAAATACCCATACATCAACTAATTTTTAATAAATACTTTATATATATAAATATTTTATATCATTTTATATATAATGTTATATCTATATAGTAGTACATAGATATAATATTTTATATATATTTTTATATATACATGTATGTCACATAAGATCACTGTCTTTCACAGAACTGCAGCCATCCCCAAAGGTAAGGAAAATGAAGGCTCAAGCATGGATGATACTTTTTAAGTAAAAAAAAAATAAAATAATTTTCTGATGGAACAAAGGAACATAGACTGTTCCCAAAAAAAAAAAAAAAAAAAAAAAAAAAACCAAAAAACAAAAAAACCCCAACACTCATATCATAACAATGACAGTAATTATGCAAGGGAGCTCCCCTCTGATACTTGAATTGCAGTATGCATTTAAAAAAAATGCTAATGAGATTATTAATAAGATACTACACTTACAAGGCATTGCAACCTTTGTTACACAGTGAGTAAAAACCCCGCAGAGTGGAACAGGCAAAATAACATAAAAAGAAAGGACCAGAATTTGTTTTCTGTCTAATACTAAAATGGTCTCCTTAACTCTTTAAATAACAACAATGGCAATATTTTGCTCAACACAGGATCGCACAGAACAACAAGTAAAATTTGGCAGAGGGTGGCAGTAAAATAAAAATTTACAATCCAAAAGATGCCCACATCTTGACACAAGAATTACTTTTGTGGAAAATGCTGTATATTCTTCAGCATAGTTTGAAGCCAAATTGTTCCAAATGACATCTATAATGAAAACAAACTCTAGCAAACATTAGACAACTTCTACATTAGAGCAAAGCACCAGCAGGAAAATAAAAAAGCAAACATTTCTTGCTAAAAATCATTATAAGAAAACACTGCATGCACAATGCTGTAGAGCTGATATGATATACAAGGACACTACACCTATTTGCAAATATACCTCATGCCAAAAATGAAAAAGAAATGGAAAGATTTCCTCAGTTAGCATGCAGCTCTAGTTCAAGGTGAACTTGAAACCCTCAATTACAGGAAGCAAAAAGTGTCAATAGAATTTACCGAGAGAGCAAATTAAGTATGCTGAAACAATGAGAAAGCTCTAGAATCTAAAGTTAATCTAAGTCTAAGATGTGGGATTCAAAAATGTGTTCTCCTATTTGTCTAAACAAAATCTCCATGCAACTTATAATTATTATCGTTCTGCCCTTTGTTAAGAGAAGTTTTAGGCATCTGAAGGTTGATGTAAATTAGAAGAAAGCTTCCTCACATTTATAAGAAAAAACTTCATATCTTAATCATCCCACAAGACTTCTGGGACTGGAACAGAATCAAGTTAAAACATCCAAAACTCTTTTAGGGCACAGGTTTTAAAGTACAATATTCTGAGAGAAAGAAAAAATAATAAAGACCTAATTCTCTTGATTACAATAAATCCATCACATAAATTGTATGTCACGTCTCTTTTCTATTCTGAGGTTCCTATGACTGGAAGATACAGTGAAAGAAAAATAATAAAGTACATAAAAGGATCATATGCAAAGGTTTATGAATATTGGCTGTTCTTACTATGCATCTGTATAGTGATTTTACATAACTTCTCTTTATTGCATATTCATTTTTATTGCATATCCATTTTATCAATGTCAGGTGAAAACTAATATGTTCAACTGATGGCAGAGGAACTTCCTTTTTTTTCCCCCTCTCCCTCTTCTTCGAATCTGTTTTGTTCATGCCTTACCATTATTGTAAAACTTCAGGCTGCAGTACTTATCATGTTCTGTAGCATATATTTGGTACTAATGAATCACAGCCTTTCACAACCTGGGCAAAATTAATCATTGTACTGATACCTTTTTGCTACACTGTATTTACTTGCCAGCAGGATCCCAAATGGCAATACTTGCCATAACACGGCAGCTGCTCCTGCTATTCTCAGCCCTTGGAAGAAAGCATAAGAAGACTTTTTCATGATCTGAAGAGTACTATAAATCGGCTGCCCTGAGAAGGCCAATCTCAAATGCATGCCAAAAAAACCACTTACACGTGCATTTACTACAGTATACAGCACTGCTCATACAGAAATTTCATTCCAGAGTAATTTTGAAGTACGTTGATCTGCATTATCCTTATTTGAAGGTCTAATATCATACTGCTTTATTTTTTATACAGCATATATAAAAATATGTGTATGAGAAAGTATGAAAAGGGCAAAAGTCTTCAAGCCCACCCAAAAGAACCAGGATTTAACTGAGCCCCACAAAGAAGTACAGCTCCTTGTAGCTTCCCTGAACCTAGTCACTAACGATACAGTTTCTGTCCCTTTATCCTAAGCACCTGAAGCTTCAGAAGCTGTACCAAGCCCTCCCTTTGAGATGCAGACCTCACCAGCTAACAGCTCAGATTTGATTGCAATGAAGCACGCGACCAAAGCAAACAGTTCAATGCCTCAGAGAGTTGAACAAAAAACAATAGGAAAAGCAAATACCACAGAGGAACCCCAAACTTGCTTTCAAACAGCCTCTGAATTGAAAAGGAAGCTAAATTCACTATCTGAATTATTTAGAATTAAATTACTTGCAAAGCTCAATTTCAATAACAAAGTATTTGATCATGCTGGCTTCACCTCAGATCATTACTTTAAACTACCCAGATGCACCTCAATCAGATGCAATTCACCTAATCATTGTGTTCAAGGTTTTAATTCAACTTTTTGAAACCATTTTTCTATTCGGGGACACCCTGCAACGCAGTTTTTCCCTTTATTTCTACAATTCACTAGGAAGTACCTGGCATTGTGAGCAGGACCCTACACCCTAGTGCAGGATGGCTACCCAGGAACAGTAAGCCATCCACTCTTCTGAAGAAAGGGGGGATACAGAAAGACCACAGCTCTAGTATTATTCCTGCAAATTAACAATTTTGAAATAATGACACAAATGGTAATTTATGTGTATATATAAAATAATTAAATTGTTCTACAAGATTAATTATCCCACGTATGACTAGCTTGCTTCAAACATCAAATCAACATCCAAAATTTGTTTGCTTTTAATTTTCTCCCAAGCTTTAGCACACTCACTTTAATAACCTTGTTTCAGAACAGGTCTTAGCTGAGTTTCTTCTATGCATGGGGAAGGCTGTTTTATACCCTGGCACCTCCAAGGGCTAAGCAATATGCTAGGAATACTGCAACACAGAATTACTTATAAAATCATGCATATTTCGTGGCTTAGAAGGTTTAATATGGAAACCTTTAAAATGCTCTATTTGTTTTTAGAAGATTATTTATAATCTTCTATTCAAAAACAAAAACCTTTGCAGAGATTTACCAGAAACATGAATGATAAACATTAAAGGCTGGTAACTTCAACAGATTTTCATGTTTCTGACAAGTTTCAGTGTTGCAGAAGAGAGTTTAAATAAACATCTGGAAAATGTATACAACTCCCTGAAATCCCAGCCTCCTTCTGATGTCAAATTATTATTCCAGTTGCCTTAGTTACATCATTTCAGTATATCAAACATGGATACCTGTGGCTTATCTCCACATATAGATTTTAGAGAATTCGTTATTTCTCTATGCATGGAGTCTTTATTTTCAGAATCTTGCTTGCATGTTGGTGGCTTAATTTGTTTCTGTACCTAGGGCAGATAAGAGAGAGCCATTGAACTCGAAAAATTTCTCTGGAAGATTTATACAGAAACTGCTCCTCCCAGCTGGAGGTCTGAAACAGCAGCACAAGATACATTTTCCTATTTTCAGCATAGCCGGACATACTGGCCATTAATGGTGTTACGAAGTTGCTCTTTGCTTACACAAAATCAGGCACAGCACTCTTCTCTAATTTACCATTTAAACACACATCTGCTAAAATCTTATCAATAAGCTGAGGCACAATGAGGAAATTGCAACCAGATGTTTTTGCAAGCACAAATTAATAAACATACTATACCGTTAATTTCAACACCTTTTATTCCAGCTGGGGGTGCGCACCACAGAGCAACTGGAAAGCCAAATCACCGCAGAGATATCCAAACATCCAGCTTCAAATAGACTCCCTAAGTCAGGTTAAGTTTATTAAAAGCTTTAAACATTTACAAATATCTCCAGGGAAGCATGACTTTAACACATAGCCTTTAGAGGTAAAATCATTGGCGTAATAGAGGCTCCTTCCTGCAACCTCCTGGGACCAGAAAGCTGGCTCAGACAAACTCCTTTATCATCCTCACACTAATTGTAGCACATCTTGAAATGATTGGATCTATTGTTAGAACAGGCCTTGTCAGCAGCTGGGACACAGTGATTAATAGAAATTTCTCTTTAATTCCTTAAGATGTAGAAGTCTAAAGTCACAGTTGAGCCCTGGACCCCAATTATTGGGTGATTAATGAAATTATAATTGCCACCCTTTCGTTCACATTCATCACTAGGTTTACTATTAATCATTAGAGGTAAAGCACAGGAAAAAGAAAATATTTTACAAGCACTATGCTATGGGTACATGGGAGAAGCATAAATAGGTCAGTAAAATATTCTCCAATGCACCAGGCTGGAGTAAATGCGTATCATTACCAACAACTTAACAGTACTGGCAGTTCAAGTGAAGGTCAGCCTTACGAGCAGGAATCATTTTCTGCCTGATAACAACAACAGCTTCCACCTTATCCAGGTACAGACCATCAAGGTAGAAGGGAGCTTTTAGCATCCCTGTCAGTTAACGGAACAATCAACCCCAACGCCAGGATTCCCTTCTGAGTTTTAAGAATGTTTCTTTTAAAAATCATGCAATACGGAGGTCATATATATAGATTGTTTGTGCCTGTCTGTAGACAGACAGTCGTGCCCCATCGGACGGCTCCTCTGGCCCTCCCACACCTACACTGCACTCCCACGCAGCCCACAGAGCAGCTGGGCCTGGCTCACGCTCCCCTCCGTTCCCGCTCCCCAGTGTGTAGAACTCCCTGCTGCCTCTGAAATTTTATGGGTCACATTTTTCAAGCCTGATTATTTCCCAAAGACAACTGAAAGTGGCCACCAGTGTTCCAACAATTAAGAATTAAGTGAATAATTTGTTTGCCTATAAAATATCTGCTTGAAAACAAAAAACAAAAAACAAACATTTAGAACTGCTTTAGCCCTGTAGCATTAATGTCAGGAAAGGTCAGATGCTAGATTTTGTTTTTGTCCCTTCTCAACTGATCAGATTTTACAGAAAGAATGATTAGTTTTTCACAATTCAAAAAAACTATGCAGGGGAAGGAAATCAAATGCTACTGAGGAGAAAGACTGAGGCCCCTTTGTCTCCTTTAGCATGAACTGCTCTTTTACGATTCAAGGGCCCAACAATCATCACCCCCAAGAGGGACGGCAGGAGGAGGAAGGGAGGTTTCCTCGGCTCCCGCAGACCTGTCTGTGCCCTCAAGCAGAAAACAGGCAGAGGAAGGGATGCGACTTCATCCTTTCCCACCGCGCAGCCTCTGCTCTTCAACACCACAATACGATGGCAAACACTTACAGCTACATGTAATGTAAATGACTATTTACTTTGCACTGATCTGTATCAGCTGAAAAATCACTGTAATTTAGACCTCATTTGTTTATATAATAAATGATTTGTTTATACTGAACTTGATGCTTTACCTCAGCTACTTGAAATTTCATTAAATGACAAATCACTTGTAAGACCATGCGTAGGTAACTCAGAAATAGCAACTCTGCTGCACATGTCCTCTCTGTATTAACATCCAAAGCGCACAACTACTTTACTGTGTTTACCAGCAGATAAAAACGATTTCTGTGATCAGCTATTTTTGAATATGTCTGAAACGCTTGATTGCAAGCACTTGTTTTCTAAGCAAACATTCCTCAACTTACATTCTGCGAGTTTTAAAGCTGCAGGTGGGTGGGGACAGCAATGCTGGTTAATTTTCATAATGCTAAATTTCTGTCTCCTGGGGAAAATAAAGGACCTCACTAATCTTTGATGTAATTCATCTGAGCATATGCCAAAGTGTACTAAATTGTATAAGAGAGGATAATAAATCACTACAGTGCACGCCAGAGTAGGAGTAAAGCGCTGTGGAGTTATGTTGCACTGTTCAATCAGACAGTTGGGTCAGTTAATGCCTGAGCTCAAGGCTGAACATCAATCTTGGCAGCTGGTGTGACATCCAGCAACGTGGACACTGAGCTACCCACAGTAACTCGGCTGAGTGGGCATGAAAACAAGAACGTAGCAGAAATTTACAGAAGTAAGCAATGTTATCAATCACTTTATCTCATTTATTTCCTATAAATCAGTAACTATAATTATGAAATCTCATCATGAAACTGGATACTAGTATCTCTAGTTTCTACCTAGAAGCTAATAGATGTACCTGTAACTCGGGTTACAAAATTGGCAAAGGACTATGGCTAGTTTTTTCTCCAACTGAAAATTACAACAAAGTTGTCATTTCCATCATTTCTTAATCGGAGAACTATATACCGGATACTAGAGAGCTTTTGACTTTCTAAACCTGGAATACTGCTAAAAATCAAGGAGGTTTGGTTTTTTTCATCGTTATTTCCATAGCAGAATAAAATATTCTCTGGTTTAATAATAATTTCCCAATAAAGTAATACAGCATCACCTAAATGCTATTTTTGTTTTGAGCAAAAGTCATATTAAGGTTCCAATAATTAATTTCTAGTGGTGATATGACATTTATTGTGCTAATATTTAGTCTAATGATGCAACATTTTAATGAATTTCTTTTCTAGTAAAGCTTACAATTTTTCATACTTCGGAAAAGATAATGTTAGTGTTTAATGTGCTAGTGAACATATTATACAAGAATCTCTCAAAGACTGCTGTACATACTCCAACCATACTTTTCAAAAATATACACAGCACTGCTTATTTCTCTTATGTACACACGCACATAGCAATTTCACTTATTTTGTATTGTGAGGGAAATCATGCTAATTTTGTTTACAAGAATAGCAGAGCTATTTTACAGATATGATCATAAAATATAATTTACTCTCCAGAAGTAGAAATTGCTTCAAATAGGTTAATCCCATACGTAAAAATATGATCCTCCATGTACTCCTCTCCGGATTCCTTAGCAATTTGAGAATTGTTCGAATCACTAGCTATTTGAGGGCTCTATACACAAAATTAAAAGTTACTTGTTGGATAAATTATTTGTGGCCGCTGGTTCATAGTCCAAATGTAACACAGTGTGGTAGGTGCAGGTGGTTACTAGGTAGGTGCAGGTAGGTAAGTAGGTGGTTACCTAAAATACGCTAGCTACCTAACTAGAGATGTATCTGGACATACCATAGAAAGATGTACTTAAAAAGAAGCCCAAATTCAAGAACTTCTTGAATAAATTAACTCTAGGGAAACTGTGGCTTTCTAAATAATACAGCAAATATTATAAAGGGTCACATTTATACTGGCTTTCACAGACCCAGGAGGGAAACTACAGTAGTTGTCTTTGATCTATTGGCCTATATTAAACAGTGATGTGCTAGAGCATTGGGAAATGTCCTAATTTATTCCTGGAAAATATGTATGCATATTGTCAGATGGAACATTCTTTATAGTGTGGTCATCTATCCTTCTCATTACATGAGAAGGATTAAAAAACAGTAAAAGGAAACAGAGAAGTATGTCACTCATCCAAAATTGAATAAAATGGTTGGCTAAGTTGCTGAGAAGCAATTACGATGGAACTTCTTTGCATCAAGATATTCACTTCATTTTGTCCAACAAAGCTCCTTTTAAAGGGTGCATAGTAATTAGCTGTCTTCAGATCACAGATATTACAAGGCAAAACAAGATTTCCCAATAGACATTAACGTCTATGCAGGTGCAGACAAAGATCAGAGCATGAGCTGGCAATCCTGAATCGACACTCAGGCTTGCAGAGCTCTTTGCAGTAGACTCTTCAGTTTGGGGTCCAAAGGTGCATCAAAAGGAACATCACAACACAAACATCACATGAACTTCACTAAGATCTGAGCACCCCAGTAGAAGCTTCACAGCCTTGTATCCAGTGGGAGCGTTCACAAAATTCCGGAATTTTACAGAGTGCTACAACTATACCAAACTATTCAACCTACGCCGTGAACTCCATACTCATTCCAGCACATTTAAGTGTTTTGTTAACAAGTGCTAATTAAAAAGAATGAAACAAAAAACCCACTCTGAGCCTGGCAGAGATACAGCTCTGTTCCTGAACACTAGATATATCACCCTATTTCACTTTTTTCAGAGCACAAGTGCCAAATAGAGGAAAAAAAAAAAATCCTTTTCCTTTGCATTTTCTAAAATTCAATTTTCCCTCTTTTCCTCATACGCTCTCATTGCACTGCATTACAGTCTGACAATACTTTCTGTAACGGGAAATGTTGCACATCTGTTTCTAATCAGAAGAATTTAATAATATTCCATCAATGGAGGCAGTTTGCATTTATACCATCACATTTATTTTTTTTGTAAGAAAGCAGTGTGAATAGTCATTGCTGGCCAGAGTAGCCATGAAGATGAATAGCAGTCTAACAGCCTCTCTCTGCATACAAAAAGCACACCCCTTGGTACCAGCTGAAATTCTAATCAGAGTTCCCTCACAACACAGATACTGGAGGTGTGCTGTGCTAGTCATTTCTGTTATTATAAACGACCTTTCAGGAACTGAAAAAATTGTAGCTTGTCAGTTGAGACTTGTAATCGTTATCCATTCAACTAAAGGATTTAACAGGCCTGCTTGTAAAGGGAGAAAAAATAGATTCCCTTCTCACTAATCTCAGAAAGACACAAGTGGTCTAAATTAACAATTACCTTAGACATTGAGGGAGATTTCTAATAACGCTGTATTAGAATGAAAGTTAGCATATTCTGATGGGAATTTAATAACCACAATCAGCCGCAGCCTGACCAGAATACGTGCAGCCGTTCAATCCCTAAAGAAGCAGCCAGGATTCCTGTTTCCCCCAAAGCACTGTCCCAAATGTGCTCAGTGAAATCCTCTCTTCGGATGTCACTTCCATAGGCTATGCATTTAATGGAGGCCATTCGATCACATAGAGGGTTCAAGGGGCACATGAAATAACACAGAAAAGTACATACCCTAGAGCAAGTAGAGGCCACATGATAAATTTAGTATAGAAACAAAAGCTCTTCAATGTCCTGTGTAACTCAAGAGGAGTTACAGTGCCTCGTGTTTTTATTGCAGTCTTAGATGGAAAGTTATTTTAATATAATCCCTTATGATAACTTTAAATTGCTCCTCAAAACATAACAAATGAGAAAGATAGTTTAAACTTTTGGATCTTTAACTACATATTTATACATGTAATCTGTACAACATGCTTGTTACCATCTTCACAAAAAAAAGGGAACTTAAATTCATACTCTAATGTACAAGTTACATTATTAACACTTCAAAATATTTAATAGCTTTTTGAGATGATAGCCTATATTAGAAATAAACATTCAGGAATAATTCATAGTACAAGCAGATAACTATGAGATAAGCAATGAAAAAGATAATAAGGAATATGATTAATATTAAAGCTGTTGTACTAGCCTAATGGGGAGAAAAAAAAAGGAAAGAAAAAACTGAAAGGTAACCACTGTTAACCACAGACTTGAGACAGCAAATCATCTTGAAAGCAAAACAGAGAAACGTAAACCATTTGCAAGTACCTCCGATTCTAACAATATTACTGAATTATCAAATCTTATCATTCTGAGGAGGGCCTCAGCCATTAAAGTTAAGCAGAGCTTTCTTTGTTCCCTGCGCTCTCCTGTGTTACTCATGCTGCTACAGACCCAGCACTCCTGTCAAAGCAAGTTGAAATCACACTGTCCACTTAGTCATAAAATTGGAGCTACCTTTCCTTCACACGAAGCACTTCATACTCTAGTAAGCATTACAAAAAGCATGAAGCGCTCTAGGAAGAATGGCTGTGTAATAAAAGTATAATTGAAATGGCTGTACTGCTGCCTCATTTCATCACTCACACTGGCCTCTGCTTGTTAAATTTTAAGATCTCTTGGGAAACCAGTGCATAATATAACTACACTCCAGAGTGTCAAAACAACCACTGCTATGATTTATCTCATGCATGACATCAAGGATCTATTTTAAAGCAAAGATTGTACCAGTAAAACAGGCCCTTAAACTTTCACGCTTCCTTTAATTTAAAGAACATAGGCTAGAAATTCTGGAGGAACTTAGGGAATTTTTAGACTTCAGTTGTCTTTGCCTTTCAGGAACGTTTGAGTCTACTTACTCTTTTGCATTTTAAGAGGAAAAGCTAATGTGGGTTTCTTGAATGAAGACTAGCACAGGAAAACAAAATTTAATCAATAAGGCAACTAACAGAAGAAAGAATTGAAACAAATACAAAATCCAACTAAAAGTTTTAAAACAAAGAATTTCTAGGTAGTCTGGTCAATTATATTATGTTCCATTTAACACACAGAGTGCGTGTTACCCGGAAATATTTGCAATCGAACATCTTCAGGAAAGTATATCCGGATACCCAACAGATACAATCCTCCTGCCATAAGGTGCTCTCTCAGGCCACTCTTCCCACTCAGTGCTTTGAAGTTGCCTTCTTAACTCCAGTTTTACTAACATCCTGAAGATAACAAGATTTTTACAGTGTATGTATCTCAACTTTATTATCTTTTCCTGTCAAAAAACAACTTGCCATTGTCCTGACTTTTCTTTCTTATGCCACTGAGGAATTTGTCACTCCTCCAAAAGAGCTAGGGACCTGTCTATTTGCCATGGGAGCATTTAAAGCTCTCTTCAGGCAAAACCACTTTGGATCTATACACGTTATTCCAGTATCATATGTCATATCATATGTATGGATAATATGACATAATAGGCGGTTACTACTCTCCTAGGTGAGCGAGGTAAAAGATCTCTGCATTTCTGCATCTCCTTGATAACTGCACCAGCATCTATAGTTAAACTGGAAAAACCTTAAAATGACAACTAGCATTTGAAAAATTCCTTCTGTCTCAAACCCCACCTGCAGCAGGTAAGGTCACCACAGAATATTTCTAGTTATTTGTTTCTAAGGAAAACTACCACATGCACAGCAGCAGTGCTGTTTCTTCATTTGGCCTTAATTTCCCCTTAAAGTCTGCCACAGCCATATGATGTTACCTATAGGAAACATACCATAAAATTTATTTTGTCTAGGTTTAATTAGCAGTTATACATTTAGTTCCTTCCACTGCACAGAGAAGCCTTGACTGCTCTGTAGTAATGTCTAGAAGTCAGTAATAGGTCATATAACATACAATATTTCTTTTTGTTTTCTGTTCCAATGGCTCACTGCAGCTGTGGAAGATTGATCATTTCCAGTATGCTTTTATTCGGAGGCAATTTCTTCTTTGTGTTAGGAAACTGTCACTAACTCTAAGGCAAGCACCCTGACAGAAGAACATTCAGAAGAGTACTAAGATAATGATTTAAGCAACTACTTTTAACATCCACCACAACAGGCTTAGAAGTGACAAAAGGTGATTTCCCTTCAGGATCCTGGACCTGCTGTTTTTTTCAGTACCACCCAGCCACAAGCATATGTGTGTATCAAAAGCTCAGATACTGTATATCTCATGATACTCCAAGACTGTATCTCTGAGGAAGAACAGGAAGAGGACACAAATTACAAGGGAGATTAAATCATCTTTTTGAAAAATTCACCAACAGTAGGAGTAGACACGTTGGGGTTTAGTTCTTTGTTTTACTGTTTCTTCCTTGCAGATCTATAAAGTGAAACCTTTAAGTTATGACTACTGTTCGTCACTTAGTACCCCTCAGTTCATCCTAGTGCTGACGCATAAAGAGAAGTGCATCTCTTAGGCACTGATAAGAGGAGAGGGCAGCAGGCTGTCCCGGTTAAATTTGGTTACCAGGTCCCCTTCATTTTTCCAGCAAGTGCTGATCATTAGTTCTCAGCCCTCAGAAATGCCAAACAACAGAGGCAGATCAATGCCTAAGGAAACGTGCAGTTGAAGCCCTGTGAGTCTCTCCACACTGTTAACACACCCTGTCTATTCTCCCTATTTTCTATATAAATTTAAACAATTTAAACCTTATAGTCTAAAACATACTGGGGAAGTAGAAATCAATGGAAGCTTTGTTATTTTAAGAAAGCAATTCTAAAGAGTCTGAAATATTGTCTCCTTCAGACTTTAGTTTGCATTTTCATGCAATTGTGTGGCAAATTCTTTGGCTGTAGAAGAAAAACAAATGAAGGAGCTGTGCAAACTTTCTATGCAATGTTCCCTATAGAATGAAATGGATCACAGTTACCTGACTTCCACTTTGCATAACAATATTGCTCATTATTTAACTAAAAAAAAAAAAAAGGAGATTTTTATTATTACAGCACCTAAACTCTTTCTGAACCCTGCAGTTCTGTCAGGTGGATAGACTGTAATGATCAAGATCTCAAGGTCAGAAATATAAAGAACTGAGTAAAACAGTAATTTCACACTGTGGAACAGTCTCTGAGAATACTGGCCCCTGACATACAATGCCATGAAAGAAAACAACGAACTTTCATTTTTGATTTAAAGAGTGTAAGTTTACTCAAAGGTGCTTTGCTATCCCCCAAAGTTTTAGAGCAGTATAACCAGCATTTACCACTTGTCAACATTTAATAGCCTACACCCCAATGATTGATTTTGCTCAACTGGATTTTTTTTCTCTCCAACTCACGTATTTAGCTTTTAGCTGCAGCAGGTTGACAAAGCATCTATCATAGCTAAACAATCTTATTCAGAAGCATTTATTTTCTGCAGTTATGCTTGTTTGCTCTTCTGCTATATACACTGTTTTGTATGTTCCCACATAACAACACAGGTTTACATTGTGTCTGGTTATAGTACCACACAATTCGATTTGTACCTCCTCTTCACTCTTTATCTCTCTCCTTATCATCATGACTGCCATCTGTGCCTTCTAAGAGACCTTAGTTTATGTGGAGAATGAAGATCACTGAGTAAGTGGCCAGTATAAGTAGTTATTAAAAAACACTTAAAATATTTCTATGCTCACTTCATTTAAAAATATGATCTCTCAAGACACTACTTAAGTGGAATGGGAATTTTCCTTTCCAAAAAGATAGCAGTTATACTTTCCACAATTTAAATTTTGCCCTCCAATAATTCTGATATCTGATGCAATTGATATATACTATTTTAAATAGACTGTGCAGTCGCATTCCTAGGTTTCTAAGATATCAAGTTAATGAAAGCAACTTCTGCTAAGTTCTTTCAGTGAAGCACAGCTAGAGATAAAACTTATCCCTGAAGACCTAAAGTATGCAGGCATGAGAGGTGAAGTGATGTCACAGGGCTTCAGAAAGCTATGAGATAGACTTTGGGGGAAAAAAAAAAAAAAAAAAAAAAGTAATTTTGGGGTCTTCTCTGAGCTTCATCTGTCTCTGAATGTGGCAATACAAAAGAGGGAGTTAAAGACTGCATACAATCAGGTTAGAAGAAAGGGGAGGAAAACCTTATACCAGCAATTTTTCTGCTTTGAGAAAACTGCCAGAGGCAATGTTTTTAAGGTGTTTATCAGAATTTAAGCCCCACCTCCTCTTTAGGAAGATAATTAAGAACTGTCTTCATCTCACTGTTGTTTGGTAGTTTGGTGAGGATAGGAGCAACACACAAATTACTTGAGAAGCAGCTAATGTAAATCATGCCTATTTTCAAACACTAAAACCTGTCAGGGTCCGAGTACTGTTTTGTAAAGTATCATTTGTAGCTGACAGAATAAATACTGCTAGCAAGCAAAGTAATATTTGAGGAATATGTGAGGAGTAACTATTTCATACATAGAAAAAGACTTCTTTAGTAACTGTCCATCTCAGCTCTCACAGTATTTCCCAGCTCCTTCCATCAGCTCTCTCTAGGTACTTCTGGCATGCGGATTTTTTCCTTATAAATACTGGTTTATGTTCTAACTGAGGGCCAAAAATCAGATTTTCTTATTCAGGAAAAGTGTTATAAAACACTTGATAGAAAAGTTGCCCAAACAGAGTTCACTTGTCAGGCATGACTGGCTTACTTTACAATGGCTAGCAAGAGAGATTCATTCCTTCTAAGGGGAAAACAGCATTTTTCCATTAAGTGAACTCTTGTATAATAGAGCAGCATATCTCTGCTTCTTAGAGTCTACGCAACGCTTGCTATCCATGTTTCCAACTGAGTTGTTTACTTTCTCTCAAATCCTCAACTTGGCAGAGCTTGTGAACAGACTGCCACTCAGTCGAGCAGAGTTCCACAAATATGAAAGAAAGAAGCAATTCTGAAGGAAGCACATCTGAAAGCAGCAAGATAAAATAGTGATGGCACGATTATTTTTACTTTATCAAGTTGCTGTAAAACTGCCAAGCCCAGAAGCCTACAATTTTAGCTGTGTTCTAGAAAAGAAATAAAGCAACCTAGTCCCTCTCACTGCTCCTCTTTAAAAAAAGGTTCAGAGGCATCTGAGTCACAACACTTGTAAATCTCGAAATAGAGAGAATGAAGCAGATCATAAAGCATCATTACTTTTACTTAAACAGAAAAAGATCTATGTGTGTTAGACGTATATAAGAAAGCAGTTAAAGAAAAAACTATCAGAATTCAAAAGCACCAAGAGCCTTGTTCTTGCTGGGACCCGCCTGCCTTGTCCCATCCCCTCACAGGCAGGCTGCTGAAC
The DNA here is from genome assembly GCA_033628505.1 of Tringa tobata. Taxonomy (NCBI): domain Eukaryota; kingdom Metazoa; phylum Chordata; class Aves; order Charadriiformes; family Scolopacidae; genus Tringa; species Tringa tobata. The sequence continues at coordinate 11,753,671 of JAHREE010000559.1, read as the reverse complement.
AGGAAAATAAAGCCGGCAGATACAAATCTTAAGAATCCACTGTGGATAGCAAAAGTTTTACAGGTCTTGAGAAACGAGCCTTTATGTTCAAAAACAAAATTTGAAGGAGAAAATGGTAACATGTGCATGCCAGAGGATTACTGCAAAGACCAGGTTTTCCTATAGGGAAAAGTGGCAGAAAAGAACAAGGAAAAACCAATGAAATACATGAGAACGGACAGACAAGCAACTTCACCATTCATCTTTGATTACAGAGAGTACACCTCTTTTCAGAAAGGAAAAAAAAAAAAAACAAAAAAATTTTCAAAAGGCCTTAAGTAATAGCATTCTCAAATCAAAACACAAAAGGTAGTTTTAGACAACAGTTTTTTTCATTTTCTTCCACAAAATCATGAAATATAAAATCATAAGTAATATTTCCCTACTTTGAGTTGTTAGCAGCCAGGTTTACTTGATGTATTTCTGTCAGTACGCCTGTGCCGATTTCGGGCCTGGCCCACCGCTGGCAGTCCTGCTAAAACAGCCCTTTGGCCTACGGAAGGCCTGGCTCGGCAACGACGAATGGGTGAATTGAGAGAGAGCAAAATGTATGAATAGGTTGAATCTGTATTAAAAGCATTCTATACTGCCTGTTTATCCGTCAGTATTGACTATGACCCCAATGAAAAGCCATCACATACCAATCTAAGTGCAAGGCCTACATCTGGGCTGTAGGCTCCTCAGACTCCCCGCCCGGTCGGTGCCGCTGCTTCCCCCCAGGAACACTGGGGACTGAGTGCTCCCAGCCCACAGGCAGGCCGCACAGAAATACCCAGAAAGCTGTCCAACGTCCTCTAGCAAACACATGTGCTGTACTAAATATACAGAATAAAGGTGGTATTTTATCATGCTCTCTGAACCACAGACCCAAGAACTACAGCAATGTGGAGTGTAAAAATACAAGTATAGAATATTACCAGATACAGCACCCAGTACTAAAAATGTTCCCATACTGTAAATAATCTGGGAATTAGCTAGATTATGATGATACTGCCCTGAACAACTTGAACTATAAAAATGAGCACCTAGAACTAATCTTGGCCATCTTAATAACTGACTGTGGGCACCTTGGGAACCAAAGTTTCCACAAGAGGTGGCAACCTCCACGGCTTAACATGAATCTTTCCCTGGAGCGAAGAGGAACTTACAATAAAATCCTGAGGGAGAACACAGAGAGGGCATGACAAATAAAACATAAAGTGCAATTTCTCCCTCGGTTCATAGCTTACACCATCCATATTGCAGCCATATAGTCAAATTCATCACATTACAAAGCACTGTGCTACTTGTGAAAATTTATGGATTTAAAAACAAAGCAGTAGAATATGCATCTTTTCAGGGATGATGAATTCTACTACAAACACCAACCACTGTCACAGTGTTTGCAACATTAATTGCTTTCTGGGTCTGAGCTGCTTCTAATGTCTGCTAGAATTAGAAAAACAGCATAATGCACAACAAATATTTTTACTAGCCTTGTGCGGTATTTGGGAAAGCAAAATGAAGTAAAAATGTAAAATTTTGGTTATCATTTTCCAAGCTGTGGTCTTTGTGTGCAGCACCAACATCTACCATCCCGAACCTGGCATACTTTTCTAGTGGCATTCTCCCTAATTTAACTTCATAAATAAACAAATCAATTAGGACCAGTTTGTAAAATTTGCATTCATAATAGCATAGAATAATATTGTAGGAGCCTGCCAAATTAAGAAGTTCATATATAGGAAGAATGATATATACCTTCCATCATCAGAGTTAGCTGCTAAACAAAAATATTTTCATTTCTAAAAGATAACGAATACTGCATTATAAAAATATATTTTAAGCATCTTCAGAGATAGCACATACACTATGTTGTTCATCTGTGTCCTTCAGTTATAAGCAGGCAGACTGCATTTCAGTGGCAACTGATTCCAGCCCACCATCTTTTTGGTGGCAATTTGTCTCCAACTGTTACAAAAACTTGTGCTGCTGGAAGATGACAGAGGCAGGCTCAGTCAGATGGACAAAGACAGCTTGGAATCATAAGGCCTGAAAATCAGTAACTGCTCGTGCTTTGCCGGAATATGAGATGGGAGAACATGCAACACAGAAGGAAGAGATCTGGAAGAAGGTCTTATTTGTTGAACTAATTATGAGAGGACACACTTGGTTCCCTACACATTGCACAGACACTTGGATGCAGATCAGGGGGCACATGCAAGGGAGCCATGTGGCCAGGCTGGACTCTGGCACTCCCAGCTCAGCATCCCAATCCGCAGTCAAACGCCATCAAAGAGGCAAAACCTCCACAACACCTTTATTTTACCCATTCCCTATTTTGAAGTCCCTTTTAGATAAAGATAACCAATGAAACCTCAACAGGAAGCCCTTTGCAGTGCCCAAGGAAGATGGTCACATCTCACCCAAGGCCAGCACTGCCCCAGGGAAAGGAGCTCACCTCAGGCACGCCGGGCAGCAGAGCAGCATCCACCCACTCCAACCGGGTGCCCATCTCCTTGCACCAATTAATACATATGCTGTAAATACTGAATATAATGTGGTAACCTTCCCTTATATGCCTCGTTATTTATTGGGCTCTTTCTCAAAGGCAGATGGAGAGAACAGTGGTGTTAATCTCATTTGGGCTTTGAATGGATACATAATATCCATTACCATATAGCCTTTGGGGCGCCAAGTTGGAGTGTATCTGCTTTATACGCAATTACTTGTGGCCAAAAAATTATTCAGTCCATAAAATATCCTTCAAGAAAAACAACTGATTTTGTAGCTGAGAAATTGACTGAGAGGGTAAGTGACCTGGCAACAGCAACCCAGAGCCACAGTCGCCACTATGGATACACAACAATAATCATATAACTTAATGGACTGGTGAAATACCTCATTTCAGTTAACTAAATTCAGTCAAAAAACTATTTCGACACTGAAGATATATGAACTATGGTCTGATCAGTGTGCGCTGGGGGCTCTAACAGCATTTGTGAATAATTTGTCCCTCCTACCTGAAAGCTAGTACCGGGTTTCAGATTTCTTTCATCATGATCAATAGTAGAACGTTCTGCATTACAGAATCATGGCCAGTGTGGACAATCCGCAGGCGAAAAGCCCACATGAAGCATCCAGTGCCTACTACTATTACTTCCTGCAACCACACTTAATGGAAGTGCCTGTGTTTGCTATCCAGGGAAACAAAATTTTCATGCCTAATTCATCAGGAGGGAAGGCATAATGTTCTTATTAAACAGTGTAAGCATTCTTATCAAACATTAGATAAATTCATAGCAACTAACAACAAAAAAAAAAAGAAAACAAAAAAAACCCCAACCAACCAAACCAAACATGGCACTAAACAAAAACACTACCAGCAAGAAAAAAATGGTTAAATGTTCCCTAAGCATACAGTGTAGGAGAGAAAAACCTCAAGAGATTTTACAGACAGTTGAAATCCAAACGCTTCCAAAAGCTTTCCCTCATACACCTACTCTTCGTGCAAAGGTCCATGCTGAAGCTGATACCATTTCTAAGATTTAAACACACCACCAGAAAGCTGCTATTACGCTCATGCTTCCCCAAAGCTTTTGAACCGCTCCTTTTATTCTGAGATGCATAAACAGATCTGCTGGCTGCAGTGGGGAAGAGGATGGATCTGTTCCCGTGCACAGCTCCTGCCTTACATTAGAGCTAACTGCTCCGCGACTGACAGCCAGCTGGACACTGGAAAAATGGACACCTCCATGAATCACGCCTCGTTTATGTTTTCTGTTTTAAGATTTATGCACATAGAGCACAGCTCAGAGCAAGTAAGTTACAGTCCGATGCAACTTAATGATTTTGTTACTCCATGCTTTCTCCTAAATAACAGGGACGTCTCCGCTTTCCCGCCAAATGGGGGTGAAGGCAGAAGAAATACTGTGGGGAGGAAAGCTGCTCTGAGCATCCCCATAGATAACTAAGCACCTCAAAGATCTCATATACATTTTCTGAAAGCAGGTCTGTGATGATTTACTTAGACACTGACAGGACTTTCTGTAACTCACAAGATGAAGGAGTAGCTGTCTACCTGCCCTTTTTAAACAATGTCATCAGATATTTCACTACTGAGCACCCCATCTCCTCCAACTCAGCGTACAGCAATAGAGAGTAAATCAACCGCCTGTGCTGAGCAGTACAGCTCCCTCCTGTAGCTCCAGCACGATGCACACTGACAAGATGCTTTCTGGGGTTACCTGTTTTCATCTACGAAGGGCTGAATTTGCAGGTGATGCTCTACAGCGAAGCTTTCTGCTCCTGCTACCAATTCTTTCCTCATTAACACTGCTGTTCAAGTCTGTAATAACAGCTCCGACACATCAGAAGCAAGACAAAGGAAAAGATTTAACAATGTGATCCAAAGAAATTAGGCAGACAACATTGCTGTCACGGTGAACAAAGAAGGAAAAGGTGTTCTTCAGAGTCTCAGTAAATGAGGAAAGATTTAAATATTTCAAGGTAGAAAGGGCCTGAAACCTTCACTATCCCCCAGTTTTCCACTCAGCAGCTTTTGACATTTGGGTTCTGCAAATACGTGGAACAATCTGACAGAGACAAACAAATGCCTGTCCTCAGAGATAGAACCCCAAAGAGACTGGCTTTTTGCTTCTGTACAGCTAAACACCTGGAAATACACCAAGTAAACTGCATGGAAACTGTCTGCAGAGTTCTCATTTATTTTAATTAACTCATAAGAGAGTTTGGAAAAAAGACAGGTAAACTTACATGAAATGGGAATTTTTTTCTGCCTTTGTAATGGTCTCCCCTGCTGAAATCAATAGTAAATTCAGTGCTCACCACTATGACATCCTGCATTATCTACTTATTTTCTCTGAGTGACTTTTCAGCTACATCAGCTACTAACTTCCAAAGCTCATACACTATGGTAAAACTAGATCTTGAAAAAATATCTATTTGTATATATAAAAAGCCTGTCAATGTACCAAAATCTTACTAGATTAATAGAGTTCTTTCTGTTGGCCAGGTTATCAAAGCACTGCAGAATGTCTTTAAATTAAAAGTAAGTTTTTTATTTGCAAACACCTCTTCGTTAAAGGTCACTTTTTAAATTTACAGTTGAATATGCCCAATTGCCTAATACAGCCACATCTACTAGTTTATATGTGACATATTGGTATTCTTCTATTCCATATAAAACAGAACAATCGGGGAAAATGATCACTAGACAGGAAATGGTTAATGCCTATTTCCAATTAATAAATTGCCTTTCCATTAAGTTACCTTCCAGAACTGTATCCTGATTTCTGGATACATTATTTATATAGAATGTCAGGAATACTTTACAGATTATAACACCGAAAGACAGCTAAAATGAATAGTAGTGCTATCTGTGAGAAGCCAGGTTTGTACCTTTTGGCAGCCAGGTGCCGCACTAGCTGCTGCTGGAATGATTAAATGCATATGAGGGTATCCACTATAATTATTTTCAAAGTGCAAAAATTAGTTTTTCCTTTTAAGCTTCTTAATAAAATACTATTTCATTCCTGTTGGTACTCAAATCAGACCAAAACAACTGTCTGCTCCCAGTTACCCTCTAGCTTGTGAGGCCTCCATTTTAAGAGACAAAAAAATGATGTTTTAAGATTGGGGTGTTCAAAACCAGTTCAGATATTTATGCAGGCAATTCTAATTGCATTTAGAATTCCCACACCACCTACTCTGATCTGGATTTTTTTTTAATTTTTTTTTTTTAATTTATTAAGTCTTTTGTGTTAGAACTTGGGATTACAACTGAAGTCCCAGTAAATAAGAAATATACTTGAGGCATATGTAAATTTATTAAGGCACCAAATAAAATGGGAATATTTTGAGCACTCAGATTCAAAATACTAACTATAACCATGTTATAACCAGACTGTAGAAGTCTGTTTAGATAACTGGTTTGTATCTAAGCTGAAGACACCAAGTCAGAAATAAAGCTTCGCTTTCATTCTGACTTTCACTGATTTCAAATCCTGAAGGCTGAAGCTGTGAGCTAAGTAAACAGAGCACACCAGGACTTCATGAAAAATAATTCAGTTCCCATGAATTGTGGGAACAAATTATGCACAGAATTCTTATTAGTTGCTTCTCTTCAAATATTTAACCATGGTTGTCATTATTTTTCCTAATGTAAAATTTATAATTTAAAAAAGAAAACTACTTTACTTTTGACAGTTTGTAGAAACAAGATAAAAACACAAGCCATATTACAATGTATCTCACTGGTCAGTAAAAAGAGCGTCTAAACTAAGTAGCTAAAACCGTATGTATTAGAAGTGGAGTAGAAAAGGGGACCAGTCTATTTAGGACTGGCTGCTCTTCAGTTACATGCAGCTCCATCCCTCCCCAGCACGGCAGGCGAGGGGACCAGGTGAATTGCCAGCTCACCCAGTAAGACATCTCTCTCAGAGGGTGCTTGGAGACTTCTCTCCACAGAAGTCTCTTCCTTGCATACTGAAGGGGAAAGCATGCCTACAGATCAGGATACGAAAGTGATGAAAAGAACAAAAAGTATTGCATATGGTTCTGCCTGCAGTGGCTGGGCATTTAGAGGGAATGAGAATTACATGACTTGATTTACTTTACAAAAACTGATTAGTAAAACCCCCTGTGGATTTCTTAACTATACTGTGGAGGGATATAAGATTAGTGTAGCAATTCCCATCATCAAACGTATTTACTGTTAAAATATTGGATTAGTGATGTTGTTATCCACTGTTCCAAGATTATAAAGTGATTCTTTAAAATTGAGCAGAAAAATACTGCACTCTATCATTTGTAATTAGATTGCAGTCTGAGTATTTTTGCCTTTCCACAAAAAGTAATTCTGCTTCCAAAAACAATACAAAAAAGAGAAAAGGATTGTGCTCTGTGCACAAAGAGAAAGTAAAATTATAGATGCAAAAGAGGAAACAAATTATTTTCCTCTTCTGCTTTTGAGAGACAAATGGTGGCACTTGGTCCGTACCTTACTGCTCCTGCTTGCCATGCTCATTGCTGGGGCGATGCACCACCGCAGTAAAGCAGCCACGCTGGTGCGAGATGATGCTTATTTGTAAGACACACGTGAACGTGCACTACCTGAGCCTGGCAAATCTCCATCCTTGGATATTTAACCCTCTCAGAGAACTTTAAAAAGAGCGACAAACCTACAGGGGCATCATTGTCAAATTGGTTTCCAGTGACAACCTGGACTTGGAAGGAGGAAGAGCATGAGGAAAGGGGAGAAATTAATGCATTCATTAAAATAATTATGTTACATTTGGGCCAGGAAAATTAATGCAACTGTACCCTGGCTTTTTAGCCATTATCTTAAGTGAGTGAGAGCACCTGGAGCTATTACAATTAATAAACAAACAAAAAGCACTAATAACATCACCTCACATCTTACCCTGTCGAACACCTCTAGGAGTCACTTATATGCAGTATTTCAGATAGATATAGAATAGGTAATGATGTAAGAGTCACAAAAAACAAAGAAAGTCAGAAATACTCTGCAACTGAAGAGTGGGATTTTTGCTGTATCTGCCACACTATTTGGCCTCGTTATTTGCCACTACTGCAGTTTTAAGCTATATGACTTTACTCATTGTTCTTTTCCTTATTTTGGTAAATCCGTATTCTCTCTAGATTTATCCACCTAGTAATATGGAAGAATAAATAAATTTGTTTCTGAATGAGAGCCATCATGATCAATATTATTTCGTGTCATTAGCACACAAAATTCAAATTTTGAATTAGTGTCAGCAACTTAAACAATCACAGTTGAGTTTGATTTTAAATTATCCTGTTTTTAACTGACCATAGCAATAGAAGCTATAAATACATAATTTTAACTGCAGTAGCTCTGAACAGCCTTGACGGGGTTTATCAGCTAAATGTTTAATCAGGCAAAGCAGAAAAAAACCCATAACCACAGAATACATGGTATTTAGCATTTAAATAAAGCTTGTAAACCAATGACAAGTCTATTTGGGCAACTACTACCACACGTGTTCCTTATCTGCAAAGGTCTTGTGCCGAATTTATCGGAACAAGTCTCTCATACTTTATTTTCCAGGCAGTAACATCAGTTTCCATTCACTGAGTTCACAGAAAAACATACAGAAAACGGCAAGCTAAAAGGCATGGCCATGAAAAAGAATTCCCACGTTGTCAGTGTCATATTGCTCGAGGAACGTATTAAATCACAGCTGAAAAACCCCAAAAACAAAACCATAAAACCCAGAATAAAACCCCCCACACCATCAGAGATGAGCCTGACAAAGCACTGCAGTTCTTCCTTTTTTTGTCTAATTGAACAGTTCAGTTTCAAAATTTTCAGCTGCCTGGCTGCTTCTAAGATGAAGCCTTGAACAAATAAGGCAAATGAGAGCCAGGACAGCACAGGCAACATAAAGCCTTCTCTCCCTCTACACAAAAAGCACCATTTCTTGTTTCCCCAGACAATAATCTCTGTGTGGAATTGCCCAGCCACTAATAGGTACCAGCTCCTCACCTTGCGATAGCAAAGGCCAGATGTGGGGCTTCTGCTCCACTGCCCGCCTGGCCCTGCCCGCTGGAACTCTGCTCTTGCTTTGCCCTTCACTCTCATTGTTGGTAAAACACATCCCACAGCAGCTCTCACCATTGAATGGCAGTAAGTAGCCCCCAAAATGTAAGGATTTTGTTGTTACTAAGTAGACAAAAGTATCGAGTCTCTCCCTTTGGGGGTAGGGGGGAACAACTCAAAAAACTTTCATGTAAACAACACCTTGTAAATAGGAGTTGGGTTTACTTATGGTTCATTCTAGCAGCTTTTAAATATATACCACCTCCTTTCAGAGTTGGGAACTATTTGCTTTATGAGCACCATTTGGATCATTTGCCTGTTGCTCATAAAATAGAAAAAGCTTTTATCCATGCCATGAATTTTTACTCACTTTATACAAAATATCTAAGGAGGGATTTGGAGGGGCCAGAATTACATCCATGAAAGAATTAACAACTAATTTAATTTTCTGCTACAATAATGATTCCAGCAGGTTTTTTTATTTTGTTGATTACATTTCTTCTCTTGACAAAAGAAAAAAAATAATCTGTTTTTAGCTTTGTACGTGTTTTTTTTTAAAGCAGATCTTTTTTTCCAAAAATGAATAGGAATGACGAAAACATTTCACACGTTTTAATCCGTGCAGTTACTAAATAAAGCAGTGGTGAATGCAGCTTTCAGAAGTGATCAGATAACATGGTGACAGTCTGTATACTCAGGAAGAACACTGATTCTCAGCAGCACTGGGACAGTCCAACACAATGTTTCTTTGACAACGCTGCTGGCAGCAGTCACAGAAATCACCTTTTGCAAACGCTCACCCTGTCACCCACATTCATGTCCCACAGCCCCCTCCCCCCCAACAGCCATGGCACCAAGCCACTTCGTCCCCTCCTCTCACAACTCAGAAGCCACAATTTTCTCTTCTGTACCAAGAAACCAAAGCCCAGCCCTAACTCCAAGCCCTCGCCTCGCTGCTCTGCAACACATGCTGGAGCAAACGGAACAGGAGGAGCCTGTTAGCCCTTCCCTTAATGATTCATTAGCTGTTTAGCAGTAATGAAACACTTTCCTCAGCAGTTTTGTTCCTGCCCGTATGTCCCCCTCCCATGTCTGTTAGTAACTATGCACCATAGCAAGCTCCTGTGGTCCTGAACATAAACGTTATTGATTAGAGACACAGATCAATGCCAGACAAACCGCTGGGATGAGCGGCTGCCTGGAGAGGCGTGTGGAGGTCTGGCACAGATTCTGTGTTTTGGACAGATCCTGTGTTTTGGAGCATAACACTTGAGGGGCTTCCCTACCATACCAGGCTTGTATGTTTGCACATACCCATCTTTATGTTTGTGCACCTCTGCATACAGAAATACTATATATCTGTGACTACAATGAAGAATTTACCATTTAGGAGCTACTACATTTTAATCAGCTGTATAGATCGTACCATGAAAGCCAGCACAGTTAATTAAAAAAAAAAAAAAAGCACCCAAGCATAAACAAAGGTAGCAGTAACAGAGATGTGAGGGTTTTTTCATTTCTACTTCTAAATTTCTGTGTTGTGTTTGCCACATGCTTTTGGAGTAAACATGTCTCGAACAAGCCTAAGTTCTAGGATTTCACACATGTTGTTTGTAAAGTCTTGAGAGTAAATAGGAGAACATTTGTTTTGGCAGGGTGCTTACACCCCAAAAATAAGAAGCAGAGCCTACTTAGACTACAGTCGCAGGGTAATTACAGATTGGGTTGCTACTACCTCTGCCTTGTTCTCTCCATCTTTACCAGCAAACTCGCAGCTTGGGCATTACAGCTATAGATTCACTCCTGCCTTTAGCAACAGGTGAACCCTGCAAAGCAGAGGTAGGTGATTCTGTCAGGAAGGGGCACTGTGCCATATGAATTACAGATATGGTAGCTGCTAAAGGAAAAATGCCCCCACAGCCATAAAAAGCAGTAGCTATCTCCCAGGAATTTGCAAAAACAGCCCCATTCTCCAGGCTGACCTTCCCAGCTCCATACTTCTTCGCGCTCCAGTGCCTGCTCTCCTACAGCCCCAATCTTCATCCTTGGAACAGCGACATCCAGTTTCACCTACACTATGAACTGGCTCTTCCCTTCCCTCCCATCACCTCCAAAGCCACGTACTGCAATGTGCAGTACAGTACACCGATACACAGAGAATATAGTAAAAATAGCTCTGAATACCTGCATGAAAATTTACTCGAGTAAGTACACAACTGCAAGGCCAAAACATTTTGTGTTAAGGAAGGTAAATGCTGCATAATAATGTCCCTATTTCTTTATCTCTTCTTGCATAATTAAGCGTTGCTTCATTTTTTGATAAATCCTCATGACATAAAAGGTTGATCTTTCAAACCTTCCTTTCAAAATAATAAACTTCCACAAACTTCATTTCTACACCATGGCTTATTGGCCCATCACTCAGAAAGCAGTTTTGTTTTGTAAAGTTCTGTAAAGCTTTTTAAACACATAAAGAATACAAACTGAAGGCAAGATAATCCTGGCATTTCTCCCTTTAGAAAAAAGCTGAGACTTCAACTAAAGGGATGCTAGTCTGGGTAGCCAAACAGGAAACAAATCATTTTGACATACAATGCCAAAAGCCACAGAGTTACCTGTTGCAGCTTTTCTTTAGAGCTCCAGATTAGTTCTATTAAGGCTCATAGAAACCACCATTAAAGGAAATTGGAAAAGTTGTTCCAGCCTACCTGTGGCTGAGTCCAAGGCTCCACGGTTGTCTCTTTCAAAGGAGTTTGTGGCCTTCCCATTTCTTTTGTGTGCTGTTAGCAGAGAAAACCACACATCAGTTTTATGTTCAACCACACTATCAGCATTCAGCATTCATTTCCCTTGAGGGAATACAACAGTCAGGTACAAAGTTCATACAAAATAATGGTAAAGTATCATGACTGCATACATTTGGGGTAGACTGTAGGTCTGGTATTTTTGCAGCTAAGTAATTTATTTTTATAGAGTTGATTTAACTTTCAAAGTGCAGGGGTACACACCTTCATCTGTGTGTACAGATGAAAACCTCAGACAAAAATAAAAAATGATTTGCCAACAGGGTAAGGTTCAGTGGCAGAATTTCAGGGAGAACTTGACTCCAGTTTCTCCACTGTTTCCTCCCCAGGCTGTGCTATGTTCAATAGACACCCGAAAAAGAGTACAGACTGAAGTGGAACTAAGTATTTCTTTTAGTTCACCTATTTATGGAAAACTTTGTTAAAGTCTGCATTACTTGACCAGGTGAGCTATGTTTTCAGATGACAGCCCTTGCTTTTCTTTAATGGTCTTCAGAAGACTGAGCAGCGAACAGCTTCTTTTCTCTTCTCTCTGCTTCAATAATAAATACGTAAGATTTTTGAGCACTGGGAGTGATCATTGAATAGGATCTTGGCTCTTTTTTTTTTTTTTCCATATGAATTTCCCAGGAAAGGAACTACACATTGCTGCAAAAATACCAATAAGCCTCTTATATTTTCTTTTTCCCTAAATTCTTTCTGTCATAAAATGGGAACAATGACATTCACAAAAAAGGTCCTCTGCTGAAATACACTATTTAAGTGGTGCCAGGATTTTCCTCCTACTGAAATACAATATCTCTAATGGACTACCCTTTGGATAAGGCCTTTGACAATATGTAATATAAATAGCATCTTATCCAGGTCTCACATCAGAGTGATCTCAACACCAATGGAGACTGCAAGGATTGACAGAAAGGGAGAGATACACCATTGGATTTTCTGTCATATTTAGTAAAATATGGTCATTTAAAAGTAAACTTTTGTGTTTTTAAAATACAGGATTTGTGGGCAACTTCAGTTTGCATGGAGCATTCACAGGGCTTCTTTCAGAAAAACCACCTTATTAAATGGCAATTTTGTTTTGGCAGGTTGGATTGCCTGTAATAATAGATTACAGGCAATCATTTTTACCATTCTTGTTATGTTATATTTTGGGGTAGCAACGGAACAGGATTCAGTCTTGAAATAGAACAATAAGTGCATTTCAAAGGAAAAGAGAAATAACTACAGATTTAGTGAATGCTGAACGGAGTTAAAATGAATGCATCTGGAAAGGGAAGGTTGTGCTTTTCATATGTTCAAAAGCAAATGTATTCTACCTTATAATTTTTCTTTAAATGTAATAATCAAGCATCAATGGGACCCAAACACATAATGAAAGTTTTTAAACATATCAATTGTGGTACCAAGATACCATAATAATTCCATATGGGACAACCTGCCAGGAATTGACATTAAAAATCACACTATTTCATGAGAAATAGTTTTCCTTGGAATTTCACACCAGTTTTCTAATACAACATCTTTCCAGTCAGTTCTGTTTTAGAGCTGAGAGAAAAAGGAAAAAGCAAGTGTATAACTACAGGAAGAAAAGGAACACAAAAGTGAGAGTGCTCAAAACATTTGAGTAACACTTGAAACCCAAGCTCTAAATCTTAGGTATGACTTAACAAAGACAGCATTAAGAGAGGTGTTATAGTATCTCTGATAGACTAGCACTTTGTACTCCTCATTTACTTCCTATTGTTTCCAGTACCCAGCACCCAAAGAGTTTCACCCTTCCAAATCTAAGCATCAGAAAATAGTGATGAAGCGCAGCAAGAGTGAAGATAAACCAGATTCTGGGGCAACTACTAGCCTGTCAGGAGCCTGCGTCCTGGAGCACATGGAAGAAAGAAAAAAAAATACAAGTAGGAACTGCTTTCAGCCCCTCCAGACGTTCCACACAGGGTACATCTTTCTAGCTCTCATTCTGTTTTGACAACGCTGTTCTAAACTAGAACACGAAAGGGATTGAGCTCTAGAAATTAAAGGCTAACACACAGCAGAGATCTGGTTTGCCACAGAGAACCTGAAGCGTACTTGCATTGCCACTTTTCAGCGTAAAAAAAAAAAATGACAGAAAACATCCTATATGTGAGCTGTGACTGCACGTGAGATAGCTTACCATGAACCGGCACCTGTATCACTAACTAGCAGCACATCTGCAGCTTCCAGCTCAGCAAGCAGCAAGACTCAAAGAGGACGAATACCTGTTCTGAACTACCTGCTACTACAGCAACTGTGCTTCTAGTATACAAGCTCCCCAGTTAGCGCTCACTGAGATGTGCACACGATCTGAATGGATCACATAAGCAGTGCTTATTCACAAGTCCTTTTTTCTCTTTTTTTAGAAGAAGAATGTGGCAACAATAGACAATCCTCCCGGGAGCCTCTTCCTTCCGGCACAGATAAAGAAGCTCACAGTAAAACTGGGAAGCTTTTGAAAGCCTTTATCCCCCCATTTTGCTTGGAGCATCTTCCTACAGCCTTCTGCAGCTTCTACAATTCCACTAAAGAAACAATAGAACATGCCCACAGTCTTTTGTTTATGTTCTCTCTACTTCCTCAATTTGACATTTAAGTTTCACACATAGAAGAAAATTGTACTCATAATAAGATAAAGATGGAATGATTTCAACCTGGATATTACATTATGGTTTCAGCAGTACCATTAAAGCTCCCTTAGCTCTTGTACACACACAGATTACAATTTCTCTAGCAGGCAGGCTTGACTTCAGGAATAAATTAGGTTCTTTTCATGTTTGATGAACCACCTGTCACTTCTGTTACAGCCAACTACCCTTCCACAAGCACAAGGTGTACCCACACAACTGATTCTGTTCCTACCATTCATCCAAAACCCTCTGGGATCCTCCACTGGAGTTGAAGAACACTCATTTTGCTCTCCATCGTTACCCGACAACCCATATCACTGCCCTGGTGCGGATACTGGGGAAGGCAAAAACGCCCAGGAAATCCATAAGGTCTTGCTGGCTCTAAAAGTTTCCTTTATCTCAGTAAACCCTTTGCCCAGTGGGAAATGCACTACTCGTGTCAACTGTTCCCCAAGGTCAGGCAATCCTGCCTATCCACAGAAAGTCCAATTTTCAGGTATTTTCAGTGAGACAGTATGAAATAAGTTTTAGTTTGCTGAGTCACCATACAGCCAGTCACATCAGTCTTCCACCTGACCACCTAGAAATTACCCTGATCAATTATGTTAGCAATCAATAAAGTCCAGCATAATGTCCAGGTAGTAAAAAGATTATGCACAATATAATTTGCTGATATTTGGCATTTTCTGACTAGTTGTAACAGCAAAAGAAAGCTTTAATATTTAATCAAAGTAGTTATTAAATCTTTTTTAGGGAAAAATGAAATTCACCATGAATATTTCTTGTTGTTTATTAGGAACAGTAAGTTAACAAACACATAATTACTTAGGACAGCTTGGCAGGTAATATCCAGGCTTCCAAAATCTACCAAAGAAAATAAATGGAAAAATAGATTTTAAAGATTATGAAAGTAATCATTTTAAGTCAGAGTTCATTTTTGTCTTTAAGATGCCACATTGGTGGTTTCCACTCTGAAATGAGGGGGAAATCTATTCAGTTTTAACTATCTTGGGTGCAGGTATTACAACAACTGCTCATGCTCTGGAGGAGATATTCTTTCTGACAGCATCCACCCCTATGCTACTTGGATTCCAGCATCAGTACAGATTAGGCTGATCCATAACAAGAAATTCCTAATTTACTCAGCCTGTTTTCTCCAGCAGACTCAGCCTATTCTCTGTCTGCCCTCAGGTACCAGTCCAGCTTGCTGTCCAGGATCCTGCCCTGCAGCTCAGGAAGGGGGAAGGGAGGTGCCTGAGAAAGAGGGATGCTCATTCCCGGTGATCCTGATGACAGCCACCTGCTGAGTTCTCCCTTTTGCCTCTCCCTCTCCACAGTGCATCACCCTAGAAGCAACACCCAGGGGAAGCTGCCACGTCCAGCCGTAGAGGTGAAGAGCGCTCTGCTCCGCAGGCAGGAGCAGGCAGCTGCCCGCTCTCTGCCCCTGCCCACTCCAGCTCCAGCTGCACTCCCCGCTCCAGGGCCCGCTGCATCCCTTCGCTTCCTACGGCCAGGACTCCCGAGTGGCCACGCAGCCGCCTCTAATACAAAACACATACTCGCAAAATTGTAAGAACGTCCTTCCCGTTTTGCTGAAAAGAAGTTAAGTTATGTTCAATTGGCTGGCCTCGGCTTCATGAGCTGGGATTTTAGAATAATCAAAGAATTCTACTAACTTGACCCATGGATATAACTAAATTTTCAATGACTATTACTTTTCCAGACTGCAAAGGCCCTTCTGGCCCTTCTGGCCCTCAAGCCTTTTATTCCAACACTAACTTTGGATCCGTTCAGCTTGGTGTCATCCCACTTCCCTATTGACAGGTTTTTTGCTTTTCTTCAAGGCAAATCTGGCTTTATTAGAGTTAAAAAGAAAAGAAAAAGTTACAATATGACAATTTTGATTTATGTATTTTGATTTCCGGAAAAGCCCTAAAATTATCTAGACAGATACTACCACCAATAATTCTAATGGTTATTGATTGCTGTGAGAAGCAAAAGCAGACTGAAATTCAAAGATAATATGATGCATTTTTCTCTGGTGCCTCACAAAATTGCTAGGGCAGCATTAAGATTGTCTGACTCGAAGTGTTCCGCTCCTGCACTTTACAGGAAAGAAAAAAAAGTGCTTTATGAAATTGTCTTTCAAGATGAAACCCTCTATGGCTTGAAGTGAGATTTAGGAAACAAACAGCAAAAGACATTTTGTAAGTAGTATATTAGCTATGTTACATTATCAAAGTCTAGTTGGGATTGCACGTGTTTATTGGAGAAGCTTCGGTCTTTTCTAGTTACGTTTGAAGTACATGGCCAAAAATTACATTTTTAGACAGGAACTGCAGACTTTACGATTTTTCTGTCCCATATTATTATCAAGTAATCATGCATCCTAATTTCAGTCTCCAGGTAGAACATCTTTATTACCACACTGAGTCAGAGAAGCGCTGTAAGCTTGAGAAGGAGATTATCTCCACTAACAATACCTTCTTCTTGCCTCTAAGTTAATTTCAGGTAATGGGATTCCTGTAGTCCTCCTTTAGCCTCCTAAGACCCTTCATGTGAAAGGTGAACAGAAGCACTAACTTAAGTGAAGAAAGTATAATTTTATGTAACAGATTGCTAAAGCAAATTATTTTGTTCCATGTTTCCAAGCTTTATATAAATATGAAAATAAATCTGTATGACACAGACGTATATGTGAAAGCCATAGGGCAGCTGAAATCCAGATGTTAGTAATGATTCATATGGGAGGGTTTTGCTTCGTGTTTGAGAAACGCATTAGGTCTGCCCCTTGTCAAAGAACAAAAAGACAATTTAGAACTCACCGAGGAACCCACAGTCTAGAGCCCTGAAATGTGATTTAGGAGTGACGGGAACAATTGGCTTTCCCCACCAAACAGCAACCTGGAATCTCCACTGACACAGCATCTACACTGTTTTGGCTGTAACAACTGTGGCTCCTTTTCCAAAAGTATCAAAATGCCTTGTGATGTTGCTATATGTCCTCCCAGTGAGTCCCTGGCCTCAAAAGCCACAATTTAACCCAGCAAGTCTCTAATGGTTCTGCCAACAGGCAGCTTTTATCTTGCAATTACCTCTTCAAAGATGCAATAAATCACCTAGTGCATATACAGCCAGACAGCAATTATAAGGGCATGATTTCCAGAGGTGCTGCACACCCACAGCCTTCATCATTTACAGCTGTTAGACTATTCCTGTAGAAAAATCAGCCCTTCGCTGACTTATTTCCCTCTTTTGTTCCAACATATCTTTGAGTAAAGCGGGTGCCTGGCAGGAGGCAGAGGAATGGAAGATAAAGGCAGGGTGTGGGGGGTGAATGACTACGGTGTACTAGGAAAGCTCAGAGGTTTAACAAAGCCTGACATGAGATTTGCCAGATGGTTCTGTACCGGATTGTAAAACTTTAAACTAATCTTCATTTAAGAGTTTTAAGGGCTGTATCCCTCTTCTAAAGCCTCTTGCTCTTTTGCCTGGTTGATTCTGGTAAATTATAGATCAGACTTTAGAAAACTGCTTCCATGAACAGCGGCTCCTTAAATCTCAGCTAAACTGAGCAAGAAGATTACATGTTATTATGATGTAGCACAGCAGGATTTTTGTACAGCAAACATAATGATGTAGAGAAGGATAAAACTATCATTCTGTGCAAGGAGGTCAGCCACAGAAGAACAATGCTTTTAATACAGCTAGCAAATCCACACATACATAGTGAATCTTCACATCGCAAATTCTTTTTCTTAGTGGTTCTGTAAAGAAACAACCATAAGCAGACCCCAAATCTGTATTTCAGGATACGATGATCAAACATCTTTATAGGAAAGGCGATGTCTTTTGGAAGAAATGACATTACTGGAAAAGTATCTATTTCAAGGGCAATTTTAGGGCAAATGCATCCTATTGGTTATATGCAAGGAGAAAGAAAGCATTTCCTCTGAATCCTCAGTGAAATGTCAGATACCGTATATGCTATTAAAAATTAAAATGCTCACTAAGCTTACAAGTGCATATATATACTTTAAATTGTAAATCAAACACAGCTCACATGGAAAAGCACAAAGTAGTCAGTACACTAAGCAGTAGAAATTATTTCCACCTGCTGTCAGTAATCTTACACAGTATCTTCACATTTAAAATTACAGTAAATGGAATTTATAGATTTCACACGCTACAAGATGACAAAGTTGAAGTGGGAACAATAGAAAACAAAACCAAGCACTTGGTAACTAGCGATAGCAAAATTTCATAGATCAAGAGACTGAGACCACCAAGTTCTGAGACTTGAGACACTCATTTGGTACAAAAATTGTGGCCTAACAACCTTTTGAACAAGTGATACAAACATTTAAGTCTGATCAGCTTTAAGTCAACACCCTATTGAATTTGCTCTAATTCTGTACATGATTTTGAATGCAACGTAGTCATGTCAAATGACCTCCCCTTCTCTCTCTTTTTAATTGAAACATTATTTCCTGCACATAAAACCTTTAGACTTAAAAGCAATCAGGTGTGATATTCACAGCTCTGGTCTTTTCAAAATGTCATGCACAGGAATTATACGGATTTATCCTAAAGCTCTCTGTAAGAACATCAGCAGTTTGGAATGCCTAAGAAAATGCCTATCTATGAGAATATGCTTCTCTCTAGGGTTTCTTGTTCAACTCATTTTATTGTGTTTCACTTCTGTTTTATCTTACACATCATTGCTAACGTACTTAAAACACATTTCCTAAATTTCAGAAATGATAAAAATTTCTTAATCAATGCACAGGTAAGTGTTCCCACAAATTCAGATAATCCTAAAGCAACAAAATTACTTTAAATTTTTATAAACACAGAACTTTTGTTAGTTTGTATATGTGGAAATCTTAGTGGTAATACCTGATAAAATATGCTCACACTGCATGTTCTGACTTGAAAGTATTTACATATATAAAACTAATGTGACATTATATGCTAAGGTATTCTTACATCAAGTGAAAGGGAAAAAAAACCCAACGTAATATCAAACAGCTTGTTTTAGTTGCCTGAATTCTACTTAGCTTTTAAAGAACGAATATAAATGTACACAAATCTGTTTTGTGACTCAGACATAAAGTGTCATGTTAAAAATGTCGTACATGGTAGCAAAACTACAAATTTTTATATTCCTGCATATTTTCTGCAGAGTTGTTAAAATTCACATTTCTTATTATATCCCGTCATAAAACTAGTTTCTCTTTCTGCAGGTTATTCAAGAAAAATAGCATAGCCTCTGCCAGAACCCACCTTATCCAAATGTGTTTTTTTTTCCTAGGGCTTGTCATCTTCCTCTATGGTTGTGACCGAGTTATACTTTATAGAAACCCAGCTTCTTATAACTAACATTTGCAATTTAAATTGCTCTTTCTCTCTGAACATTAAGTCCGAATTGGATAAAGGTGTTAAAAGCTAAGGCTTCTCAGGTTTTTTTTTTTTACTTTACTAATCAAGCAAATTAAAATTACATTATCAGAGCTGGCCAGGAGTAGCCCAGACCTTACTGGTAGAGAAAGACCTGAATGGGAATCTCACATGCTGATTACAGCCAGGAGAGAATGGCTGACAAACCCCTGTACTTCAAGCTTTGAAGTCTGGCAGAACTAAGGAAAATGCGCCACCTTAAATTAGATTTTTCCAGAAAGTTGATAAATAGGCTTACTCAAAGAGCAGCAAGACTAATCTGCAATTCTCCTGACATTAGAGACAACATGATCTATAGAAGCAGTGTTGGATCACGAGCTCTTTTCATTTGATGTCATCCTATTTATATCCCTTATCCCCAGCAGTGACTATTTGTCTTATAAAGTATGTTTGATTTTTCTAGTGCATATTGTAGTTCTTAGTAGATGAAGTAAAATAAAAAGTTGGATTGTTCTTCAGGTGGCAAGAGTATGTCCAGAACAGGCATTGGTACCATAAATAATTTCTCAGGAGATAAAGAAGAATGTTTGGAAATAACTTTTTTTTTTTCCCTTATCAAGTCTCTGAGTAAATTATTCAGCTTGTATCCTAACCTATGGCACAGAATTCAGACCGAATGCAAACAGTGTAACTTGTAAAATAGGCAGGGATGAGCAAAAGCATGTAGGAGTCACCAAGGATAAGTACAGGTAAGAGTAGCTCCACCTGCTCTAAGGTAGCGCAACACAAGGGACAGCCATCGCCCCACTTAAGCCAAGAATGTTTGTGGGCTATAGCAACGTAACTTGTGAAAAATATGGCATAAGTAATCACATTCTCTTGTCATTTGTTACTTTACACATGGTCAGGATAGACTCTGATCCTCAATGTTATTGTCATTAAATCCATTTCAAGTTGTATCTTGTTAACCAAAGGACACTGGTGGCCATCTGCCTCCCTGCAGTTTCTTCCGTTTCCTTGGGCAACCATGCACTTCAGCTTTCCATCAAGAAAAACAATATGAAAATACTTATTTACTTGTTCCAGTGGGAAAACTGCTACCCACAGACATCCACAAAGTCCCACCACATTTCCCCTATCTTCACTCTGTCAGGAATCCTGTCTAATGTTGCAGGAAAAGTCCTGCTTTGCTATCGTATATTTAGCTGTGCTAATAGGGAATAGTAACTCTAGAAAGAATTACAAATATTAACTTCTTTTCCCCCCAGCTAAACATAATAAATAATAACGTTATGAAACCATGAAACTACTTCTCTTTGGGTTGTGGGGGTTTTTTTTGTTTGTTTTGGTTTTGGGGTTTTTGTTGTTGTTTTTTTTACATACATAGGTACAAAGAAATGGCACGCCCAGGAGATTCAGGGAAGTTATTGTAACATTGATGTACTCTTATTATTGTCTAGACATCATTACAAGATTCTGTGGCCCAGATATCAGGATGGCTTTAAAACTTAAGTACTTAATGCAAGTATTACCTCTGGTGCATCTGTTATCTTGTCCCTGTATCTGATCAGAAATATGCTCCAAGTACAGTCCATCTACTCCTGTCGTACCCAGCGCGAAGCGTGGCAAGGACAGGGCAGCAGAGGGATCGGCGCCGATTAGTGACCCACAGGGAATACACAGCCTGTGCTGAACTCTGTGTTACTGCATAGTTTTATTGCTATTGTAGCTGAAAACAGTTAGGTAAAGTTTAGAAGGTAAAATATTGAACACAAGAAGAAATAAAGACCATGCTCTCCATAGGTTTTATAAACAAGCTGAGAATTAACAATGTAAAGCAATCAGGGCAGATCCAAGTCTTAAATAATAGGCAAGGCACAAGGAGTATTTCCAAAGTACTGAAGAAAATTGACAAGCGGGTGTTACAGTGGTGTTAAGGATGTCTACACTTAATCCTGCGAGGTGTCTTCCCTTAAGATAAATCAGTTTCTGACCATCTTCTATCAACTATATTGTACCTAAGTCCAAGTGCTTCTCACCTTCTGTTATAAAGCTTATTTTAATTCTGACTCACACTGTTTCTCAAATAGATTTCCTGACACTTTCCATGTTTTCTATTTTATTTGTTGTTATTCAAGAATTTTGAATGAGAGATTGTTTTTCCCTCTTGGGGCAGGGCGGGGGAAAGAAAAAGAAAACACAGAATGTAGTACCTGAAGTCAAATTTTCCATAAATATACGATTCAAATAGTTTATGCAGGTTAGCTTTCACTAATAATGCCTGCAGAGGAAAACTTTTCAAGCGCAGTCCTTCTGTTCTATAAAAACAATAATGAACTGACATTGGCATTGCTCCTCTGGAAGTACTATTTTTCTCATTATAAAAGTGGCAAGCTAAAGAGCAGGGTCACACATACATTAATTTTTAAAGCAAGAGCAGATAATTTTTATTACTAATGCCAAGATGAGATACAAAATACCTTCTCTTTGTTAAGACTAGGAAGAAAACTACTGTCATAAATACACTAGAACATTGGAAGTAGATTTCCTAATGTGTAAGATTAGAATCTGGAAGACACCTTTCAAAACAGATGCATAGTCATACACGTGCTCTCTCATTCTCCGACTTCCAGAGCCACTCCAGAATTCAAGTATTTCAGATGTGCTACATGAAAATGTATTTGATTTTTCTTATGCGTTTTTATAAAAGACTGTTATGTTGTTGAGGACACTCTAATTAAGCAATGCACTGTACAAGCAAAGCTTTTTTCCTAAATTGCCACAAATAATTCTTCTTCCACATCCAACTTCCCAGTGGTACGTTACAGACATGGGGCACATGAAACCAGAGGGAATGAGTTCGATGATCTGATACTCCAGTTATAAGGCTCTAGGCCTAAGCAGATGAAAATTAAACTCTTGGAATTTCAGAAAAAATGTTACAAAGGATTTTTAATGCTGAATCCAGAACATGGTAAGGTGTACACATACCTGGTCTGGTTTAATTCTAGTTAGTCTGAACACCAAAAATAGTGAAGACATGGTAGCAAATACTTCAGTTCAAGAGAGCTTACAAAGAAATACAGGAAGCTTTGCAAGACTTAGAGCTCAATTTTTTTCCACCAAAACTCCTCATGGTAGAAAATAGTAGAAAACCTGGATTTTCTAATTTCAGGTAGATAAGGTCGTAGATAAGAACTTAAAAAAACAAAAATAGTGTGTAATTTAAGTGATTTGCAAATAAACATTTGGAGCATGTGAAAAGCAATAGCAAAAACACAGAAAATGGCCATCACTGGATTTCTAAACTATTTACACTGAACTGCTACTTGTCTTAGGTTAAGCACACTTTCAGTGAAATAAAATACAGCAGCGAAATCATACACAGTAGCCACTTTCATTGCTTTATAATAAAGTGCATTATTCTGTCCATATGCAATACATTGGGAATAATTTCACTTATAAAAATTGTGATAATTTTCTAAAGGGTTCTACAAGTCTTGTATGATCTTCTCTAATATCTATGATTTATGTATTCTATAAGAAGTATTGTTATCTCAGGATAATTGCACTAAACCTTCTAGTGTAAATTCAAAGTCTTAAGGAATATGAAATACTCTCACAACTTGCATGACAGTGGCCTCTAGACCTTTTCTGATTATGTTCTTTATTACTCAAATTCCTACAGCCCATGAACTATTATTGAAGCAAAAGATCTGAACTCATCACAAACAATCTTTATAGAGGAAATACTGGTCCAAAGCTCACTATAAAAAACACCCCACAAATTAACAAAAAAACCCCTGGTTCACTATTCTCTAATTTTACAGTTTGTTTGTTTTTCTAAATTCAAGTATAGGTGAATATCATGTGTGAATTGGAACTTTATCAACAAGAGAACCCAAAGAAAATTTATTTAAATGATCTCTTTCTGAAGTAGGGAAATGGAAATCACTTTGTCACACAATCCTTTAAATATTCTTGTCAATTCCATTGTAACATAAAGAAATGAAGATAAAATGCTATTATTACAAGAACATAAAGCTGTTATGATCTATCTATACACATACAGAGTCTCAGCATTTGAAGGTAAAAATAATATTTTTCCTTTTTTTACTATTTCAGACTTATCTCAAAGGGAGCAGCTGGAAAGAAAGACGAGGCCACATAAAACTTGTTGACTGAACCAAATGGAATTTTCTAGGCAATCACATGCAGTACAGATAGGCTGGCTATACAAACGCACCAGCTTTTCTTCCCTTTCCTTCCTTCCGTAGTTGAGCACATACACTGCTGTTCAATATTAGTGAAGTGGAACTCAAAAAG
Organism: Tringa tobata; assembly: GCA_033628505.1. Classification (NCBI taxonomy): domain Eukaryota; kingdom Metazoa; phylum Chordata; class Aves; order Charadriiformes; family Scolopacidae; genus Tringa; species Tringa tobata. Next base: position 11,729,858 of record JAHREE010000559.1, on the reverse strand, counting down.
CAAACACCATAAACTTTTCATGTCCCTCAAAATGCCTATGTTCAATTCTGATGCAGCAGCATACCTGGCACAAGTACACTCAGCAAGACTTCTGTCGGCCAGCCCAAGGAACCTATTCTGACAACATCCTAAAATAATTGTCCCATTCTGTTTCTTTAGCAAACAAAGAAAAATGAAAATGAGAAGAACAAAACTGTCACGTCTGCTCAGTCACTGGGTGCTAAGAGACACTGCTGATTAAGATACTAACTGAAAAGACATTTGTTCTCCTTTGTAGACATACACTGATTAAACTAAGAAAATTTAACCACTGCAAATATAAAAATCTCAGCTAAAATAATTAATAAAAATGGTAAATGACATACAAAGAAAATGACATAAAAGAGTTCCCTCCCTGTGTGTGTCACACAGTTGATGTTAGACAAAAGATTTATCAACAGGGATGGAGGAAGACTTCTGGAAAGCTGAAGATCAAATAAAAAAATGCAAAACTATGTTCTGTGTTAAAGATGTATGATAAACATAAACTTTAAGACAAGAAACCTAATCCTGCATTGTCCTGAATCCTTTGAATGAAGAATTTTACATAACCTTGAATGTCTGTTTCATGGAAATTTGTTTAAGAACTATGTTACATCAGTGAATTTTTAGACTCTTTTTGAACAATATTAGAAAGGCCAACAGGAGTAAATAGAAGACAAGAAAGTATCATGCCTTATTATACTTCTTAACACATCAGTGAGTCACGCTAAAGGTTAAAATTACATGTCCCTCCCCTGTTACCCAGCTTATCACACAGAGAATCCAGAATCACTCCACTATATGAAATACCAATAATACAGAATTCATATTTAAACTTCCCTTAAGATTATTCATATAAGTGCATGAACTATTACAAAATGACAAGACTTACAGAAAAAAATACACTGTAGAAATAATGTTTCTATTTCTCTATTTACAGGTTTTTCCTATATTTACCTCTTAGAGTAGTATTCTGTTGTAGCAGTAGATATCACTGATTCTTTTTAGGCAAACCAGCTTGTTTCCACAAAAATTACTGTGGAGGAATCTTATCATAAAAGGCTAAAATGGCTATAAAAGAAGTTACTCAGCTCAAGCAAAGTCTTAAATGCCCATCTCCTTACCAAATTTTAATATCATATCTCAACCAGAAAACAAATTCACTTTAAAAAATTGTAACATTCCTCTCCCATAAAGATATTGGAATTTGATTTTTTTTCCCTTCTCTATCTCTCGTTTATAAAATTTCTTCAAGCAATTTTCTGCCAACAATTAGCTTCTTTAATTTACTTCTATCATAAATTCCCAAGCACAAGAGTAGGTTCTTTGCTGCTTTGAAATCTGCATTTAATTCTACATTCCTTCCTTTCAGAAATGTCCGCCTTTATCTACATCCTTTTACTTTGGGGCATCATTTAACTTAGTCCTCCAAAGACACAAGCCCTAGCAGACCCTCCCACAAACTTCTCGCTTCAGTAAATTCATTTGCCATCTTCTCTAACTATCCTTCACAACTAATCAATCCTTTGACTCCTCCAACTTCTCTGAGGGCTTACTTCTTGCCTGTAATCATCCTTGTTTGTTTGTTTTTATTTCTCTGTGGCAGAAGAGAAAGATTCATTTTATATTAAGAACTTGTAACCACAGTTGGGTTCAGACGAAGTCGACAGAGCAGTCAGTGCTCCCAGTCTCACTGCCATGCCTGTCCATCGGAGCTGGAAGACGGTAGGAACACTCTGAATACACTGCCCCACACACAGGAGTTATTTAAACCAGTAGGGGTTTTCCACCTGTTTACACACCCTAACACACACACCACAGTTAGAACTTCTCTTAAGTTCTTTCCATCTTAAAGTTTTGGAATACTTCTTTCATTTCTTGCCTCACTGTTACAGAGTAAGCATAGCAGAAAAAAAATATTGGGGGTGGGAGGGGAGACGGAGATCAGGATCTTGGACTTAATCTCAACTGACTAACGACTAGAACCAGCCACACAAGGAAATACTATTAAGAAGCTCTAGGGAGAGTGACTGCTGTACCTCAACAATTCAGAGCATAATTAAAGATTGAGCTGTTCAGACATTCTGGAGCAAGTCAACAACTCAACTTCACATGAAACTGTTTTGTAAAGAACATTATGTCATTAGATAGGTCAGAAAGGCAGGAAGAAAATGGGTACAGATAAAATAAACATACCACTCCTACAGACATATTAAAATGAATTGTATTGTTCGTCTTTGAAGGAAATGAAGAGCATGACATAAGAGGATATATGTACTGACACACAGAGGTGTATGTGTCGGTCCAGTAAATTGCACAGTTGAGTGCTTGGAAAATCCTAGTTCAAGAAGTAAGGGGAATCAAACTAGTATGTTGGGCTTTAAGGGAATTTAAAAAAAAAAAAAAAAGTATCTTGTGTGCTGTATGGTTAGAGTGCTGAGCACATAATGGATTTCACAACATGGCATTAAAGAGTAACAATATTCAGAGCTATAATAATTAAGACAAAATAGACACGATCTCTGGAGAGCAGTGCAGAACCTTATTTGCCAGCACCTTTAAGCTATTCCAAGCTGTGGGAGTGAGATCTTTATAAGTGATAATTCCACCCTATGGCACTTCTAACACATTTTTCATAAACAACTCACATTTGCCCGTGTTAGTTCTGGTGTACTTTACAGTTTTAGCAACACAGTGTTTCTTGTTTCTGCAGATTTGCATTTGTCCGCACACGTTTGATGTAAGCTGGCAAACCATAGCTTGTCTCCAGAGTGAAACAACCCCCTGAACAACACAAGAGCTCCTGCTGACAAGCAGGCTATGCCAAGATGTCACCATGTGCGTGCTCCACTGACTTAATTTCAGTAACTGAAAGTCAGAGCTGTGAGGACATGACTTTGCTGGTGTAGGCAGGGCACAACACTACATTTCATGGTTCTCATCACAACCCACATCTAAACAGCTATAGATGGCGTGACTGCAGCACCAGCAAAACCTGCAGAATCATTGAATCATTCAACACTTATCATTTCAGTAAGTTCCACAGCATGCGAAACTGTGTTTTAGCAATAATCAAAATAGTTCATGGAAGAAACCATTAAGTACTAACAGAAGATACGTTGTCCTGTATTTGCTAGAGCATGTTGAGATAGTCAGCTTCCAATCGTGTGTGTTAATACAGGAAAATTAGTTTCTGACTCTTAGAGAAATCAATGAAGTACAAGTTTTATGAGAGAAAAAGCTGTAGGCTTTAATAGCTTTAATATGGAGAAGTAAAAAATAATAACGAAAAAAAATAGTTCAGGAAATTTAAAAGAAAAGAAAATGAAATGTGCTGGGGCATTCAGGTCAACTCCCTAATGCACAGTAAGCATTCACTAGCATAAAAAGCTTTTATGGTTTCTCAAGGCTCAACACGCACATTTCTGCTTTTAGATGTCAACAGGTTCAGCCTAACCATGCCCTTTGCATTCGTAAATCACCCACTTCATTATCAGGCAGTGCTGATCAGCTGTGTGCTAAGTCTGGAGAAGCTAACTACCAAACACAACAGCCCCGACACAGCACCCTGTACTGAATTTGAAACTTTTATTTCTGAGATTGGCCTCTGTGACAAATGTACAAGAGAGATCACCTTGCTGAGAGGTGCAACAAATACAAGCTGTTATGAATGCAGCACTGACAAAAAAATGCAAGCACTGTGGCCTTGTCAACCCGATGTTAAAAGTTACAGCCAAGCTCTTCATCAGAGCCATTCAGTGCTACCAACCACAGAGGAAACAAAAGCAATGAAGGGAAAAAGCTCACGTGGACCATTACCTGCGAGCTGCCCTCTACAGCTGCCCCCACACAGAGCCAGGGCAAAGTTACAGTTCATTTAATTATATCCTAGTAATAACCCCCACAACCCTTGCTACTGGGGATAAACCCAAACTGATTTCATGCTTTCAGAGATTCTCCCAATGCTGAAAGCTTTTCTCTTTCCTACTGTATAGGACTTTGTGGAAGTGAGATAACAGATTCAGCTGTAGTTCATAGTCACTCTCACTTCCAGAAGAGGTTTCTCTAGTGCAACAAATCTGTGGCTGCATCCACCCCTCCTTCGCTTCTTTGGTCCTGTTTTTCCAGTCTGGAGGTTTGATGGAGTTTGTAGCTTAGAGACATACATGTTTACGTTTCTTTCATGTAAAGATGACTAGTTGGTAAAAGTTATCAGCCCACGATAAAGTTATCGGTGAGGAAAAGTGTCTTCTGAAATCTGATTTTTAAACCCTTTATATTTAGGCTATATAAAGGGGGTTGTGTTTGTAATATTCCTACCAATATAAAACAATACTATGAAATCCTATACCCATAAATATCCTGGTTTTATAGAAAACCAGGAATACACGCCTATTTGTATGGAACTTGCACTGTGGTATCTGGCAACACGACAACCATATTTTATATAAGTTGTCACTAAGAGACTTGTTCTGGCCAGAATAAATTTGCTTGCCACAAACTGGCACAGGCAGGAATGTGCCATCAGTATGAAATAGCATGCTTTCTCCATACTCTGTAACAATTGCGGTCAGAAAGTAAGACTATTTTCAACGTAACTGAAATTCTTCAAAATTCCTTAATCTACCGTTTTGTTTACGTTGGAATAAACCCAAAACTCTCAATTCAAATCTACTTTCCCAAGGAACTCTCAAAGCTCATCTTTTGTGCCCAGTATCTTTATGAAGAACAAAATAACCACATATGTCTGTGCTACTGTTTATTTATATTATGTTAGTTGTTACTTGGTTTTGGCATACCATAAAATATTAATAACGATTAAAAGAGCATGCTTACTTTCCTACAGGGCATAATACAGACTGCATATCAAGTTACAAGTATTTTATCAATTTGTATAGTTAGTTTTAGTATATGAATAGAAGTGCTACTTACAATTAACATTTATCCCTCTTTTGTACTCTTTAGATATATATATATACATATCAACTTAGGTAATAAACAGTGCAGTATCTTTTAATGTCAAACAAGCCAGTTAAAAGAATTTACTAATGTACTTAGGTGTACAACAATAATTTCATTTGTATCAATTATGAAACTATTGTGAATTTTAACATCTTAAAGTTTCTAGTTTTGATAGCCTTTTTTTTTCCTTTGTCAATCAATGAACCTTCTCAAGTCTTTCAAAAATATTTTTAAACATCATAGGTACAACATAATTGCAGAGCTTCAAAGATCCATTATGGCTGACATGGCACTAATAGTCCTTGTGGGTGTGCCTTTATTTTAAGAAAGGATGAAAACTTTTTGTTTTCTGGCTTTTTGTCAGAAATTGCATTGTTGTGGGTTTCTTTTTTAAAAACATGCTTAAGCACTTTCCTCACAGCTTTTCCTCCTCTCTTTTCTAACCTGAAGAACTTCTTCACCATTTCAGATACATTACAGCAAGTGGCCTTCAGTTCTACTGAACTGCCAATGTTTAAATTGCTATACTTACCCTTCTTGCAGTAAGAGTTGAACTTCAAATGCTTATTTAATTTCACTTACTCTTCTATCCTTTCAGCTATCTATTACTAGCCATCTGGATTACCACCATCAATAAAAATCGGTTTGTGCTGTTAGACAGGGGTCAGCATCTTGAAAAGACTCTCCATCTAATTAGATAGATTTACAATTACAACAGTGTAAAACACTTAACATCCACACATTAAAGCTATAACTTATAGCCTATACTGAAGTAATTACAACAATGAATACTGTTATGTACTCTGTTCCTTTGAGATAAGCAACATAGGATCCACTCACAATTACTGTCATGACACCTAAGGAGATGCACATCCCAAACCCTAGACTAAACCGTAGACAGGCACCTTCACCAGTGTGCTAATATGTGGAAAAACGAGCAGAGTGGCAGGCACAACTCCTCACCCCTTCATACGAGGACTCCAACATAGGCTGGCCTTCAGGCACCCTCTGCGAGCACCTCAGAGCTACTTGCACCAGCACTTCTTCACTACAGTCACTTTTAGTCCACATGGCAGAAGATTTAATGCCAGATTTCACCCGCCACCCCAAGAGCCAGGGCTGCATTTCAGCCATCCCACAAATCAGACAGCGAAGAGGAGAACTCACAACACAACTGAATTATAAAGCAACAATCTTCTGGATTTTCAGTTAAAGTAACGAGCAAGAAAGTTCTGAAACCCTGCTGGTGAGAAGGACTCAAAACGATTACTAAGCTAATACAACATCTCTACCCTGAAGTCTTTCAAGGCAACCGGGAACCTTCAGAAAGCACTTTTAGTGACTGCCAGGATGAATGGCTCCAGTAAATACATTTTAGAAGCTGGAAGATAAAGATCTGACTTTCTTTTTTGTCTGGAAAGCTTTGTCTTATATCCCCTTCCCCCTGCAGATGCCCCCAAAATACAAAGACTCCAGAGTCTCAAAAGCACAGAACTGTAGAAGTCGCAGATTTAGCTTGGTTTCCTTACAGCTCTGCTTTTATGTGAAATCTCTTTTTTCATCTTTCCTTTCTCTTTACACACTTTAGCCACAGAGCTAATTCATCCTTATAGACAAATAACGCCTGCTTTTCTTTTAAACACAAAATGCTTTGTTTGGAAAAAATGTAGAGAGATCAAATTAGGACAATATATGCTTGTGCATATTACCATTTGAATTTAAATAGGCTGCTAAGTAGAATAAGGCAGCAATCTTTTCACTTAATTTCTGCCAACAGATGCTAATAAGAGAAAGATATGAGTATTTTAAACTAGAGAGGTCAACAGGTATTCTAAAGTTTAAGTAGAGATATTTCTGTTCATGTTTTTATGCAAGTATCACTGTAGGAAAAGGGGAGCGCTACCTCACACATGATCTACACATAGTGTTCCACACGTTGCCACAGAAGCCAGCCCCTTTTTGAGTATTGTTATATCCTGAAACAGAATAGTCACCTCAAATCTCTTAGTAAGTGCTCTGAACAGTATTTACATTTGAGCTTTACTTACAGATACGCTAACCTGAACTGTATGCTCATGACAGTGAAAAGATAGCATCTGCAATATTAACTGGCCAGTCCTAGAACAGGTAACTTCTGTTGACTGAATTAATTTTTTTTTGTTGTTCTTTCTGGTTTGGATAATTTTTTTAAAGAATAAATATGCTTGGCAATATTTTATAGCACTTTCAAATGCAAGTAAATAATTAATTATTCTAAGCAGAAAGACTACAGACATCTCAATGAATCATTCTCCCCCTACATAAGCACTATTATCCTCTGTGTGGTTTTCAAAAACAAAAGGGTAAATCAAGAGATTAAGTGAATTGTCCAAAGTGGTGTGTTGAGAAACCCACAGAAACAGATTTAAAGGAAGTAGCATCTCCAAACATCAAAACATTTAGTCTCGCAGACTAGCAATATTCTAGATGAAAGATATGATGGTCTTCCATGCATGTGCACATTTCAGACACCAAGTAACACTGCAACAAGTGCTGATGACCCCTCATAAGTGGACAAAGCCAGAGCAGTACGATGAACCCATGCTGTTCATTCCCATGTATTATTTTATTCAGACAGGAAGACAGATTTCCAGAGCAGAAGCTTTAGCATTTGGGTCTTAAATTAAATTCTTGAAGAGATAAATCAGAAAATACTAACAGTAATAAGGCAAATTCAGACTATATAAAAATTACAGTCACAACTGTTACATGAATTTTTTATGCCAGTTCTAGATACAACACAGACTACAGCAGAAGTTAAATACGTATGCTGTATCTCAGTTTCTGTATCTCTAATTTGCGTTACAGATCTTGCAAATTAGCTCATTCAATAGCAAACACACCATTTTAACAATAGCAACTCTACTTCTTGACACAGAGAATTACTCAAACTGTTAAAGATTATCCGATTTCACCAAAGTAGTAAGAAGTCAGGAAAAAAGACCTCTCCTCCACTCAAAGTACAAAACACAGAAAAAATCAGAGAGAAGAAATAAACAGGATGGAGACTAGGAAGTACTCATCTGGGAAGTATCGATCCACTCAGAAAAAAAGTTAAAATCTCTTAAGTAAAAAGTTCACTCCAAATTAAAAGTTAGAAAGTCTCTGATGTATTTATGAGGAGATATTTAAACTTAGAAGAATATTTTCTATTCTGTTGAAGGTCTCTTGCATGAATAATTTCAGAACAGTCATCTTCTATTTTGAAGACTGTTTTTAACAGTAAGTTACCAGTTTTCAAGACTTCCCAAGTTGTTGTGGGTTTGTTTTTTCCTTTGATTCTTCTACGTGAGACCTCTCAAATTGCCAATCTCATATAATAATTTGTCATGACAGCATAAAAAAAATTTTGCAAGGGTCTATAGTAAGACACCTGCTTCTTTAGTTTAGAATCAAGAAAGAAGTATAAGAGTAATACCTCACTAATGCCTCCTTTCATAATGCTGAAGTTATTTTTAAAAGTGTACCTCCTCTAATGGAATAGATGACTTCTTTGTCTCTGCAACTTTCTTTCCGAACTGCACGTACTTTATATGAAACATAGCTGCGAGGCTGTCAATTGAGCTTGAAAGTTAATGTTCCTGTAAATCACCAACTGCCAAAACAAGTTACACCATTTACCTTGTGACTGTTTTTTGAAAGTTATCGTTGAAGTATTTAGCTAATTGCGCTTCAGACCCTGTTTGTCTCCCAAGCCTGTATGGCCAGCAGCCATTCACGTATACAAGACTGAACAACAGAACTGCACACTCACTGGATAAGCGATGTTATCGTAAGTCATTAGTGTGCTATACCAGTGATGGATTTCAGAATTGAGACTGCCATGAATCATGTCATTAACTTAAGATTCTCTCTCCATACTAACGTGTCTTGCAGTAGAAGAGCCAGAGCAACAGCCCGGTATTTCAGACAAGTGCTTCCCACAGAACTCAAGAGGTGAAATGAAGGGGTTTCTTTCTTTAAATGCACAGTTTAGACAAACAGGTTTGCAACCAGCAATCCCCATTTCTTTTTCTTTATAGGATTTTCCTAGATTACTTCCTGGATTTTTTTAAAAATTTCGGGTGTTTTTTATATTCTTTCCTAAACCTACTTTTACTTTAAAACCCTCCCAACAACTATGGCACAGCCTTAACTTTATACAGCGGAAGTAATTGCCTGGAGTTCAATAAGCAGTGGAGGAGACAACTGTTGCTCTGACCCAACTCAATGACCAAGGACATTGTGCATCATCCTGAGCAAAAGATCAAGGGAAGGCAAACCACCACATGACTGGACTACAGTGAAAAGGCTGGTGATCAACATGGGCAATTTGTGTTTCAGGAGTTTCAGTCTAGCTTCTGTCCGACCCCATTGTTAACAACCAGTCTTCACTGAAACACAAAAGGTGTGTTCCTAAAACGTATGCTTCACTTTACTTTACTTTGCTTACTCCCAAACCATTCTACAAAATGAAGTGAGGCACACGAAGCAGAGATCACTTTATCTGAATTCAAATGCAGACACACCTTCAGCATCCAATTAGCAAATTTGTGATCATTTTCCAAGTGTTCAACAAGGCTGCACAAAATTTTGAGAGACAGATTATTGTATTCTAATATCTCCTAGTTTATAGTCAAGTTTTTTAATTTAAAAATCAGTTAAAATAATTTGATTGCTGTTTTGTAAGTACTGTTCTTAGTTAAGCAATCCCAGGGAGAGGAAAATAGAACAAGGGGAAAAACCAGTCTCGGTTTGAGTACATACGGCAAAATAGCACGTTGTCAGGATGCCATTTATGAAATGACTATGCCAAAACACCAAGGAGGGTCTGAACTGTTGTAGACAGTTGAGGAAAAAAGAAAAAAATACTGCCTCATTTTCTTTTCAGTAGAAAATAAATTTTTACTAAAATTATGTTTTTGAATTATATCTTCTTTGCATTCTTCTTAAAATCAGTGGAGGACCCCTATGTCATTACAAAGCTATAAACAGCACTTCAGTGATAATTATATGCTACCATTGTCATTTCATCCTCATGCTTATTATGGGTCATATTTCTACCTAGATTGCAAGATTACTGTAATGTTTCAAGCCAGCAAGGATTAGTAAAAACATTACGTAAATAATATAGCGTGCAACTGAAATCAGGGTATTTGAGGAAAGGAACAGGTAGGTACGGATTTTAAGTGACAGGGAACTGATCACTTTAATGTTCATAATAATAAGACCTGCCAACAGAATAAGGAATAGAGTCATCAGTTTACTACCAGTGGTGACGTTTCTTGTTGTCAGTCAGCAAACTAATTGCCTCTTTTGTCAGGTATGAATTCCTTTTAACAGAGATGTTAAAGGCAATGGTGCCTGGCCAAGAAGATACTCTGATTCTTAAAGGTTTCCCTGGTTTACTACAGTTCCTTTTAAAGTTTGTTCATCATTTATGCTGATGTCTGAGGAGCTACTGAGTTCTTGCTTTTCAGAGCAGGGGATAGAAATAAGACAGAAAGCATTATGAAGCAATTTGCCAGCCTGTATATAATAACCTAAAGCATGTATCTATTTCTTCTTTAGAGAACAGGAAGCATTTAATCATTTCTGAAAGACCTACTTATCAAGCTGAATTACTTTAAACATCTTCCTATAAATCACAAAGAAGTATTATTTTATGCTTCCAGAAATGAAGCTCCTATTGCAATGAGCAGAAACGTTAGCAAACAAACACATGCTATTACTACGCTAAATTCCACAAACTCCTCTAACTTTGCAATGCCTACTTTATGAATAAATTTTTGCTGAACAATATTACTCAGTGCAAAAATCCAGATAAATAATTAACATGTTGCCTTCTTAACTCTTGCAGCCCACAAGATACATACAGTTCTGGGGAAGTCTGTTTCTATCTTCTTGAATTTTTGCTCTCCTCTTTGTAGGCTAACATCCCCAACTTTCTGTCAATCCCAAATTATCAAGCTCAATAAATGTATTCTTTCACGCTTTTGTTTCCCCGTGAAAAGGGATTTTTTTTTAAATTAGAAGTTTTAGATTTTATGTTAGCACATACCTACAGGTATTTAGGAGAATTAAATTTAGGTTGAGTTATTTCAGAAATATGTATTGAATTTATTCCCTACAGAATTTTATCAGAAGAACTTCATCTAGCTGCCACTTGTGAGTACTTTCAAAATAAACTTTTTATGGTTTGATGCTGATAAGGTCTGTCCCTAACGGGGCCAACTGATATGTCTCATAGACTCCCTTAGGGACATCATTGCCTTTCCACTACAAACACCCTCAAGTTTTAATAAATCACCCAAAAACTTCATCAGAACATTACACAGCTTACCAGGATTTTCCCAACCAATATTTGCACTGAAACACCAGGAGCAGCTACAAGCACAAAAGAGTTTAGTTTACCTGTGTTTCCTCAGCGTGTAACAGAGCACAGTACGAAAATGGTTTACTTTGTTCAAAGTCCCCTAAACCAATGGCTAAAATACATCACTATTAAGAAGAAATTTTGTTTTCTAAATATATACACAAGGGTTTTTTAAAATCTCTGTACTGTTACTTTACACTTCATTGCACCTCTTTATTGAGCTCACTTCACATTTTAAGTCACTTCCAAAGGCAATTTGATCACATAGCTTTAAATCGAGAAGAAAACAGTATTTGTCAGTGGACACAACATGCCCCAATTTAGATACACAGTTAATTTCATATGGAAGAGGCTTATTCCACTTTCTTTTTTATTCCTAAGTTTGAACAACACGATGGTTGTGATGAATCTGTGAAATGTTTTCAATATGAGGGTGTTTAGGAATCCTTTTTCCTCAGAGAGGAATATTTTTCATGCATTCAAAAGAGACGATTCCTCTCCATTTTCTGACACATATTAGCACTACATGACTTAATACTGATGTTATGAAAATACGTAAATCTTTTCCTGGTTTCAATATTGTCAATAAAGCTTTTCTCCACTACCCATAACAGGATCCAACCCTCTTTGGAGTATTCACTTGCATGCTGTGCTGCTAACACTCTACTACGAGATGTGTGGTTTGAAAGGAAGCTAGGAATTTTATTTGTCAGCTGTTCACCAGGAAGATAAGCAAAGACTCTAATTTGGGGAGGGTGGGAAAGAAAAAAAAAGAAAGTAGTTTTAATCATATCATATCCTTCTAAAGCATAAGGAGTTACTTACGGTTTCACTACCTGATCAGATTTTTGCCTCTCTGTACCTTAAAGTACTGAGTAATTGTCCATGTGATTTCAGTTGCATTGCTTGCACATTTAAGCTTAGAAACATAGCCTAGCCACGTACAGATGCAAAGCCACCAAACACAATGTGAGCGAGCTATTTTACTGATGTCTAGTTATGCTGCATGTACATAAGGCTTTGCATATTTTTTGGACCCTTGAAATCAAGGAAAGGAGTGTACGAGGGAGGCACATACCTGACACTTCACTATATTTCTCTTGGTATGCTATATTATGTTTCAACAGGGGACTACTTTAACATTCTGATAATACATATAAATGTCTTTATGACATTTCCAGTCAAAGCGCAAAAAGTCTTCTCTTTCCTTAACCATAATTAATCATAATTGTCAGTATCCCACTAGGACACAGACACATTTTTATCATTAAAATTTTGGTATTTTAAGACAGGGAAAAGAAGAGACATAAATTGGTTGTGATGAAAATACAGGAACTGGTATGACTGAAGCGGTTTATGAGAGGAACACTGATTAAGCTCCTGAAAGGATACTGATTATGATCCAACAAAGTGCTAAAAACAGTTTCTCAGCAGATATGCAAGGTGTTACCAAAAAAAAAAAAAAAAAGCTTAACTAATGGAGTTACCTTGAAGTGTTCTAAATTATTTACAGGATTCAAATATTTATTTACCCTGGTCAATAAGGGATTTGTTACTGATATTAAAACTCTCAAAAAGTTATGAAGATGCACTAATAGAAGCCAGAAAGGAGCTTTAAAGTCCAGCATGAAAGTTTTATATTGAATATAAGAAAGAATATTGGTATAAGTATCATGCATAACTGTATAGCTAAGTGTAAGTCCACAAATGAATGCAATAGGAAAACAATTTGCTCTGTATCACATTAAGTGACATGCTCTGTCTGGCTCAGAATTAACATTTTAGCCTTGAGGCCATGTTTTTCAAGACAAAATTAATGTGCCAGTATTCTGAAATAGGTGAAATTGTAATACTGATTTAATTGCGAACAGTAAGTCAGTAGGATAAAATGTTTAAACATTGCGAAAGACGTTAAATATTGATATAATTTACAATCAGCTGTGAACTTGATAACTCAGAAAACAGAAAGGATACTTTTCTCTGTTTCATAGGAGAAGGCATCTGTCAATTGTTTGTTCACGTCCTCGGGTGGTTTGCAAGTATGACAACATTTTTAGGGCTTAGCGATGTTAAATGAATTATTAACATTAAGGAATGTTAAATATAAACTTCGCTATTTCTGTAGTACAAGCATATAATACTTAGTATAATAATTTATGTGATTTGCATTACTTTAAAAGGAAGACCTAATTAAAGAGCATGCATTTAATAGACCTATTTTTATCTGCATCTAAATCAAGATTTAATTAATAACCTTTCTGAGCCAGCACTTAAACTTTGCCACTGTTCTTCAAGGTGTAGGGATCTCCACACTTTAACAGATTCCATATTCTGCACCTCCTCAAAGATAATTACATTTGCATTGTACAGCCATAACAAGAAAAAAATCTGTACTTATTTACATAATATGGATACTGTAATAAATATCACATTGATCAAGTCTCCAAAGAAATAGGTAAAATCTGACTCATAGAAAACCACTAAAGGCATACTTCCTTGGCTCGGAAAACTAGTCACGTCTGCTTGGGAAGTCTTTAGTTCTTGTGACAAGGGCTGTGGGATTTAAGGTATACGTGAGTTGTATGTATCAAAGTCCAGTCCTTGATTTATAAGGGTGGCGAGCGGGGTATCAGCGCTGTATCTGTGAGCACATCTCTGAGCTCACCTACAGCTCTCAGGTCCAGGATGCCCTGGGTGGCCCAAGAGCTCCCAGGCTCATTCTCCAGACAGATGACTCCCACAAGCAACCCTGAAACATCATCTCATAGCGTTACCAAATGTATAGTTAGTTCTCAGTGCACATTTATTTTCCATGTACCCAAAAAACCAAAAAATTGTTCCTGAAAAAAACCAGCAAGGACAATTGCTGCTGAAAAGATAACCATGACTTCAAAATCTACACTGTAGGTTTCTGAAGGCTTGAATTAGAACAAATTTTAACAACAGAATTATCAAAACATATCTAAAATATTGTTATCCTCTATTTAGGCAGTGCATGTTCAGATTGATAAATAACGTCTGCAAGATTGAGGAGAACTGTGACAGTTTTATTTTAGCTAAGTAAACAATCCAACCCAAAACCTTACAGGGGAGGAAAAGGGGGAGGGGAGGGGAAGACAGAGAGAGAAAAAACTAACAAAGCCAGAACACTAGAGATTTTGTTTTCAGCTTTCTCTGAGTTGACCGAGACATTTTCAGCATTCAAAGCATTCATGAAGCATAACAGAAACTACATAAGCAAACGATCTGCTATACCGTTTAACAACCTTATGGAAAAATCAGCTCTTCTTAAGGTACAATATTTGAAAGAGCCAAAGAGCAGTTCACATGAAACTAAATAGTATTAGTTCCTATCATTGTATTCCTACTAAAGTATTAAATAAAAAATTATTCTCCATTCAGTTTGTTAAAATATGTTTTTGGGGGACACCATTCAGTAGCTGTGGCTGTGGGTACCTACTGATCCCGCTTTCCTCACCACAGGGTCAATGAACCCTCCTCAATATCCCCAGACAGCAACCTTACTGCTGGCATCTTCTAACTTTGGAGATTCCTGACTTTTCCTGGTTGCAAATACACTGCAAGTGCATTCAGAGAACTAATTTATCTTAAAAAGGAACATGTGCTGAGCTTGATAGAGTTTTCAGAAATCAATCTCACCAACAGTCAAGTTGAAGCAAAGAACCCTCTCAAACTTGAGTTTGTTCTCACCAAGTACATTAGTGATTTTATTTGTTTCCAGTTATTACATTTTTAAAGAAGAAAAAAGTGGAATAAAACATGTCTAGGAGACATCTAACAAATGGACTCCGTGTTGACCATAGTTGCAGTACTGAAAGAAACACGGTCTCTCTCTCACCTTCCACAGAGCTTCTTGCCTGGAAAGACGTTTTTGATTCTGCATCTTTTTTTTTTAATTTTACAAGCTTGCTGCACTGTTTCTAGCTTAAACAGCCTCCCTCCTACTCACAAAATCATGAGAAGCGCTCATTGTACTGACAGATAATGAAATACAATCTCTGTACCACTATTTATTCTTAACTGGGAGCACTTACTCCACCAGGTAACTTCTGACACGCACCATTCCCTTCTCTTGCCAGCCTCTTTCCCTCAACTTCCCACCTTCTGGAAGTCTGTCAAACTGGGTAAGATAGGTAACTGGTAACTGATAAATGGAAGCACTGAGAAGAGCTTGAGTTTGCCCTTTCTTCTGAGATGATTAAATTGGCAATTCAGTCGATGTCTTTAGCACTCAAGCCTCAATTTCAATTGAGAGTTCCAGAGATGAGATGAAGTGGAAGACGACAGTATCTCTTGAAAACGGGGAACTGAGGGGGCATTTGTAATCTGTTTTGGAGCATTTGTATTTCTGGCACAGAAATGAGGTTTTGAAAATAAAGTATATGATGACTGAGGAGTATTTCATGCTTGGAGCCTGAGGCAAGATAAATGGTTATGTTACCACACAGCACAGAGAACAATTACAGGTGCAGGGAAACTAAGGATTTGCTTATTTATGCCGGGTGCAAAAGCACAGAAGTCACAGAAAAAGCCCACAACAAGACATAGCCCAAGAAATAATGCTTTGACACACTCTTGCAAAAGCTGTGCAGTGAAACATCTCGGAGCACCTGAGCCCTCTGGAATACTCAACAAGCTACTTATACCTTGTGAAGGGGACACCACTCTTCACATCTGCCAAGGTACACTGCCAGAAACACACTGCATAATCACTCACAACGCTTTCCAGAATGAGCCTGGATGTGAAGGCCTGGGAGACAGTATCCTCACAGTAAAACAGGTGCAATATTCAGATGCAGGCAGCTGGCAACTGCTTTTATCTGAGCTAATGTCATACTTACACTGGTGTCCCCATGACAGATTGGGTATGGATACCTCGTCTAGGAACAGAGCACAATATAGAAGGACATGAAGCCCAACCACATCATGGCATTGTGCCTATTGAAGGAGTATGTGTCATTTTATATTACACGTGAATGACTGTAGCAAGGGCAAAATAAAAATACATTTGCTCAAGAAAGTAGGATTTGTCATAACAAAGAGATTTTCAATTCATTAAAAACAGAAAACTTCTGACCTTCCAGTCAACTACAGACGGGGGACATTCTGTTTCTGAACTATGCAAATGGTAACACAAAAATCAAGAATTTTTATTATCCTTTTCCATATGCATAAACCACACATTCCCATTTTAAAATTACATTATACTCTGGCCTTCTAACTCTGAGTGACTGTTGTAGCTGAGTTTCATCATTTAATATGTAGCACCTGCATTTGGCATAATAAAATTAAGCATTCCCTTGGAAATCAGATAGCTAGAATGTTTCTTTTTTAGACAAGGAGAAGACCTGCCTCCAAATTAGTATCTTTGATGTTGACTTTTCATCAGTAATAGAGAACCTGGTTTAAAAATTAAAAACCCAAACATCAAAATGCATGAAAAAGCTGTTAGAACTATGCAGTGAAGAAACAGTACAAAGTCACTGGATTCGAAGGCTGCTTCTAGTCTTTAGGATCTGATGAAAAAAAAAAAAAAACAAACCACAAACTTGTTTGGGAACGAAAGCAGAATAATCTTTGTGAACTGTCTGCCGAGATGGCCAAGACTGGCTACTATGAAAGAAAAATGTCTGGATTCAGATGTGGGCTTATCTCCCTAAGCTCTAATTAAGACTTCCTTCAGAAGACTATCCTCAGGTAAATGGGAAAACTCCCTGTTTCTGATTGTTTCCCAACCAATTTCAAATGCCTGCAATCCAAGGGTTGGGCTGCCCAGCACCGCACTGCGGCGCAGGAAAGGAGAAGAGCTGAGATGGGATGGCTGGTGAAACAGCAAGGGCTCTGCCTCCTGCTGACACGGTGAACATAGTGCCATGAAGCTTGCCCTGAAATGGAGTATCAGAAACTAATTTTAAACTTGCATGCCTATCCTGGAAAGGAATTTACACTCAGCAGGTTGGACGCTCTATTCAGTTGTTCTAAATTCTGTTTAGTACAGCATACTTGTATGGGAAATAAATTTCTCTATTCACCTTCTTTGACAAAATGTACGAATGCAAGCTGTGATCACAACATGACTGGTATATTTAAAACAGTTCTACTCTCAAGAGAGATGGAAGTCACGTCATAGAAAAAGGAATTGACAAAATACACTAGAGGGATTTGAGCCGTCACTTTACCAGGCTTAGCATCCAGGTAAGTCTTTAGACATGGACAGAAATTGGCTATTGTGTTAAAATCATTGGGTTTGGACAGGCTTCTTTCCTAGTACATACTACTGGTAACTGACTGCTGAAAGAAAGAAGCTAAAAAAAAAATCCCAAACCCACAGCAGTTAAAAAGTGAAACACGCAATAAAGTAGCCACAAATCCAGTGGGGAAAACACAGAGTGACACTCGAGATAGGCAAGATGCACAGAAAATTCTCAGAAAGAATGGGGGCAAAAAACCCCAAAGGCTTTGCCAACCCAGTGAGCATTTCAAAAGCGGTTGAAGAGTGCCCTGTTTGAGGTACTGTGAGCATTTAACAAGCTAATTCTAAGCTCCCTATAGTGAAGAAATGAATGAGAGCAAAGCCACAGCAGAGGAGGGAAGCTCCTCTCACTGCCACAATGGGTGGGGGAAGAGAGACAAGGAGGGAGGGAGGGAAAGATTTGCAATAGATGAAGACTCAGTCTGCTTTCCTCTGGCCCGTGTAGCTCCAAGTCTCCCTCCCTCTCCTGGGCGTACCCACCTCCTCTGCCACATATCTCTGGTCATGCCATTTCAGGATTGCTTTTCACCAGCTGAAATTTTATACCAGCAAAGTGATTTTATTATCCTATCATATTTATGAATCACTTCACACACTTCTGGGGTGAAACACAAACTATTTAACATTGCATAGCAAGCTACATAATTGTTCAAATGAAATCAAGGAAGCTGTATCTAATTAAAAGTACATGGGGAATCTACTGTAAGCAGAAGGTATTGTAATTATCTTGCTTCGATGCAAATGTACCCAGTAATGAGAACGGTGTAAGCAAAGTATCTAGCCTTTACCTTCAGGGAGACACAGGTGAAGCTAGAAACACTTTGGATACTACACATGTAAACACTAAAAAACCCTGTCAAATAAAATTAATACTATAAAACTCTCAGATGTTTGACTTTTAAACAGGAAAACTCATTCCAAACTCCAAACTTTAGCAAGTTAATGCATTCGATGTACGTGTGCAAGGCTTTTCCTGATATTGCAAACTGAAAAGCAGTTGCAAAATGCCAAACTAAGAAATAATCACAAAATCTGTCAAAAAAAACTTTGCTTATAACACATTATGAAATTTTACTTCATGTCCTTGAGAAAGCATGCACAAGATTAAATGGGTAGAAACTCAACATTAAAAATTCTATTCTGGGTTTTGTTACTCTGCAGTATAGACTTATAACATATGTCTTATTTTTTCACGTTACCTAGACATAATTGCATGTAATTTAATAGTTTAGGTGAAGAAATGCTCTTGTGTAACAACTTATTAGTAAGAGGACATTTAACAAGACCCCAGCTTTCCTCTCCCAGTGGGTAATTAGTACTCGGCCTGTTTTCTTCTTGCACACTGGCATCTTCGTTTGACACGGGGGACGTGGCAGGAAGTTTGCTCAGTCTCCCGAGATCAGTGCTGCTCCTGCAGCATCACTGCGCTCCTGGAGTACTGCTTTCTGACTCCTTGCTCAAACAACATGAAAACTCAGCTACATATAAGATCTAAAAATCCCCCCAAACAAAACAAATATAGATAAACCAGGCTGAAGAGCATCTGGTAAGTGATTCTAGCAGCTTAGTATGAGCACAGAAAAATCCCCACCAAGTTTAAACACATTTTCCCAGAGAAATCCTTCCTTGCGTGAAGCTGTGTGTTCCTTTACTCACTATTTACCTGAAACATCAGGACTTACATTTATTAAACTATGGCATAACCTTATAAATGTTTAATTTCTATTTGATTTGAGTGGGATTTATATACATGTCAACTCCTGCAATATGACTGAACTACACACAGAAAATCTAGGAGGAAATGATGAAGAAGATTTATTCAAATGTTCAAATCACACTGACTTGCCAAGCCAGAAAGATTGGAAGAGGAGGAAGTATTGAAACAAATAGATTTTTTTAAAAATAAAAATAAATAAATAAAAAAGTATCAACACACATTACCTATAATTCATTTAATTAGAAAGAAAATTTCTCTCCCATATATCTCCACCCCAGTATGAACACAATTTTACAATGATAAGGAAATAAACCAGAATGAGGCACAAGAAACAGTAGTATCTCCAACATGACAAAAATACGTGCTCTTCAGATTTCTCAAGATGTCTGTCTAAATAAACTTGTAACTAAAGGGTGATTTGGTTGATCTTGCATCTTCACTGAAACTTCTTTCTGGCTATATACTCATCTGTGGTGAACCCTTTATGGAGCTGATGGAAAAGGCTACAGCCACGGATAGGCTGGAATGTGTTCTTTTAGGTGAGAAAAATATACTTTAACTGCACTTAGCTATTAAGGAAAGCATTTCATCAACAGAATAGAGAGTATTAACTTTGAAGACAGTTAAAACACTTCCTTATGAAGAGGAACAAAAAAATTAAATGGAGGGTAAGCCACTAAATTTCTAAAACCAGTGCAAACCTAGTGCTCAGTGTTTGTTCCACACTATTTATTTGGTTCTCACTTCTGCACTGGGAATTCAAAAGCAAGTGCCTGCAAGCACTTCTTTTTGATCATGTGTAATCTCTCTCAGTCACTGGGTGAGCTTTATTGCAAGATTTGGGTTTCCCATAGATGCATCACAGCTCAGAGAAGACCCATTAAATGGTGGTTTGCAGTATCTGGTCACAAGAGCTGATTAGCCAGGAAGTAGGAAAAAAGGCTGCCAAGCACCAGGCTGCATACATTAGAAGCAGGAAGATACTACTTCTTCACACAGAAACTATAATTTACAAAATGTGAGAGGATAAAGTAGATAAAAAGAATATCTAGAAGACAAAGAAGATAGAATGAAAACACATGATTTCACTGAAATATTAGCATTTTCCAATTTGCAATATTTAAGCAAAGTAGATAAATAATATCCAAATTCTGTTACCAAGCCTGCTGGCAGCTGGACACAGCAGCTGTATAGACTGTTCTAGAACATTTGACTGTAAATGCTAACTTAACTTCTGGAGTTATTGCAGAAAAATAATAATAAACCCAGACAATTTAATTTCTTCAGAGTAAAGACTTTTCATTGAATATGGCTGACAGACTCATTTTTACTCAATTAAAACACCATTCTTCAGTTCAAATGAGGTTTTGATAGTACCTTACCTTAAAAAAGGGGGAAGAAAAACTGAAGTACCTTGCCTAATTTTTGCGTACACAATGATCCAGCATGTGTCAAGCCACAGCTCTCACAAAATAAGGGCATTCTCTGGTTTCTTCAGTGCCATTGCTTTACATGCAATAGAGTTAATAAATTTAAAAAAAAAATAATTTTGAGATGTTGCTGATGCATCCAACAGCATCATGAATAACAGCAGAGAAGGTGCTAGCACACCCATCCACATGTTCCTCAACAACTGCATGACCAGATGTGCGAGCAAGAACCACTGCATTTTCTACCAGTCGATAAGGACTGACAGTGATTTCAATCTGCCTGGTTGTTTCATGCTTCTGTAACCACCCATTTGGCCTTAAGCCAACAGCCCCAATTCAGCAAACTGCTCCCTTCAAATCAATAGGGGTGTTTTGTCTCTTTGAATTTAATAGTGATTTTTAATTTTGTGCAGCTTCTTTGCTTATTTGGGATAAAATTAATCCCAGGCTTAAAGTACATGTAGATAAAGCAGAAAAATGACAAAGCACCTCATAGCGAGTCATTTTCATGTCATCCAATTCCACTCATGCAGTAGGGAGATCACCAATAAAAAGAAAAAGCAGATGTAAAAATATACACAATTGTATCTTGGCAACGTACAGCTTAATGAAGAAAATTTACCGTAGTAAAATCAACCTTAATATTTTGATTACTGACTTTTTAGTAAATTCACTAGTAGATCAGAAATTAAATATAAATTAAGATCTGGGCTACACATACACCCCAAAATGCTTTAAGCTTGCTTCCTGTTTCAGCCACGCAAGCACACAAGGCAGCTTTCCTTGCATTGAGCACCACCAAAAAACTCTCCTGGTGCTGTATGTCAACTGGACAACTCGTATTGTCTGTTGTGAAAGACAAGAGAAAATAAAGTCTGCATTGCTACTCTATTCCGGTAGCTTTACTGAATACTTAAGAGAATTTTCTAGTAAAATAAAATTCTCCTTTTTCTGATTCCTTGTGCTGACTGTTTAATAATGTATTCTCTGATTATTTTATTGATGATGTACTGGCGCATGCTTATTCCCGAAGAAAGTCTGGAAAATATAAGAGACAAGCAATCTCTAGCTTTCTCAGCTCACCCTGGTGACCTGTCAGTGGAACAAGAATGAGTGATGAGCTGTTTGTCCTCTTCTTTCATCTAAGAAGAGAAGTTCTTATAAAATGAATAACCTTTGCATTTTTAAGTTCTATTTCTGACAGGAAGAAAAAGGAAACCCGTTTTCAAAAAAAAAAAAAAAGAAAAAAAAAGTAGAGAGTAGAAAAAGAACAGGAGCAACTTTGAAAACACGCTGGGATAGAAGCTGGGAAATTGGGCTATTTCAAAACATAACCAAAGGAATTAAAGAAAACAGATTCTGGTGATACGCTTCATTTACTATACATTTCTTTTGAAATGAATATTCATGTGACACATTTCTCTGACAGTCTTCCTCAGGATTTGAATCCTAGCAGTGTTTTTCTAAAAATGCTGCAAAGACCAAATTTTATCACTGGCCCAGTTTTTCTACAGGACAACAGTCCCTTGGACTCCTCTTTTGGTTGTTGTTTAAAGGTCAGTTAAAAGTTTAGAAGCTAAGTGTGCATGCAAGCACGCAACCAAAACACTAGATACAAGTACATAATGGACCATACAATAGCACTATAGAAGTCTGAAAGCAAGTCTAACTTAATTTGTGATAATCTACTTGGCAAAACACCACACAAAGTTAAAGAAAAGAAAGGAGATTTACCTATCTATTATGATTATATCAAACATTGTAAAGAAGACGACATCACACTGAGGTTAATTGAGAAAAAGGCAATTATTCTAAAAATTTCAGATCAATGGAAAAATAGCTTCTATTTATTTAAATTAAGTGTTCCAGCCCAGATGAAAGCAACTGATGAAAAGCACATTGTTTGATAAGGTCACTTATTTGCGAGCCAGGTTATTAACATTCATTAAAAAGAAAAGGGAGAACAAAAGAAATAAAGGGAAAAAGTAAAAATCGTGTTACCCACTAGCACAGAAGCACAATGACAGTTTTCACCAGGTTTACTGAAATGTTTCCTTTGCATTTCCTTCTGCAACAAACCAAACAATTTTGTAACAAACTCTAATGAACCTTCTGACAAACAAACGAAGCCTTTGACAACTTCTCTGCCATACCCTGACCTGCTGCAGGCTAAGGAAAAAACAATTTTTTTTTTCTCTAGATGATGTACTTTAAGTCCACCATTTGCTAAGAATTACCATGTCCTGGATTCTGAAATGCCCCAGCATAATCTTAAAATGTTAAAACATTCTTATATAAATCAGCAGGTACCACTAGTCTTCCTAAGTCCCTTCTTCACCTCTTGTAAGCCAGCAACACTGGGCCAAAACTGCAGTGAGAGGATAAGTGCAGCCATTTTTCACCAATTAACCTTTAATTGGCTGGAGACTTTAGAACAAATAACTCCATTCAACATATCTTATCTCCTCCTTAGATAAACCTCCTAGACTTGTTAGGGAAGGTAAAAAGTCCACTTTGCCAGTGAGAAAGGTCAGCACAGGGAAGACCCAGGAAAAGCACTGCCCAGTAATTAGTTGGTGGGGGGGGGGTGGGGGGTGGGGAAAGGACTGTTGATGTAAAACCAAAAAGCAGAACTCACTCTGAAAAGCAATGTAAGATCTCTCACCAGTCTGGGGTTTCATTAGTCCTTATAGGTCTAAGAAATACATTCAAAGCACAGTATCACAATGGAGCTAACTCAAACACAAAGCTAGCAAAGTATAAGAAAGCTTCGTTCTGATGTTTTCTCCTTATCTCACTTCTACTTCCAGCAAAAATTCAGGCTGTATCCAGGACTGTTGTCTTCTTCCTGGATAATGCAAATACCACCTCCCCTCTAATAGGAAAGATGAACATACATGCCTAGACAGCTGAATAGGAAGTTGAAGAAAAAAACCTAAATAAACAACTCAGACCTGACAAGGTTGGCCCAATGTTTGATATGCATTTAAGAAATGTTTAATAAAGGTACCTAGTCCCTACTTTTACATTTCGGTGTTGAGAAACTTAGTGTGCAAGCAGAATTGGTCAGGAAATCTCCGTCAAATAAAATATTGACAAAAAGAGGTTGTGAAACTAAGAAATATTAATAAAAACATCTTTCCCATGATCAATAGCAAAAACCCAGCAGAGATCAGAAAAGTACAAATTTGGCTCTAACATAGTAGATGCCTAGTCAATAGATTAAAACAAAACCAAACAAAATAACCCCATGCTTTACTGGGAATTCCTACAGGTACTCATTGGAGGTCAACCTTTGACTTTCTGCTTCAAAATTCCCAATGTATAATTTTGGCTGTAGTGCTTTGTTACACTGTAGCTCACAGTTGAATACAGCTAATGCTCCTATAAAAACAGCCCATTTTTCTGCAGAATCCATCAACCACACACAAAACAAAGTACTTTAAACCTCAGTCTTACAACAGCTCTTAAGCACGGTAGAGGCAGCAATTCTGAGAAACTAAAGCCATATACAATAGTTGTTTGTACATTAGGTTTATAGAAGAAGCTTCTTTAAAAAAAAAAAAAAAACACAAAAGCAAAAAACTGTGCTGTTGTTGCATCATGGTGATGCTTATGAACTAATCAGAAAAGATCTTCTGAAGTGTCTCTCCTGGCTGCAGGGAAGTGGTTTACTGCTGAATTTCTATGGGCTCCCAAGACTGATTTGAATCAAGGAACCAAGAATGAATGACTGAAATTTTCAGACCCAAGCACAGCTGCGCTTATCGGTAAGCTTCTGGGGCATTGATAATTTGATCTGCAGTGGTTCCTCCTGATAGAAGAAAGTCTTCAGTATGGACTTCAACCATGGGTGAGAAACCAGCCATTCACAGTAGTTAATGTTCATGCTATAGAACAATACCACTTCAAAAATTTAGCCACATGAAGTGTATGCTAAAGGTAGGAACAGTGGCACTTGTGAAAACTCATGGAAACTAATGCAAAACACTCAAGTCAGCAGCACAGAATATTTTTCATTAGACCTGTTGTGCTATTCCCAATATAAATCATTCATGACTACAGAGAAAATATGTCCAGTTTCCCTACTCTTGCCACATGGTGTTAAAGTATTGCATGACCAGTGACAGAAAGGGTCAGGGATAAGTAAAAGATGGACAACCAAAGGACTTGTCAGTAATGAACTGCAGGCTATGGCTAGAGGAATTATTTTGTGAAGTACTCACAATTTTAAAGAATATTTTTTTTAATAGGGACCCCAAAACTCCTAGTAACATTGCAATCCGAAACATTCTTATTGAATTAATCTATAAGGTCATTTTGCATTAAATCCGAATTCTACATCATTGGTCAGATGGGAAGGTTCAGGAAATCCATCTGGGAGCACAGTTCTATCTCAGGCAGAAGACTAGACTTTGCTCTTAGTCCACATTTATTAAATTCTATCCGTGTATTTGAATAATTTATTCTTTGTGCATAGGAACATGCATATGGTTCTCATCTATTCTTTTATTAAGTAGTGGATGATACTTCTATCTTGGTATAAAAAACCATGCATATCACTTCCTATACAAAGAGGATTTCCTGCAGTATTTAGTTGTAAATGTGCAAATATCAGTCCTATCAGAAATAATTGGCTGAAATTTACTGTGCACCCAGCAAACAGCCTGAAAGACCAGGCTTCTAAAACTGCAGAATAAAGAGAAAAGGCTTAGGAGCTTACACTTCAACATCACACTCTATACCGTAATTTGTTTGCTGTTGTGACACCTGGTGCGTTGGCTCCCAGTATCATGCTTAAGAGTTCTCAAAAATTCCTCTCAAATAGACAAACATTACTTTCACATGCAGTTTCAATTATTCAGCTTAAATTGAAAAAAAATAGACAATGAAGCTGCTTTAAATATTTAGGATCACAGTTCTGCACATCTGCATTGTCTTCTCTTAGGCAAGTACTGCAGTTTGCTGGAAAAAAAAATCATTAAAAAGGAATCTCAAACTGTGTCACAGAAAGAACTGCAGAAAGCGAAGAGAAAGCAAGTGCTCTGCTGTACAGTCATTCACGTCTGCAGCAGGAAATTACAGCCAGGGATTCAGGGATATTCACAGCATTTACCTTCAAATATGGTTAACTCCCAGGGAAGCACTACAATTCACTTCATACATACTGGAAACTAAAACACGTCATCTGCTGTGCTTTTGTGGTTGGATGGGTAAGCAGCCATGCCACCTGAATGGCATCAAGTAGACTATACCATGAGCTCAGATATCAACCACCATAACCAGAAATGCCATTGGTATTTTAGCAGGGATAACAAGAAAAATAAGGGCAATATCAGCAAATACAATACACAAATGTCACATTTGTAGTACGTAGAAGAAAGGGAGAAGAGCTCCTGTTTGCAACTGCCAAAGTCTATATTGGTTCACCTCTTGGAGCAAGTCCCAAAAGCATATTTTCTTTGGTTTTTCAGGGTGGATTTTTTGGTTGTTCTTAGTTTTATCAGTTTTTGCAGAACTCCATCAATTTTCCCCACTTGATACACACATCACACAATTGCTAATACAGCTCTCATTTCTTTACTCTTTGATGGTAATGTTCCTTGCACAAATAAATTTTTTTATAGGTGTCTTCTCAACTATCATTTTTCAAATACAATACATCTTAAGTTACAGATCAGTATGAGTAAACATCTGGTTTTCCAGTCTTCCCTTTTAAAACATGCTTCATAGCTTTCTGTTAACATTTGCTTCTCCTGCTTGGACACAGCAGGAAGGCTAGGGATCTGGGAAAGGGGAAGGGCAGAGGAAAAAGAAGTGGCTTTTTTTAGTTAATGAGTCTACCTCCTAGAAAAACTGGTGTGCCTTCAGACTTAACTAGATTAATATCAAGATATACCACGCATAAAAACTGTTGCCAAAGTTCAGTCATTTAAATAGGACCAGAGTAATCAGATCTCATTAAGCAGATGTTTACATATTCTGGAATATCAGTTAAGCTCTGACTCCAGCAAATGAGCTCAGTTTGTGAGTATGCAAAATCCCAACACGTTCTGGGGGAAACAAAACATCCTGAGAAATGATATAGCAGAATTCCTTTAAACATATTACATATACATAACTTTAAGCTAAGAAGTGTATCTCATAGGCACACATGCTTCGTTTCCTGCTAGAAGGAAGGACAGAAGTCCTAGAAGCGTGGGGCAACCACTAGAGCTATTCAAGCCCCTGAATCCAGTCCTTGGGAGAAAACAGATACCCTTCAGTATGAATAACAAGGTGTTTGAAAGTGATTATTTTCACATACACACTCACTTTCTTTCTTTTTATTCTACCAGTTGCTATATTTAACAAACATAGGTTGAAGCAAGATGACTCCATTTCTGTCATGCACAACCCAGGCGAGGTTAATCAGTGATCCTGCAAGTGCATGGCAGCTCCAATTGCGAATCTGTCCCAGCAGCTCACTGGAAGGGCCAACAGTGCGGAAGAATTGCACTTGAGCCACCACATTTGCAACTTAATACAGGAACAAATCACACAATATTTGAGTGGCTATATAAAGATCAGCTCACATAAGCATTCTTATCTTTATCATGTCCTGGGGTCTATTTCAATTACAGTAAAAATACATAAATAGATTCCTTCTGTGATATTAACTGTCCAGATAGGTAATGATCTTCCCAATAAGTCTATTGCTTTAAGCCTTTATTCAACAGGACTACTCATCTGATTAATTGTTCATCAATATAAACTGCAGTTTTATAAGACTAATTTTTAACTGGTTGGGATAAGAGAGCTAATTCAATATATATTCACCTTGTAAACAGGTGAAAGTCCTTGCAGATTCTTTGTTACAATGTTAGTCAGGGTAAACCTTCAGGAAGAAGGGAAACAGCTCTTTCTAGAAACATAATCTCACTGATTTCTATAGGTACAGCTGATACTTCAGTATGTAAAAGCAGGAAATAATTACCAAATATCCAACAGTCCCTCACGACCTTTAACACTTTTTGCACTGTGGTCGTCAGTTTAATAGATTTTAGCTACTTACAAGAGCTAATTAACATTCTGGCAAAGTATACTCATCTTCACATGCTCCAGCTGTACCATACGCACAGGTGTTTGTATCTTATGCTCATAACAAATAAATGAACGGCAGCCACAGGCTGGATGCCATTCAGACCACTTGAAGAGTAAGTCCAGGTATCGCTTTCCAAGTGTAGAGCCCACGCTTTCCAAGGAGCTAGAAACAAGCTATTTTCCCACCTCCAGTCTACTTCAAGTATATTTAGTCACTTTGGATCATCGGCCTAACCGAGGTTAGCACTGAATAGTCAATGCCAACCTTCACATGCTTCTACTATTTCAGTCTTCTTGTTGATGTTATGCAGCTGCCTGCCCAGAGAACCTTGCTATAGACAGACATGCCACAGGGCAGTAAGGACACAAGATATTGAGGGTAGAGGTGCAGGGTGTTAAGAGTGCAGCCTTTAGAAATGGCCAAGATGAGGCATTAGAAATGGTAAAATATTTGTTTTTAGGAAACAATGATATGTCAAGAGCGGGGTTCGTGTTTCAAAGGCTAATGACCTAATTGATCTTCTGCCTTTTACACTGAACTGTATCAATTCAGTATCATCTACAATAGTCTTGGCAGCAGTATTTATTTTTACTGAACTTCACAAGATCCTTAAGGACCACTCCTGTCAGGTTAAAGCAAGTATTCAAAGTTTTCTTCAAGTACAGCAGAATAATACTTTATTTCTCTTTATGCCAAGCACTGGAGTAGAAAGCATGATTGCAACAATTTGTAAAGATTTTGGCAATTGTTAAATTGTTCTATTTTTGGAGGTGATGCTACAACTTCGGAGGCAAGCTACGTTCTGAAATGAAACAGGGATTCTGAACACTGCAAAAGAAATGTCAGTACCTTATCTTAGGGGATGATTCTTGGTTATGCAGAGCAAAAGCAGCAACACCTGCACCCAGTGGCTCTGGAGGCATCTCAGTTGCGAAGCATTTGCTACACTCTGTGACTCTTTTCAGCTTGTTCAAGGTGGTCCTTCAGGCAGCAAATCTCAGGACCAGCTTCCTAGGTAGGTAAATCTTTCCTTACTGTACAGGAGAGTTAAACTGTAGGTTTAGGATTCCACTCTAGGGGCAAAGGTTTTAATGAGTTAGGCACTCACCAGCTGAGTTCTCCAGCGCTTAAGGCATTAGCAGGATCTAGTCTTTTAAAATTGTTATGTCCTCAAAATCATTCCTCATTTTAAAAAAATAAAATGTATATATAAGGCAATTGAAGTATCCAATCATTTCCAATAGGAAGAATTTTTCATTTTCCCATGACCCCAAAAAATTAGTTATCTATCTTATGCCAACACAGGATAGCCTTTAAACTACAAGAAAGATTAGCATCACTCTCCTGAGATAGACAGGCTCATCACAACCAATTTGTCACAATGATAGTCTAATTAAATGCATTATTCTTCTTCGGCAAAGAAGTGAACACTTGACATGTTTGAGTTAGACATACAAGTTTTTCCCTCTTCTTCAATCTATACCTTTCTTTGTAACGGCAAGCCCACAGGGAAGGCTGTGGGCCTTCATTTACAATGAAATCAGTGAATGTAAGAGTAATTTTTTTAAAACCATTTTCTGTAATGGTTGGATGAATAAACCCCATGTGTTCACAGGGATCGTGCTTCAGGGTAAACACTGAAGCTGGCTTTGGCTGGTCCTTTTAATCAAAACATTTCTGTTATTATAAATCAAGCAAAACTGAAAGCGCCAGTGCCTCCAGGGAAATGTATAACAAGGCCCCAAGAAGTCAAGTTGGCCTGAAAGGTAGCTGGCTATTGTCTTCAGTAAATACAAGGTCAAATAACCAATTTTTCCACAAAATTATGAAAAGGAAATTACTTCTCCCTAAAACCATTTTAATCATAAATCAGGCAGCAATTCAGAGAAATTTCAACCATTTTGCAATAGTTTAGGAGAATTCAATTGCAGGCTTGTGAAGTTTGCAAGTGATGCTCTGCAAACTAACAGAAAATCAAGATGGTATAATGGAAAAATATGCCACAGGCTGGTTATGGTTACTATGGATATCACAGTCACCAATTCTAAGTACTCAGTTTACACCACACTAAACAAGCCTGCTTTCCCAGTGTTTCCAGCACTTGAGTTATCTTGACATCTTACTGGTGACAGTTTGTGATTATGTGCATTGTTAAAATCATGTACTAGCCACTGGGGACTAAGTCTATCTGCATCTCCTCAAAGGGGAAACGGGGAAATGTTCCTTCTCCTATAAGGACCTACTGGGAATCCTAAATCCAAGAGCAGATCAAGAGTTCATCTCTGAGAACTGGTCATTAATTTTTAAAAGCAGTCATTACACACTTGGATACTGCTCATGCAATGATTACATGAACACTATAGCAGGAGAATAGGAACCTGAACCTAACCGAAAAATTTGATGGTGTAGTAGGGGTTCAATTCTTATGCTCATTTGACAAAATTTGTTCAATTTTATGTAACAAAGTAGTACAAGATCATCATGCATCCTATTAGACTTCTGAAAAACCTGTGCCAACTTAGAGAAATTTCAACAAAAACTGAAAAAAAACTTACGAGAAATGGATTAACTTGGCATAAAAGTATTTCAAGTATTTATTCGAGGAACCATGATCACCCTACATCAAACAACAATGACTTCTGCAGGTAGAACCCCAAAACTACATCAACGGTAATAATTAAATAAAAGTATTCATAACAGGAACTTATCCCTAGAAGCTGCTCCGTTATTTTTCCCCTCAAACCCAGAAAGAAATTAAGCATGCAGTTACATGGAAGTCCCTACTGCAACCAGTCACATTCCTAACTGTAAGCATGCTCTCACGTGCCTTATTTTACTGGGTTCCAAGTGCTCAGCATCTTGCTGGATTGAGCCCTATGGTCCTATTACTGCAGAGCAGCTGAGGACCTTCAACATTACAGGCTTAATTAACTTGAAAGAAAACAAAGCATGCAAAGGTAAATAATAAGAAAGGGGGGTAAAGGGGGAGAAGGAAAGAAGAAATAAAACCTACCAACATATTTTTTGATTTTGTACCTAGCTTCTAATCTGTATATACAAGCCCAAACCTGCTGAAGCAATATATTCATTTCCTAACACACCCAAAAACCAAAACCAAAGACAAACCCAAACATTGTGGCTTCTGGGCTAAGACACAAAGGAGAATCCCACCAGCCAACCATGTCTTTTCTTAACAGACTGGTCTATAGTTAGTGTCCAAGGCTGTAAGTGAATTATTCTGTTTGTACCATCTGCCTGCCAAGTCAGTGCACTATCAGCATTTAACTCATTACTTTGTCAGTTCCAGAAGAAATAAAGAGCCTTTCTTAATCTGTCTAAACCGGGTCCCATTCTCTAGCAACTTAAAGACTCAGAGTTTTCACTCCAAATGTGGGCAAGGCCTTTACTACAGATATAACATAAAAAAAGGAGAAGGCAACTACATCTCTTGCTGGTGCATCTTCCTTGTTTGTACCATAAAAGGTATATCTTAGCTTCTACAGATGAAGTGTCCACACACCGTTTCATGATTATTAAAAATAGTTTGTAATAAAACTGGAGGCACTGTAGCATTTACTTAGAAGGACAAAACCCTCAATAAGCTTCATGTGTGAGGAATTTAACCTACGTTAATGGCTAAAGAAAAATAATCAGCATGAATTCCTGGTTAAAACTCAGAGCTAGAATGTATAATCATGCCCAATCAAAAGGGGGTTAGGGGAACAGTAGACATCTTCATAAACCACTCATCACAATTTATAAAACACCCCAATTTTACTTGATGGGATTACATACTTTTCATTACATGACATTGTTCACTGATTTATAAATGTAGTATTTTGAGTGGCTTTACAAGAAGAAAAAAATGAAAACGAAGCCAGATAAATGTTTTTCTTGAGCATCACTTCAGCAAAACTAAAAGCCGTGCGTATTTTTCTGTGTTAATTCATCTCATAAATTTGTACACTTGTACAAATTCAGATGGAAGCAGTGAACTACCTGTGATAATCTAAAAGAGATGAGTCACAGCACTGTGTAGCCCTGGGTCTTCAGAAACATTTTTATAGTCAGCATATATTAGCATACTGCAGAGTATTGCAATACTTAGAGAATGATTAAATATTGCTGATATTCACTATTAATTAAAACTAAAAAGCAGAGCCATACCTTTACATTTTTTCTTCTTCACTGATTTTTTTCTTTAGATTGCATCGAAAAAGGCAATTTTAAGGTACATTCTTCTCTGTCACTCTAAATTTCACTTAATTTATCACTGTAGCACTCCAAGAACAAAAATACTGAAGAATTTGAGGTTGGTATTTAAATAATTTCATTTATTTCAATTTAACCAATTACCTTGTGTATTTATTTAAAACATTTAAGCTTTTCTTGAGCCAATATTAGCCTGCAGGGAACCTTAGTTGAAAAAACAAACGCACAAAACCCCCCAACTTTGACATAAATCAGGACTGAAACATGAAAATTGCTCCTCCTTGTAAATTGTGATTAAAGCCTCACCACATCAGGTAACTTTAACATAGGTTTAAAAATTCCATGGTGACTTACTTCAGTCTTTAATTCTGTCTGCTTTCAAGTAATTATTGGATTCTATTCAAAATAGATGAAAACGGGAAAAGGCACAGGATTTTCATGCCCCTTAGTTCTGGATTTACAACAGTTACCCAAGCACCTACATATTACATCTTACATTGTGAAGGATCCCAGAGCTTTGAGAAATGGTGTCATTTCATTAAGATCACTTCAGGTACCACACACCTGGACTTGAGCAGTCACATTTAGCAATTTAGTCCATCCCACATGCAACAACACGGAGAAAGAAATACCAGACAATGCAGCTTCGGCACCCAGTCTAACCTGGTGTGTCTTCCCTGCTGTCAGTGGTGCATGATTAAGGTGTAATCTGAGGATGAAGATTACACCTTAATTAAGATTAAGGTGTAAGAAAACTTTCATTTGGTAGAACGTAACTGAGAATTGAACTGAAGGACTCGCTATTCTTCCAGACTCACTATGGGTCTTTACATGCCCTCATAGCAGCAGGACTCTAGTCCCACTACTCTTCCAACAACAGTGGCTATCAGTCATAAATAGAAGTTATTGGCTAATGGTGCTACCTAAACCCACTCCAGAACACACCAAGAGATATTTTAAGGGGTTAGTTTGCTCTATCTCTACTAGAAAACCAGTATTCCTTGGTGTGCGCAGCATTATTTCCTCAATTAAAAACATTCTCGTCTGCAACAGACATGCCACATTAAGAAAGGTTAAAGTCAAAAGGACCTCATTTTGTTAGATTACAGCAGAATTAATTGATGCATTTAATCAAAGAGATGCTACTTGGCAATGGCATAAAGCTTCTCTTCTCCAGGGATGGTACCAACCTCACTGGCAAACTGGCAGCTTTTAAATAAATACAAAACAATAACAGTACGTGTATGCTTCTGTCAGAGCCCTTGGTTTATACGACTTCTTTTGAGAGTCAAACCTCCTACAGCACCTCTCTTTTTTTCTTACATATACTATTAACTTTCTCTTAGCGTGAGAGAGAAAGCAGTAAGAAATGTATCAACAGTAACTGTAAAATCAAAGGTACATTAAAAGCACACAGAAGAAGAGTATACAAAAATTTATTTACTTGGTTATGACAAAATTAGAGCTACCAATATTGTACACAATCTCATGCCTTCCCTACAGAAAAAAGAAATAAAAATGGGGGGGAAAGAAAAAGGATGCCTCTAAGTCAAATTTTGGCCAAACCTCATCTTTTGTTTTCATTTCTTCTTAGAAAGCCTATGTTTTGAGTTATTTCTGTCAACCACTTCCTTGGAAGCTGTAGTTTGTGTACTTGCAATGTCTATTTCTAAACTAATCCATCTTTCACCCCTAAATAAATAAAAAGTGATAACTAAAAAGACTCTTTATGCAATATGTGCATGCATTACCATTTTCTATTAGTGTCTTCTGTTAAAAAATAAACTGTTAACAGAGATCTTGCACTGACCACAAAAAAAAAAAAACAACAACAAAAAAACCCCAACCCCAAATCGTCTTTTTCTTCGGCAGTACCTCACCAAGCAGAATTACTTGCATAAAATCAAACTTTACATTCTACACCCACCCCCTCATTTCCCACCCCCCTTTACATAAGAGTTTAAACGGGCTAACATATTTGGAGAACTGGGTACAGAAAACAGAATCTAAGAGTGTATTTTTGAAGAGAACAGTAGAACACAGCACAAAGCATTTCATTACAAATGGACTATTTGCCAACTAAGCAGTCAAGTTCATTGAGCAATTCCTATAATTATCTTGCTAATTTCCCATGATGCTTATGGCAGTTACACTGGAAAAGCAGCTACCGATACTCTAATTAGACTGATTTTTGGAGACTAAAGTTTCTCTGATCTTTATGTTTTTCTAGAATTGACTGAAAATTAAGAAAGAAATTCTGGTTCCTTCATTTTACCAAAGCTCACATTGGTAAAATGGCTAATAACAACACTGCAGAGCAGATTAGCCTAAACCAGCAAGCTTCATTTAGAAACTGCCTTTGGATGCCAATCCACTGTATTATTTTTGCTGTTTGGTTGGGGGTTTTTTTGTGGTTTTCTGATTTGTTTTGTTTGTTGTTTTGTTTTTTTAAAATACCTGTTCTTTCAGATTTCTCTTAAGCTGAGGGAAACAAATCTACCTCCTCTCTTTCCCATGCCTTCACGAGTCTGTGAATTCCTACTTGGAAATTGCACATCGCCAGTGGCAGAGCCCACCTAGGAAATACTCCCACACACTCTCCTTCATCTTTTCCAGCTTTATTTCTGTAAGGACATGTGGACTCACAGGTACCCTATACTTGAGTGGGCCCTATAGCAGGGAGTAGACATGAGGTTTCTTTTTAGAAATATCTGCATGATCATTCTAGATCCAACTCCAAAAGCTGGCTTCAGACAGAAAATATATAGAGATAAATTTAGATTCCTCTTTTCTCAGAGGACCTCAATACAGAACAGCATAGATGCAGCCACTAAGAATTAACACTCTTAAAATGACTCTTCTGTTAGGCTACTTTCTGCAAAAGAGTTGAATCAGAAGTTTGGAAAAAAACACATCTGATCTTTCGTCAATTACAACAGTGTGTTTCTTTAATTATGTAGCATTACTTTTTAAGAAAAGAGATACAATATTGTTTCCTATAATGTGAAATACACACAGTAGAAACAAAAATAGCATATTTGTTCATTAACAGCAGTATTGCCAAAGACAGCATACAGCCTCTTTATCTGACACGCACTGCCCAATAATGTTCCGAGATGAGGCAAATGCCTTCTCATTTCATAAAATCTCATACTGTTATCATGTAACTTCAGAGTAGCAATTTTATGCCTTATCAACATGTAATCTTGATCCTAAAATACTGTAAAAGAATCTTTTTCCTCACATTTCCCTCCCAGCACAAATAACAGTTCAATGAACTAGATGTTGCACACCAGTATCTTCAAATTTTTTTGATAAAAATTCTCCTGGCACCCATTACTTAATAGACGTAAGGAAGATAACTGCAGCTTGTATGACAAACCAGAGATATCCCGGTAGGATGAGAAGAATGCATTATTTTTTAAGAGGTAGAGGAATGCACGATTGCACTGTTTGGCTGTTACCCCAGTCTGGAACTCGTTAAGCCGAGAACATAACGCCAGCCCCTTCAAAAGCACTGATCTCCAGAGAACCATCACAAGAACTTGTAGAAGAGCTCATAAGATACAGCAATGCCCCAGGTAGCATTCTTTCACCCAGGCACAGCTTTGCTAGATACCAGAATTAGCACGCCAATTCTGCTGGAGCTTGGCTTCTTCCTATTCCATATGGATTGAGAAGGACAGGGAGAGCCGGGTAGGGCTTCCACTGCTGCTGGTTCCATATGGCCCAGCTGGACCAAGCTGGCTCTGAAGTTGGCTGTTTTATGGAAATCTCTTGCCAGAGTTTCCTTTTTCAGAAGCACAATGTGTATCAAAACTGGCATACAGCTGCCAATGTGGTTTCCAAGCGAAATTCTACCAAATTCTTCAGCTGCTAATGGGGACTCATTCTTCCTAGCTAATTATCCATTGGTTTCCAGTCTTCCTCATCTCTGAAACTAATTTTTAAACTTCCATGGTTTTTACGAACTATAAAATTACTTTCAGAACTTCAGTGACTCATAACAGAGCCAGAGTACTTTAAGGAGGATATAGAAACATAGCAAGTAACCACAATAGTCTCAAATACTGAAGAACTTTACAGGACCATGGGATAGTCCTTGAGATTCAGCACAAATTCTTCCTACATCATTCAGGCAAGTCTGATGCTAACATATCCTGTGCTACTGCATATTTAATTCCTTCTTTTTTTTTTTTTTTTCATTTGTTCTCTCAAGGTTTGCAGAAGTGTAAAGAAAAAAAAAATCTACCTTTGCTAAAGTTGTTTATAAAGTCACCAGCAACTAGTAAGATGAACGTACAGTCAGGGTATTAACCTTTCAAGTCATTTCAAGTTCAAATAAATTTAAAGTTTCAGGAGGCATTACAACAAATCCCACCAAATATGAATGCTTAGCCTGACTAGTTCCATGTACTGTTAGACAATCTGAATAATTTGTTAACATGAGTCAAATTAGCTATTTTATTAATTTACTCCTAATGGCAGCACAACAGATCAGAACCTTAAAGTGTGGGCCATTGGCCTACCTACAGTGTAGCATTTACCAAAGTGAAAATACTTAAAAGAAGGCACTGACAAAATTTAAAAGTCACGACAGCTATAGTAACCCCTTCAACTGTTAAAATACTGAGACTTTCAAGAACTTTATTCAGTCTGACATGAGTCTACCAGCAGATGTACACATGAATACACTGACACAGGGACTGAAAAAGCCTACAAGAAGCCACTTGCTAACACTTTTCTCCAGCTTTTGACACACATTTCTTTTCAAAACAGTTTAATCTTGAATTTAAAAACCAGACCAAAACATTCTTTTTCCTACCTGAGCCTCTCCCCTCAGCACTGCTCCTGCTGCAGTACCCACTCCTGCTAAACTGACTTTGTTTGTGTCACAAACAAGTTACGACCCACATAGAAGTTCTCTCTGTAAAAGCAGCTAATCTTACAACTGGAGGAAAAAAAAAAAAAAAAAGGAAAGAAAGGAATAAAAAGGTGTGCTCCTCCATTATGTGATTAAGTTACCTACTGTGCTGTAAAATCCTAACGGAGTTAAGTATCTCTACTTCATGATGAGACAAATGAGGCAGGGTCAGTCTCCAGGTCAGGAAGAACTGCCAATTTAGCTTTTCAATACAAGTCTTGCTCTTTGTTTCTCTTAGGGTTTAAAGTGAGATAAAAATCATGGGTCAACGATCTCACTGTAATAGTTCCAAGGTTTATGAGAGACATTCACACTGTAGGAGCAGAGGAATAAGGAACTGGTTGATTACGACAGACACTGTAGTTACATCAGTTACCTGAATTTTATTCTTTCAACAGTAGGAAAATCTACCGTTTCTTCAAATATTTCATTAAGCCTCTGGACTGAGGCAGACAGAAATATGATTATACTGAGTAACAAACACTAATGAAGACATTTTCTCTCTTCTTGCAGTATTTGTTAATGTATGTTCATTTCTTTTCTTTGCATTCTTAATCATCCCTCTTCTGATCACCTCTTTCCTGAGAAGCAATCTAATAGACAGGGTAAGTTCTTAAGAAAGCATCCAAACATTTTTGTATGCTTTTTTTATCAATTCCAGCATGACATGACTATATTTTTGAGATGATTATTTGAATTTGTACCACCAATGAAAGAATCACAATTCCTTAACTTGCCTTTACTTCAAGCTTTGTCTTTTCACACTACCACACATTTTTTCAATAAAATTCTACGCTTATTTAATTTCCTTGAAAGTAAAAGTACTAAATGTACAGATATTACGTTATTCTGATGAATTTATAATTTGAACAGCACTGGAAGGCTTTTGCCTGGCAAACAGATTCTCTGCATAAATGGAGTGGCTTGGACATATATTGTAGGAAACAGCTATTAAGCATTTCTTCTTCACAGTCATTCTGACTTGTAGCCTTAACTATAGGAACCTCCATCCTCTATGAGCAATAAGGCTGGGAAAATACATGTGGGGTTTTTTTTTTAAAGTTATGAAATGTTGTGTCCAAAAAGTTATAAAGTTTGATTTACTGAATGCAGTACCCAACTGAATAGGCATCTCACATTCTGCACACCTGTGTACTTTTTCAGAAGTAAAATATTAAGTGGATTTTCTTTGTTAATACTATGAACGGACCAATTCTATTTTTCAGGAAGAGGAGCAGACCTAGGGCCCTGCCTTAGGAAGCTGTCTCTTCAGCAACCAGAGGAGAGCTCCGATATAAAGGCAGTTTTTCAAACATACCAGGGTTTTTTAGCAGGAGTTTGGGGATAGTATCACTCCTCATGATGAACTGTAAGTTTCAGATGTACTTCTGGGTTGAATTCACAAACTGGAGAAAAAAGGGACATACAAAATAGGTATACAGAAATTCTGATAATGAAAATCATCAACAAGCTTACTGTGAGGAGTTTAAAGAAAAATAAATTAGCCTAGTGGGAACAAACTGCACAAGGAAAATTTAGGCTTATTTATTTTTCAATGAGACAACTTCAGTATTTGCCAAGCAAGCCTGAAATAATCGTCACTGGTGAGTTATGGGGTACCATTTAAATCATAGTTAAACTTACTTATCAAGGAACACAAAACCAGCAGTAATTATTTCAGATCATCACACTGGCCTGAATACATACAGCACAGGCTCATTTATACCCAGACATTTGCCCAGGAACATTTCCATACACGGAGCAGAGTTTAGTAAACTGAACAGATGTCTGGTGGTTTACATTTGAACATATGTTTCCCTGCAGACAAAGAATGACCTCTGGTAACTACTCGGTAGCTAATGTGGCTTCTCTGCCAGGGGTACTACCCGCTAAATTATCGTTAGGGCGACTCCAAATTTATACTGCAAAATTAAATAATTATCCATGCTATAGCACTCAAGTTTGATTTTTCTTTACTGGAATGCAAATGACTCAAGAGGGGTCTTCTCATTCACTGGTGAAATTCAGAACTTTTGGAATTTAATTGATTTGTTGTTAAATTAATAAATGCACTCCATACTGAATTAATCTATCTACAATAAATATTACAGAAATCTTACAAAATATTTTCCTTGATATGCAAACAATTTATGGAAAATTTATCAGGAGAACTAGAAGATTTTCTAGTAATGCTCTTTACAAAGTGGAGAGCAGAATTTTAACAGTTTTGGCCGCAGATTTACTTTGCCAACACTGTGTGGTCATTACAATTAAATAAAATTTTGTTAGGTTTTAAAAACCTTTAGGTTTAATCTAGAAAACCTGGAGGACTATATCCTTTACATATACCAGAAATTTAAACTACATCCTTTTTAAATTATTGAATAAATCAATAAAGTAATCCAATTTTAAGTTAGAAAAAAAAAATAATGAAATCCCG
Organism: Tringa tobata; assembly: GCA_033628505.1. Lineage (NCBI taxonomy): Eukaryota > Metazoa > Chordata > Aves > Charadriiformes > Scolopacidae > Tringa > Tringa tobata. The sequence continues at coordinate 11,690,400 of JAHREE010000559.1, read as the reverse complement.
AATATTAACTAGTACAAGGCTATAGAGCACAAAATATCAAAATTCCATTTAGAACCACATTCCATCTTTCGCATTCTTCAAATTCATTTCCAGTCTTCTCTTGCAGTAAGCACCAAATTATTGTCTATGAAATACATGAAACGTATCTGGATTTTTTTCACTCAAAATAATTGCATGGATATATATATATGATCTGTACAACTACACTATCCAAACGTGTCCTGAGTATTTGATTCATTAAAACTATATGAAAAATGGGAAGTATTAATATCCCATTTAACAAAATAGAGACTTGAGGCAAAGAGAAAATTCAGTGATTTGTTTATGCTTCCAAAAAGAGGTCTGTGGCATAGCCAGGAATTTAGGCCAGCTCTTTTAAGTTCCAGTCCAGAACTAACTGTTGTTGTCAAAAGTGTAGCTAAAGAAATGTTTCATATTTTACCAAGGCCATAGAAAATTCTCATTCTGCTTAAAATACATTATGGGAATGCTGAACCAATCAATTATGAGGAAGAGTCTCTTTTTAAAAAGATATAATAATGTGGTAGGCATACTCATGAAAAAAAGTAAATTGCATCTTCTTAAGAAGGGAGACAAAGATAGGAAACACTTTGATGAAAACTCATCCATTGAAAATGCAGTACTAATCAGGCTTAAAAATATAAAAATATTGGAAAGTGTTCTTTTGCAGAAGTTAGGTGAGAATTATAAATAAATATGGCCCAAGTAACGAAGAGCAAGAGCTTTGGAAGAGACACTCGAATTTAATTTGTAGGGCTTTGATGAGAAATCTAGCAGCAGAGCAGGTAGTGATTCTATTCCACTCTACAGGAATTTGTTTGCAAACTGCCAGATAAAGGTAGACTTCAGATATGAATATGGTTTTGATGATTTTTTTTTTTCTGGTAATTCTCTTGGAAAATTATCCTTCTGTACTGGGGTAAGACTTCAGCAGTTTGAGCAAAAAGGATAATTAAAAGAAAATTAATCTATTAAGTATTTCAAAACTGGCTCAGACTGTTTGTATGTTTGTACTGTGAACTGAAATATCCTATAGCCTAGATCTGTGGAGACACATCTATAATAAAATATTGTGGATACATATTAAACAATAAAATCCTGAAAACACTCTTTTCAATTGAAGAAAGCTAAAAGCTGTAATACTCAAGATTGGTAGACATTGAATAAAATGCTATGTTAAAGAACTATTAAGACTATAAAGGACTACTACTTTTTTTGTATCTGAAAGACAGCAGAACAAAATTTGGTAGATGAGCAGGGCAAATATGTAAGAGATCCATCTTGATTATTTCGAAATTTCAAAGAGATATTAATAATTCTTTTTGGGGGGATAAATACCAAATAGCTAAGGATAACCCTTCCTTCAATGTTAGGATGTAAGAAATGATAACTTATTAGGTATTTAAATATGACATCTATAGGGTGACTGTTATCTGGTGATATGTAACAGGCAAGTATCTTCTTGACAATTTCAGCAATAGCTTCTTGAGCTGGTATTTCAGTCTTGTCGCTGTCCTTTAGCTCATAATCATGGAGGTAAATTATGTTACACTGTATGCCACAAAATTTGCCATAAAAATATAAATATCTCAGAGTCAGATTTTGATTATGTTTTCATAAACTTTTATATGCTGTATGACTAGCAAGACAAATAAATTCTTCTGAAAAATCAGTAAATCTCATTTTTGAAGAATTAAGCTATTGCCCTTTTACTGGCAAGAACCACTCACAATCCCTGTAACAAAGGCTAAGGTGGCAAGCATTGCTCTAGCATGGAGTTTCTTCTTTAGTATGAGCAACTTCATTTTAACATCTATTTCCAATCAATTTTCTGCTCACATTCCTGCTAATTAGGCTTCAAGCTTCTATATTTCTCTTTGAGGGTTATTAGAACCAGTGTTCCTATCAGTTGTGATTGTATACCTAGATGTATACAGTTGGAATGCACATATGCATGCAGATGTATATCCATATGGCCATAATGAGAAAAATTTGATTGGATTCCTTTTAAAGATGCATGATTTTGATTTAGTTTGATTATTTGAATTCTTCAATCAAATTAGCTGAATGGTTAAATTTATGAGATTTTGGTAGACTGTTTTGCAAGGATGAATTTGGTGATCTATTGATTCTTCCTATCTTCCAGAAAGAGATGTAAGCGTGGCCAGTGACAGCTGTTACACCCCAGCTCTCCTACACTTTGGGCTCATACTATACCAGTATATGCTATCCTTTTATAAATATTAATGGCAATAGTCATGCTGTAAGTCAGGCAATTTGCCTCTTCAACTCCATATATACCAAAGGGCCAGCAACTACCTCTACACAGTTATCTGATCTGGGTACTTTGATTACATTACTCCTCAGCACAGATTAAGGAGCAACTTTATGTCAAGCATAAATGGGAACTCACTGGTTTAGGTTTTAGTCTCTTATTACTGCACTGCTGCAGAATTAATCTAAATGTCATAGAGGCTGTTCAAGAAGCTATGACGGATCTCCACACAGAGCTCTGCCCACACACTAGCTTTCTGGAAAAATGCCCCTCTGATCCTCTTTAAAGCATAACACGAGTATGACCACACTTTTCAGAAAGAGAGGAGTGCTTTCTTGAAAAACTACTTTTGACAGCAGGAAGGAAATTTGTTTCAAGATAGTAAGATGTTGATGGTTACCAAGCACAAGGCCCTTTTGAGCTACTTGTACAAAGAAAAAAACCCAAAAGCCAACACCCAAAACACCCAAGTTAGTAATAATTTTTTTTAAATCTTGCCTGCAGCAGTTAGAAAAGTTAAAACACATTACGTGACTTTGAGAAAAAGGATGAATTCCACGATTAAGCATTTGTGCTGAATTCTTTTAAAGTGAAGATAGAAAATATTTCCTATGGCCACTTTTAAAGATATTGTGACATCACACCTTGTAATCTACTAAAGAGGGGACAGAAACACTGTAAGTAGCAATTCCAATAGGAAGTAGCTTGTGCACCACGTGAATTACACACATGTTGATTTTGGTCTGTTAAAAGCATAAGTTCTTGATTTAGTTTAATATTAAAAAAAAAAAAAAACCCACACACTCTGAACTGATGGATCAAAAGAAAAAAAATCTTCAAAAGCAAAGAGTTTCAATCCACCTTCACAAAATGGAATTGGACTTGAAATTAGTTTAATGATGAGTTGTTTAAAACCATATTTTAAAACACCTGCAGTTTTAGAATTCTTTTCAAATGCAAGTACTAAGAATAATTTACTTCTGATATTCTTTGACAGACAATTCATATCATTTACTCTTTCAAAGTACCTAGGTAAAGTGAAAATCTTTGATAAGATATTAACCTTCCTAAAAAAAAAAAAGTTTTACAGAATAAGTTACCTGATATCTCAAGTAAACAAATAACAAAAACATGATTCTTCAGCAAGTTCTTTTGAGCTTTCTAATCAAATCAACATTTGGCAGCATTTCTCAGCTTTTCCTATGAAAAGCCATGTACACATTGCAGAAGTGTCAGTTGCTCTGATAAATCTTACTATGTTAATGAGGTTGACTATTTTCTTTGTACAGATGAGGAGAATATTGGCATACAGGTAGTAATCTGCTATTAGTAGATTCCCAATAACCATTTTTATTTTCTGACTCACCTGACAGAAGCTATCTATAAATCTCATAGGATTTATACTGACATAATGAAATCAGTAACTTCCCCTTGCTAAGTGTCTGCTGCTCCGAAGTGTTTTCATACTAAACCTATTGAAATTAACTTGTTGTGAAGAAGCTCTTTACTCTACAGAGTAAAAATACCATAGGTGTTTGACTCTTCTTCATTCTGACTAGATGTTTTCTGTCTGGAAGTGCAAATAACAGTCCTGCAATTAATCTATTTCAAAGCCACAACAGAAATACATTGTGTTTCCTACCTAATTACATACCAATTAGTAGACTAAAATCTAAAGAAATGGTTATATAAATACATATAATCTGAGAAAGCTGCATTTTGCACATAATACACAGTTTTAAAAAGTTTTAATAATTTTTTTTAAATTATATCCATGTCCCATATGTGTTATCAACAAATTTATCCACGTTTAATCCAGCAGTGTGTCAAGAATGCAGTGGGGAAGCTTAAGTGACATCTGCTACAATACAATTGCTTTGACTTTGTTTCTTTACAAATCAAGTCAGAAAACTATCTAAACAAATTGTATTTGTAGAGTTGAAATGTTTCAACAGGTCCAAAACTAATAGAAGCAGTAATTTAACCTTTCACTCCAAGACAAAACGACCGAATTGCAGAAATTGGTGCTATTATCCTATGTCATAATATACTTCAGCATATTCAGAGCAATAAATATTAAGCAAGAGTTTGAACTACATCATATTAAAACAAATGATGCTGGATAGTGAAAAATAGAGGTGCTTGCCTGAAATAAAACAAATGGAACTTACGAATGGAATATTTTGATACCAGGCAGCTAAGTTAGAGATTGTATCCCAGAAGAAAAGACTATTACAGGGACACATGTTGCTATTTCATCATTTTGAAGGGAAAACAAAAATTCTATGTGTCAGAATGGAAATTTAACTCCTGAAACTCTGGTCCAAGGATCCTTATCTGTGCAAACGCTAATTACAGAAGTGTTCACACATGTACTTTTAAACTCCTTACTACAGCAAGCCCATTCAACCACTCCAGCAAAAGTTCTCCTGAGTAGGAATCCACATTTACACAACCACCTCCAGTAGGAATACCACCACTTCATTTGACATAGAATTAACTGCTACACACACTGTTTGCATAAACTTGTACCCTTGGTACACACAGGATCCAAAAACCTTCAGAACGTATATCCAGCTGTTAAGGAGCATTCAAAGTTCACCCATAGTACAGTTACAGTATATAGCAACTACTGTAGAGCAAACCATAGTTAAGAACATGCTTACCTCACCATTTCTCCAGTTCTACTCATGCCTGCTACCACCACCACCACCTCCCATTGCAGACAACCATTTTCTTAGAGATGTACCTCCAGCTGGGAACTATGTTACAATCAGTGAGCTTCCTCCCAGCTGAATTCTACAAGCAATCAGCTCCTGACCAGTATCTCAGGTTTTTGTGGCCAGAGAAACAAAGTCATGAGTACCTACTGGGGGTCAACCACCCACAATAACTTGGTTATAGATTCCTCTGGGTGATCCAGAAATAGTAGAACAGAAAGATCATGTTTTGAAAGGGAGAACAGGGAAGATGCACAAGAAGCTCAGGGACCTTATGATCCCTTTTTTAGTACCCAGATAAACAGCCAAGCTGAAGCTGCTGAAGCTCTAGAATAAGGACAGTGAAAAATAATGGCTCTGCTTATGTGGCTTCTTTGGACAAATCTTTAGTCCCGAAGGGGCATTATTTGTTTCTGTATTTGCTCTGGAGTACATACTAATACAAGTAGTTTCCAAACATACAATTTTTCTCAAGGTTGTGTGTTCTGCTGTTGGCCAAGATGGCAGCTTGAAGTTACACATACCCTAAATGAACATTAACTTCAGAAAGTCCAGAAAAGAATTACAGATAGCAGCTCATCTCACAGAACCATGAAGGAGGTTTTATGCATCCAGAAATCAGTATCTCACTACTGGTTATCCCAGTTCTGGAGTGTCTGTGCATGAAGATATTTAACAACCAAAAGACACTTAGCAACTGAATGAGAGAAGGATCAAAATGATAAGCAGACAGCAATTACAATACCAAACACCCTGATCTGATAATGCATAACATCTTCTGTCAAATATGAATACACATTTAATGCCTTTTAAATTCTGGCAATATTTTTTTCATGCAAAAGCTTAAATCCAAATTATGCACAAATGATAGCATATACCTGTACCACAGTTCCACTTACCTATGAGATAATCATCTTGCTAATTTTATCAAAAATTAGCTTCAGCATCATCAGTGTGCATTAAAAGGAGCAGACACAAAAGCTAGGGGTTTGCTGCCTGGCAGACCCCTATGATCCCCATGCTCCTGTGATTCGAGGTATCAAAGCATCACCTGAAACAGCTGAGGCTGTGTTTGACAAGGAAGGAGGGATTCAAAGCTGCCAGAGATGCTGAACAATTAAGGCTCTAAGAGTTAGTCTTGGAAAGGGTTCTTTTTGATGTTTTCTGCCCATCTTATAGGGAAACTACCTTTGATAATCTGGACGACTGGCTCAAAACATTATAAAATCAAAGTTAGTTCCCACAACATCAAACTTTAATTTAGACAGAAATGCCTCCTTCAGAGTTGAGATGCTCTTAATACATGGTTAGCCTTAATCTTGCATGGTCCCCTGATTCAACATAATATTTTATCCTGACCTTTTGCTGAGAGTTAAAAATAAACATTGACAATTATAATTACGTACAGCCGAAGATAAAAGTAGCCTCAAGCAATCTACTTTATACTAGAAACATGCCACCCATTTTGGTCAGTTTGCTTTCTGCAGCTGGAAAGGTGAAAGGAAGGAAAGATGAAAAGTTAACACTGCAAACAGAAAACATCTTAGTTTTTTTAAGATATCACCTGTGCATGCACAAGTTTTTATAAAGAAAAGGACAACATGCTTCTAAAACATGTTTTCGTTGTTTCTTCTCTGTGGAAGGCATATGTATTTAACTTTCTGCTTTGCCAGCTACTAAAGGGGAGAATTTGTACTAAATTTGCCATTGCAACACAGCCTAATTATGTTACAACAGAAATCTCCAATATATATTGTATATAGAGAATTATATATAATGTATACATACACTTATGGAGAGAGAGGAAAATATAATGACAGATAGACCTGACAACAGAAGACAAGAAGTCTGAGAACTAATCTATACTGGAACTTGAATATTGAAGTTAAAATGGATGCATCTGCTATCAGAAGGATGCTGCTTCAAAATACTGTTCTGCTGTTGTTAAAGAGCTTTCTAGCTCTAGGTTTTTTAAACTGACTTTCAGTTTTAAAGAAGCAGAAATCCCTAAGCCACTTGATATACCATGGGAGGGTGAAGAGGATCACTAAAGCCTTGCTGTTTATGCTAATAAGATAGTAACTCAATTTACTTGAGTACTGATCAATGCTAAACAATCAGAGAAGTTCATGTATTATGTATTTCAGAAGAACCTGTGCTTTTTAGTGGAATGTCACAAGGTTAAACTACTGGTAGACATTGTTTCCCTTGAGCCCAATTTCTGCTACAGTGCTTCCTATCCACATAATGAAGAAACAATAGCAAAATAAAGCATTGTTTGGAACACATAATGAACTGCTCTCCTAAACTTCAACCTTCAAAAGTCATTATATTGTACAGCTTGATGCAGCAGACAATTATCGGGCCTCTATTTGGCTGGCTACATCAAGCAATGTACACCACTTTTTACCATGTCTCAGTAATTATTGATAGAACAATTGTCATGGCTCACACTGTTAATATCAGTGCATTAGCAATTGAAACAGTTTGTTAGATTCTTCCTGGCAGGTATACTGCAGTGCTACAGAATCTGCCTCTACTTATCATAGTTACCAATTACTTTAGGAAATACCCAAACTATAAACCCTTCAAGTTCTCTCTTCTTCCTGCCACTGACTGTTTTCTGTGGTTATTTAATCCCTTTACATTAAATTGTACTACAAATACCAAACACTTTTTTTTTCTAGTTCACAGCAATTCACAAAACAGTTTTCTATGATTTTTAAATCAAATGAGACTGTTTCATACTTATGACTAAAAGACAAAATACTTCTGCACTCCTATGCAGCATTCTGTGCTGCAACCTGAGGGCTGTTACTCTTAAATGAATAACTCAAATATGATTACAAAGCAATAATAATTAATACTACATTTCAAATGGTAAAATCAGAGACAAGATTTATTTATTTAATGTTATGTTACATGGAGGATCTCATTCTTACGCTGATTAACAGCTCCTCTTGAAGTCACAGGACAACTATGATGTATTTATCATTATACTTTGAACCCATTTTTTACTTGGTTTTGGCCCTGTAACATTAAAAAATCCAGTTTGGAATAAATTTCCCAGAGTTTCTGGAATCACCATTTTTGGAAATATTTAAAGACAACTGTAACAGGCTACAAGTAACCTAACACAACACCAAAGTTTGCCCAGCTTTGATTGGGGTTTGGACAAGAAGACATTCAGAGATCCTGCATGGCCTAGATCATTCCACAATTCTTTGATGATAATCAGCAAAACTAGGTTCCTAAACTCCCCACACACAATCTATGTGAGCAAAACAAATGGAAAACAGTTTAAGTTGTAGAGCAGATCTACATGGGATCAGGCTCTGAGAATTCAGTAAGAAAACTGTATATGCTAACAATGGCTTTTAGAACTGAGATGGAGAATGTAAGATACCATGAAACACTTATCAAAATGTTCAGAGGCATTAATGCCACTATTTATATATCAACATATATTGCAAAGGTTACTTACCATCTCCTTAGATTAGTATGTTGTTCAGAATCAAATTAAAATTTATGACTGGAATTTTGAATAATTTATAGATATCACATACTAGGATACTTCAGAGGTTCAATTCAGTGGAATGAATATGTACATCTAGATCAAATACATAATATATAGATATGGAATTAATTGCACACAGAAAGAAAGGCAAGGAAGAGAGACAGATGAAAAGGAAAAGCGGGTGCATGTTCTGATGAACACAGATGCTTTTTTGTGAGGTAAGGAGAAAGCACTGCAAGAAATGGGTCGTAAACAAAGAATAACAAAATGATCCCAAAATACATCATCCTTCTGTTCTGAAGTTTGTTAGAAAGGAAAACTTGATGAGAACTCCAAAGGGCAGGAGAACGGTGCTGTCCTGACAGAGAACACCCTGAATGCTGCAAGTCAGTTCAGATCTCTCTGCATTCTGTCAAGGCTTTAATACAGTCAGACCCTTTCTGCCAGTTCCTGATTTAGTCCCTTACATTAGTTTGAGGTTCATTTTTAAACTAATCCGATAGAATGCAAGCTCACCCATTATCTTTATTAGAGATCATTAATTTAAAGCAGCATTAGACTGAATTATAACACTGGTATCCCAGAGTAATTTTTCAAGGTAAGTTAGATCTGACACAATGAAAAGAGAGTCCTTTTAACAGTCCATTTCCAAGATAAAACTGCGAGCCCTTCAGAAAACCAGCATCATCTGCCATGCACTTCAACATTACAAAGAGTACAACTTGCCATAGCCTTTAGGTCTTTTAGGTATGTAATTATGTGGTTTTACTAATAAGCATTACTGTATGTTTACTGTAACTGTATTCTTGATTTTGTGTATCAGTAGTCATCTGTGCTGGTAACTGCAAAACTCAGCATAATTAGAAATGTTTGTAAATACACAGTATGTGTGCTCACAAAGACAAGGCCTAGGGACAAATTATTGATTTATAGGATGGAAGTCTCAATAATCTTCATACTAATTAAAATCTTCTTATCCTAGTGGGTAATCAGATGGGGTGGATCTCCCTTCAGGAGTTGCTTGCATACTGTGAGGATTCAATTTCCAAGTGTTTATGGATGCAACCACAATCCATCACAAAAACTGGAAGAAAAAATGTCACTGCAATACCCAATGACTATAAAAATCCTATTTATCTCCTATTAAATTTTATTGTGAGAAATAACATAACCTCATGAACCGATATACTAACTTCTGTGCTATGGGGACCTTGACTCTAATATTCCTTTGAGAGTTTAGTAGTGGTGAAAATGTGTTTAAAATTGTTCATCTAGTCCATGCAAATAACTGACAACATCAAAAAAGCAGTATATAATCAGAACTAGAATAAAAGGTGTCAATCGGGTCAGAAATGAGATTAATTTACAGATATGCAAAGAGAGACTTTTGCAAGGCTTCCAAAGATTTGTAATCTCTGTATTTTATCAGTATCATTTACTTTAATGCATTATCTTTTTCTTTAGGCTGCAGGCAAACAGAAAAAAGAAAAAGCAATTGAAGTATAAAATCATAGAATCCCAGAACCACTGAAAATGGCCAGCTCCAATAGAAGCACAGTTAGGTCAAACCTCATCTGTTTAAAATCATAGCGATGTGCAAATAAATAAAATGGTCTATTTTTAATATTATGATGTCCTGTCTGCAGAATACGATAATACAAAATAGACCTGAAACTAATCTTAGACTACTTCACTTACTGAGTCTTCCATAAAAAGTAACTGCAACAATTAGCAATTTAATACATTTTTGTTCATGAGCAATGTAGAAAGGTCTTGTTCATATTTGATAAGAGCATAAAGCAGATCTAAGGCAATGTAATTAACCAGTTACATTTCTTATTAAAGTTGTCTTTTCAGTCATAATGGATATTTGTAACTCGCCATCCAAAATAAGTTTATCTGTTTTCACCACATTGCTGTATTACAGAATGCTGAATACATCGTGTGGTTTTGTTAGAAATATATCAAAACAAATAAATAATCATATAATGGCACTGTGTTCACAAGCTTCTTACTACAGAATCCTATATACATATATATAACTCTATGTGGATATATGAACATACATGTTCAAGTCTAGATGCAAACATGATACACCTGTGGCTAACAGTATTTTCTAGAATTCTTGTGGGATTATTCTTTGTAAAGAATGGCTGAAAAAAACCCCAAAATATGAAATTGCATTAACCTTTTGATAAATACCTTTTATTCTACAAGAGAAGAAAACAAAAATCACAAACAGTTTAATTACTATTTCGGACCCTTTTTCATTTATTTTTCTTTATTGCATAAGTATGGCAAGACAATCATTTAAAATGTAGCCCTGAAGACAACAAAAGTGAAGGAAAGACTGCCAAAGCATACAGATTGATGCTTCATCTTTCTGAGAATACTCAGAATGGTATTCTGTTTACATTTATTTCATTTTTGAAAGCCACAACAGAATATTCCTCCAACAATTTCTGAGAATTAGAGTCTCCACAGATGTAAAGGTGATAAAACAAAAAGTGATTTGCCTTGACCTTTCTAAATGGTTTTCTGGAGGTTTTGTCTTGTTGAGGGTTGATTTTTTTTTAGTTTCAAAGGCATTAGAACTAAATATGGAGCAGGAATGATAGTCAAAATACTAAGAACTGGCAATTTTCTCCCTCCATCATTCTAGCTAACAGATATTTTTAAAAACCAGAAATTGCTGCCTTTGTCATTTTGAAGCTGAGCTATACAAGATTTGATAGTTCAGTTGCTTTGTTTGTTATATAGTATTGATTTCAGACTTCAAACGCCAATACAAACAAATTTGCACCCCAATTAGCTTTCATTAATCACTTTATTTCCTGGGGCTATACACCACCACATAGCAGACACGGGCTACACTACAAACTGAAAGCAGCAATATGCAATTGTAACCAATTAACTTGAAGGGGGGAAAGAAAAAGGCAGGGGGGAAGCAATGTCATAACCTTAGTATTCTACTGATTTCTCTTGTGTGCCAAACAGATTCTAGTTCTGATTTTTAAGTTGAAAATTTTCCTATTAAAGAGATCAATACGGAGAAAACAGAAAAGAGACAATAAAATACATACAACTGCAATAGACTCTGCAGGAAAAATGAAAAATTTACTCCTTAAGCAAACATTTTGACTGGGGGGGGAAATACAATACAATATATTTTTTAATAGATGAAAATATCTATTCTTGGTCACTTTGATTCCTAGTTAAAAGGAGAAAGGGCAGATATGACTGCAATTCTAATTGTGAGAAGCCAGAGCAAAGACCATGTGACATTCAGGAGATCTTAGGCGGCCAGAGATGCCTGATCTAGCTTTGAAAGTAGGACAAAGCAGGGCCAGCTGCTCTTAAATCTCAGGTAATTATCTTAAGACCTTCTTCTTCTTCTCCCTTCCCTTCTCTTCCCTTGAGCTACAACAATAAAAACTTTTAAATGCATATGCAAATAAATAATTTAACTAAATCACTTTGATCACTAGAAACTGTTAGTTAACATTAGAATGTTTCAGCTGAGAGAGATTCAGAGAGATTAATTTGTCTTCCACTGCGCACAACAGCTATTCAAAATCCTCTAAAGACCAGGCTGTGTTGTAATGAAGCATATTTACAGCTTTCTTTATATTTTATTTAGCAAGTAAATACTCTGGCATTTTCAAACTGAAGGAATCTTACTTGTTTTCATGGAACACATCTTTCCAAACACCAGAGTGTGCAGAGTGTGGACTACTCTATTTACAATGTACTCTGTTCACAAACGAAAAACCACTTGGGAAATCTTGCCCTAGGTCTCCAGATTTTTGTATCATATTTTAGTGTGCATGGATATTAAATTTCCTATCCAACCATACCCTTAGGTTTGGAAGAACATCATACCTTGCTGACCGCAACTATTAGTACCTTTATGCTTTCCAGAGACCCATCCTAGTCAAAACTGCTCACCAGATGACGTTTCTCCCACACCTCAAAACCGCACCACTAAATGGCCTATGAAATTTCTAGGAGGCTACACACCATTATTCTTTAATTCTGGCAGAGCAAAGCGTTGATGACAGCTGAATATTTATTCAGATTCCAGTATCCAGATTTACAGATGACACTCTTTGGTGGACAGTTTCATGTTGGCCAGGAAAACCTTATACTTAACTTCAACACGAACTTGCTTAAAAGTAAATTGAAAACAAAAGTAATTTATGCACCATCCAAAATAGACATTATTGTTTTGCAGAGCTACAAGAGAAAGAAACGGCAGAGAAACCACATTAACCTATCAAACTAGGATTACATCTTAAAGGCCTCTCTCTTCCTGTACCCAGCTGACTTGCTTTAGATGCTTTCCTGACAAAACCTCCTCAGGGACTCCTGTCTTCCTCAGGTTTCTTTGCTCAGAGAAGCCTGTTTGAAAGTGGAGCCTGTTAGTTTTTAAGTTAATCTCTGTGTGAAATTTTTCAAGGAGCTGAGCAGATTTAACACATTCCTTCCCCCCCCACTTGTTCTCACATCCCAAACATGTTTAATTTTAATTGCTGTAAGAAATAGTTATGAAATGTATCCAAATAAATGAAATACGTTGATAATTTTATTCCTTCTTTGAGATGCAAATGTTGTTTTCCCCGATCAGGCATGCTCTCTCTATCTGACTGAGCAGCGAGCTAGTGATCTGCCGGCCCTGTGAGGAGTGATGCTTTTAAGCTGTTCTCACCTACTCATCTGGTAATCAAAGACCTGCAGGTAGACACACTCTGCAACAAATTGATAGTGAAAAATGTTTGTATCCACTGAACTTTTACTTTTCACCAATCTGCACATATTGTCCTTTAGATAACCTCCAAATAAGATTAAGTATATGTTATGCCATGTGTCTTTTCATTGGAACTAGATATAGAGATAATAAGTCACTTTCAAGTGACAGTAGTTTTGGAATTTAAATCTCTTCAAGGAGTACTGTAGTATCATCAAAAAGTCTTCTGTGGAGATTCACACTTTCATGTCTTTAATGACATCAGATATCATCAACTCAGAGATGTAACTCCCTGCATCCTTTCCAGAACCTAAACCTCCTGTAACACAGCACAAGAAAATATCAATGGGTTTAGGCTAACTATCCACACTTGTGTTATCCCAGTCTTTCATAGGAATTTATAATGCAGATTCTTTTTATTAAGCAGTGGGATTCATTATGTGACTTTTTCATTATTAGTGGGTAAGTGCACAATTACACATTTTATACATGTTTACCAGAAGGAGGTTTTTAAAATTCCTTGAGAAGCTCAGTGTATGCAACTGAATACCTGGACTGATGCATGAGGGATGAAGAATTTTAGCACTATTTTTATGGAGCATTTCAGTTGCATAAGCTTAAGAACTATGACTTGTTTGGTGACAAGGACTAGCAGTTTCATGGGCCAAAGAGAAGGTGGTACCACTGCTAGCAGTCAAGTATTAATCAGGAAAGAACAGAGTATCTTACAAACTCCCAGCTTTCTATTTCAGTCTTAAAGAAACTAGCAAGTTCTTATTCCCCCAGGCCGTAATTACTAGTAAGTGGAAGAAGCTCATGAATTGAAGATATAACAATTGTGATTTTCATAATTAAGGATAAAATTTTAAACATGGTTCAGATTTAAAGGAAGAAGAAAATTAAGGTTAGACTAAAAAGATTTCAGAGCTAAGATTTTCATAATCCTTACGCCAATGTTGTATTGAAGCTTTGCCATTCAATTTAGAGGATAAAAAACACAGTTTAAGAGCTATAATATTTAAAAATTAATGAGTTAAGTTAAGCCAAGTTGAAAAGATATTTTCTCACACATTTCTAGTCAGTAGACCTAGCAAGTATGCCTTTGTATACAGAATGTCAGCAGAAGACGTGCCATGATTTGGAAGATTGCTTAAAATACTGCCATTTCAAAACTAAGCGATATAAATCATGCTCATGATGTGATCTGAAGGAAAGAAAATCCCCAATATGTCCATCTTTGTTCTCAGGAGATAACCGAATTGCAACTCTGCTTTTTCTCAGTTTGTCACAGAACAGGAAGATGAAGTGTGTCTGTAAATGTGGGTGACAGGAGCAGGTACTAGCCAGGCCGTAGGAAGGCTTTTTAGTATGAAAATTCCAAACTCAGAGTGCCAAATTCTTATCCCATTCAAACCGGAAATAACTTTATTGAGATCAACAACATTAACACTTCATGCTACCTAAGGGTTTGGCCAGAGAGTGGAAGCGATTGCCTTGTTGTATGGCCAACTCTGTCGGCGTGTGGAAGACAAACCTGCCCCAGTGCAGGCTGCTGGGACAAACTCAGGCCCTTCTCAGGAGCGCGAAGAGCCCCCCGGGGAAACCAGGTACAGGGGGACCACTCGGGACAATCAGTGTCTGCAGCAAACAGCAAAAAAGAAAGATCTTCAGTCTTTCCCTTGTGTGCCAGTTTCTTGGGTGGCCTAAGCTAAAGGAACCTGCCTTTCCTATTGGCCTTGTTTCCTACACCCAGTGGAGTCTCCCCATCACTGAGAGATCACTGCACCCAGCTCGAGGCTGCAGAAAGACTCAGAGCCGAGGGGAGTCCCTGCTTCCACCAGCACTTTGCAGTGTCCTCAACCAGGGGAAATCTCATCGTGAGAGTCTGAGCCTAAAAACAATCCACCATATATATAAAATTATTATAACCTTAAACAAAATCTATTCTTATTTTAAGCTCTCTTTCTATATTCATACAGGTATATAAAGGAATGTAATATACCCCAAAGTACTTAACTTGTACTGAGTGGAGGGATTCTTGACTACCAGCAAGAAATCCTACCAGAACTGTCTGGGGTGAACATTTTTCTGATTAATATTTTTGTTAAAATTGCAACATATGTATTTAATTATCAGAACAACTTCTTAAGGAAAGCAAAATTACTGCTATATACTCCTTCCCAAGAGACTTTTTATTTCCATACAGTACCTGATTAATCTTTTCTTTATTATTTGTCTGTATAGTTTTTATTTTTATTACTTAGAACAGGACAATTTGTAATACAGCTGATTTACAATGCCATTCAGCTATATACTCGTGTTGCCACAGCTGTCAAACCCTACCATAAAATAAAAAAGGAAACTTTTTCAGAGGCTTTCGATACTTGCAGGACACATAAGGAAGTCACTGGACAACACTATCAGATAGGATACCTTCACAGATTACAAAGTTAGGTAAGAAAGTAAAATTCGAAAGGTTTCCCTAAAGCGATATTGCCATCACGTTAAAATGCTGTATTTGCCAAATATTGCATTAATGTTTTGTTACATATTTACAACTGAAGAATAGTAACTGAATGGAGTATAGGCAGTCATAATTAATTGTAAAACATACTAGTTTTGAAGTGTATTTAGTATATTACGAAGGTGTATTATTAGCTATTAAGTTTCAAATAATTTCATTCACTAATTAAAATGTGCTTTTTTCACACAGATTATCCAATTACTAATAGACAAATTATTTAAGACCTGTTCGTATCCCTATTACAGAAATAGTTTTAAAAAATATAATAAACACCATGGCCACAATGACTTTTTGAGCCATTAAAAGCCAAATGGAAAACAACAAAAAAACTTCACAACATGTGCTTCCTAAATAGCACTTTAATCAAATTGTTTAAGAATGCAATACTAAAATTCTTGGCCTTGCTGCATACTCAAAAGACGAAATAATTTTATGCTTCTACAAGAAAAAAATATGCTGAAAATTGTTTTTCACTACGTATTTTGAGGTGAGATACAGGCAGCTTCTCTCTGCTGCCCCAAACTACAAGCAGTGCTGCAGCGGGTGACTTTATTTCTTTAGCCTGCATTCTGAGAAACCACACACGATGAACAAGTATCTCAAAATATAACTTATAGAATGTGCTTTTATTTGTAGAAGAATTTCCGTTTCATAAACTACATAAAGGAAAACTTCTTGCTGACTCCATACGGGTACCAAAGGGATGTCTAGAAGGGCACCTCCAAACCCTGAGCACCCCCGTTGGACTGGACCCCAGCCGGCTTTGCAGAATGGTTCCCGCTCCCCAACAGAGCCCTGCCCCGCTCTGCTGGGTCCTGCTGTGGGAAGGAGGAAGGATGAGGGCCAGTCCCAAGGACTTGAAACCCAGAGACAGCAACAGAGAAACCCCTGGGGGTTTTCAATAAACAAAAGCTGAAGAGTTTCAGCAGATGGCCGTCAAAGTGCTCCTGCTCCTACGCAAAAAGTAAGAAGCTAGTAAAATATATCAAGATTAATTTATGGTGGAAAAATATAAGTAGAGGAAATTGAATGAATCCCCTTCCTCAAAAGACCCCACTTTGATCCTTAAAATCTTTCAGTAAGTTTAAATTAACTACAAGTAATCGCTATTCACCACTACAGCCTTTTCTTTACCCTCAGAACCTCACTTAAGGCTTTGATCTCATTCTTGCCCAGCTAATTTCATTCTGCTTAAATATTACAGGTTGCTTTGATAAAGTCTTCCTGTGCTTCTCTATTTTACAGGTTTGACTTCAGTAGCACCACTCAATATAGCTGCTAACTTAAAGCCACATTTGCAAAGCAGAATCAATAGGTCACTCTATCTGTGAAGATATTATATTGCTAAAAAATATGATGTCTTCCTGATCAGTTTATTACATTTGTAATTATCCAAAGCCAAGCCAATTATGTCAGAAAAAGGACAAAGTACCAAAACTGACATTAAATAGCTCCAACCAGAAAGTCTTAAATCACCCACTGACTCCACTGCAAAAATTTAACTTTATATTTTTATGATCCTATATTTAATCAAGTATGAACAAACGTTTGGGAAAGAAGTCATTAAAATGCAATTCTATATTTGTCCATTCATTCTATTGTCCAGCCTCTCTCCAAACCAGCTACAAAGGTTTAACACAGAGACAGAGAGAACCAAAAGCTGGCAGAGACAGTCAGGTGCTCTCCGAGCTGAGAGCTTGCTGCTCCACGGCCGATGGAGACAATGTCACATCAAGAAAAGGGACTTCTATGTCAAAGTGATTTTGTCAATGCTCATTTGTTACTGTTATCGTGCCAGTGTGAAGTCCAACACAATGATTATAAATTGGAGGCAGGATAGAATTATTATATAATCCTGCTACTCCTATGAAGACAAAACCCGATTATGGCAGAGGTTTTCATGGAACAAGGACTTTGAAAATATGCAAAGCACATAAAATAAAATGCTACATATCAAAAAAAAAAAGTTGACATTATTCCAAGTCTGTATGTTACAAGCCCATTTAAGTGCCTTTTTTATTTCAGAGCTACAACTGACAATACTAGTAATGACTCCGATAAGCTGGACTCCATTCCATCAGCCACTGGATGTTACAGTAATTGTCTTTCTCAAGAGGGGCTTCCAGGACAAACAGAGCTCCTAACTTCTAAACCAAATGAACAAGATTACACATTATTGAATTCAAGCACAAAATACCAGCTGACTTCAGTAAGCATAAGTGAGCCTCCTAAAGAATAAGCACCAAGGCTGCAAGTTTGATAGTAGAACCTGTATTTGTATTCCTCGTTTTTCACTCCCTTATAAACGTAACTGAGAAAGGCAGTAACTGGCTTCTGGAGAAGTTACATCATTTCTCATGGCATCGCTTAGCAATGAGGAAGTATGAACAGTGACATCAAAGGGATGGCAGTTAATACAAGGTAAAAAAACTGGTTCAATCTGTTTGTAAAGAAGCAATTCTTCCAAAATGAAGATAAAGGTCTAAATGCAGTAGACCTAGATTGCAACACCACAAATGCAAAACAGAACGATTTTAAAATACACACTCATGGATTAGCAGCTGACCTGACATGTTAAGCACTAAAACTGTGATGTTTTTTAAAAAACAAAACAAAACAAAAAACTCTAGATTTATCCAGAGGTTATCAATAAACATCTAATATACAGAAGTATCTGAACTGTGCACTGCATCTCACTTCTTGTAAATTCTATAACCTACTAATAGTATTTTATTTTCTGCAAGTCTCAACCTTATAAAACTGAGAAGATGCAGAAATTGCCAATGAACATGCCATTCCCCGACAGAGAAAGAAAAAAGCCACAATGCAACTGAAGAGCACCATTTCACAAACTGCTACTACACTTAGAGATTTTACTCGGCTGATAGGAGTACAGGAGTACTGTACAGGACAGAGACTTTAATAACAGGATTCTCAGCAAAACAACTTCTAACTTCTCACCTCAAATTTAATCAGATATTTTTCTAGAAAAATCTTTTGGAACATCATACATGACCAGGACAGTATTTCTAGCATCTCTTCAAAAGTAATTTAAAGATGGAATACGTCTTGAAAGCAGTTTCTGAAGGTATTCTTGGAAACACCTACCATGTGTTTAATTTTTTCTGTTTCATTTCTTGAGTGTGGCAACAGATACTGAAACTACAAAAGTAATTGATTCTGGAGCACAGAGAAGTGTTTTTTTCTCTGAGTATAATGCATTCAGTTGATGTGCTTATATCATAGAGATGTCAGTGTGAGCAAGGAATAAAGCACTCAATAAATTTTTTGGCCTGAGCATTTCAGCAGAAAGAGTCACAGTAAAAATCTCAATATTGCCACCATTAGGGAACATTATAAAGATATTATTTCCTTCCTCAAACATGCGAGCAAAATGCAAAAGAAGAAAAATCCCTCCTTTTGATTGCACACACATGTACCTATATCTGGTTCTTCTAATCTGTATTTGGATTAATTTCTTCTTTAATTGCAGTGCCCTAGATTGTAAATCAAAGCTCTAGGTGAGATTGCAAGTAAGTCGATTTCTATAATACCTATAATGCAAATATTGTCAGTGCTGAAAGAACTAGCTTCGTTTTTGTTCAGTTGGATTGTGAAGTACCATCAGCTACAACCATCTGACAATCCTCTAGTGAAGGGAAAAAGGCAAAATAGTAATCAGAATTATATGATACTATGATCTCATACTGGATATTTGAGTGCTACCAAATTAAATAATTCCCAACTATTTGTGGAAGTTGTAATGTTGAAAATATGAAAAATCATGAAAAATATTCAGAATGAAGGAAACGTTTTGCATTGCATAAACTGCATTGTGCTGCTACTTTGCTAAGTGCAAACGGTGACATTGGCCACTTTGTGTTTCCAGTATATTCAACCTCAATTCTGTAGTAAAGTCGAATCCTGGCATTATACTAAAAGATATCCTTAAGTATCTACAAAATAATTAAGGTAAGAGGATCTTCTTCCAACTGCCACAGTAAATTTGGATTAAACGCTATCTGTCCAGCAAGCAGATTTTGCAATACTAAAATGTGTTGAAGACCCTGAATGTCAGGGTCCCTGAATGTCCAAATGTCATGTCCTGTGGTTGATGTTCTCATGCCCATACTTACTGTGTCTGAATGAAGGATCTCAGCCTCTCGAACTTTATTCCTTACATGCAAGTAACAAGTAAATATACTCCTATTGGTAGGTAAAAACAGTGGGGAAATCTCATTTCAGTGACACTTTCTGAACATATGTATTTGAAGCCAAATCGGCACAAGGCAAATGGATTTTTTTTAGTATTCTGAAGTGGCTCCTTTGCTTCCTCACCCCACATAGATTTACCCACCCGCTGCTCTCACTAGTTTCTCATTGGTATCTGCTTCACATTCAATACTGAGTTCCTTTAAAATGAGCTACATTGGGAGCTATTTGATGTCTCCTGAATTAGCTATTTCTAACAGGAACATCATCCTGAACGAAGCCTAGCCACCCAGGAAACTCTGTCAAATGCAGCAGACATCAAAGAGAAAACGTCATCCCCTGCTCAGCTCAGCAACTATTCACCCACCCAGGCTTCGCTTGTCTACAGCTCTGGCTATTCTAGCACCAGCAGTCTACAAGAAAAGCAAATGCAAAAGGTTTTCCTGCATACTGCATATCTCTCTGGAAAGCCAACAGCCCCTGGGCTACGAGGCAGCTCTGCTGGAGACTACAAATCTCTGACATGCAGCAGCTATTCCAGCATGGGCTGTGATTTCACCACAGAGATTCTTGATGCAGAATGTTCTCTTCTGCATTACTTTGGCACACCTGTGAATATTTACCCACATGTTGTTATACAACACATAGAGAAATAAGCACCGCTGTGGGCACCACAGACTTCTTGTCTTCATACTGCAAATGCATATTGAGGTGAACACATGCAGCCAAGGTAGCTGAAATAAATTCAGGTATTGCAGTTCCCTCCCACCTTTCAAAAAGTGTACTCAACACATTTCCAGGTGTGCTCTTTTGCCATTTCTGTGCTCTACTTTCAGACAATAAATAGGCTATCACAACATCTCTCTGATTAGTACTCACACCTCCTTGCTGCTTGCTGTTTCACCAGTCTAGACTTCATCATCTGAAGCAGCAATGGCCTCTACTAATCCTGTCAGGAAGTTTGTACAGACTCATGGCAATCTTGGAGAAATAATCTTGCAGCAGCTTGTGGCTGACATGAGCAAAACCCATGACTTTAACAAAGAAGAACATTGAACAAACTGAAGTGTTTCTAAGAAGCTGCAGGAAGAAACATGAGATAAGGAGGCTAGACATCAGTGTACAGGAAAGATAAAGCGATTAAAGAAAGGGTACTCAGGAGTAATAAAACATATTTCTTTTTTTCATTCAGTAGTAATTCCAGGTGGTCTCTGAGATTTCTTGGCATGACAAACCTCACACTGCTACTTAAAATTCCCATTTGGTCCTTTATCAGTTTAACTGTCAAAAGACATTCAAAATTTCTTTAGCAAAAACAGATGGTCTCAGTCCCAGTGCATGAAATAACAGGTCTTTCTTTCATTGCAGTATCTGCAATATCACATCTTGTAAAGTTGCAGTGGCTGCAAAGAAGATTTGAATGGTTAAAAAGTCCAATTATCCAACTATTCCTTCTTTTGTAATAATCTCAATGTGTATGTATATGTAAAACAAAGGAATGACATTCTTTTGAGTCAAACGATCAAAAAATCCTTTACTATTTAATTGTAATAGTGTCTGCATATGCAAGAAAAACAAAAAAAAAACCCAACAAGTTTTATTTCTGGAACAAATATTCAACCTGTCAAGAATAGCACTTGGTATCAGGATTCTGAAGTGTGGACGAAATGACAGACCAGCAGAGGGAATCCAATAACAGATTAATGAGATGTGCTCCATGCAGTCATAAAAGTACTTGAAATAAGAAACAAAGAAATGGGAAAAAAAGAGAGAGAAACAACAGTGGGAGAGAAAGAAGCTGCTTTCTGAGCCTCCTGCTGTGCCCCTGTGAAAAATGAGTGATACAGAATTTTATAGAGAAATCTCAAATACTCTGTGCATCAAGAGCCAATGGAATGAACTGGAATACACTTTGAATACGTAGATTTGCTTTCACATAGTTATGAGCAACACTTGTGTGATATTTGGGGCACTCACTCTATTTGTTTGGACTGACACTAATTGAAAGCAGCTATATATCCACCATTTAAATACTATCAGCGTGTGCACTTCTACAGAAAGTAACAGTCCAAATATGCATCAATTGCACATTTTCATATATCTGCCAATCCACTGAAGAGGAATCCCCATCTGGCAGGTAATACAACTCTAAGTTAGATTTGTTGATTTTCTACAAACCCATTCTGACTCAAAGCAATAATGATGACTCTTTGACTATGTTCTTCTCATGTGGTTCCCCTTTGATTTCTCATTAACGCGCATTCATATGGCATGCCACAACTCTGTGCTGTAATGTGCCGAGCAGGACCTAAGACCAATGCCAACTCCTACTTGCTCAGTGTACATTTAAACTGCCTGTTTTGCTGCTGGCACACAACCCTCAGCGTGAGGATCACTCAGGAAGGGAAGCGAGTGACTGCTGGCCTTTCCAGAGGAATGAAAACCTCTTTACAACTTTACTGCGGTGAGCAGCAATGAACAGGTCCATGGGACATCTTTGTATCTTGTCTCATTTCAATGTTCCCACCATATATAGTGACAAACATGCTTCAGGATTCTACAGATTTGCCTCTAAAGAGCTATACAATAGGAAATGTATTCTTTCCTAAACGTATTTGCTTGAAATAGTATGCATACAATACTTATGGATCTGCCTGAACAGCTTGGAAACTTCATCTATTCCAGTCCTACAATAATTCTAGGAAAATTGTCACTGTTGACAACTAAGGAGAAAACAGAGCATTAATTACCTCATAAACCTCACCGATTACGGTGTCAAATGCACACTTTCCAGCACTTATGCTTAACAAATGCTGGGTTGCCATTTTTCAGAGATTATCCTGTTCCTCTGACAGTAACAAACTGCACCAGGGAAGAGACTCAAGTGAGTATGACCTACTGCATTGACAGTGGAGCTCTGGTCATGCAAGTCGCAAGAGTCAGGGTGAGGACAGTGGTATGGAACAATCAAGGATTATTGTCCATGTGACAGCATTCACATGAAGATAAATCATAATGCAATGCATTCCACGTTCTACACCACCTCAGAACATCAGCAGCTCTTCAGCCACATCTCACTGATAGGAAAATGGCATATGGATCATCATCATCAGTATTTCTCTTTATAAAAATGCAGCCTCAGATGAAAGATGCAGTCGTCAGCTTTAAGATAAGTCAGGAGATATTTTAGTAGCCAGTTAACAGATATCTCACACATGCACCACTATGTCGCTTTTAGCCCCAAACTACAACCAAAGCCCAGCTTAACTAACCAGTAGAATACACCCTGCAACATCTGGCTATTAAGACAGAACCCCAAATGAGAATCTTTAATATTATATCTTCTGCCTATGAAAATTAGTGTATCCTGAATTTATGAATATAAAAAAAGAGGGGAAAAAAACCCCAAAGTAAAATCTAAAAATATTTCCCTACTTGAATGAAAAATCCATTTTAATTTACATTTAGGCTGTTTTATTTTTTGTGAAGAAAATGGCATGAATTCTGATAAAATTGTCTAAGTTAGAACAACTCCTTTGACTTTTAAAGACACTAATTCAAGAACGTTAGGTTTTTTTCGTTTCTGAGATCTCAATCACAAAACTTTTGTCACTTCTAAAGAATTACTTCAGTATTTGTTAACTCGGCCTAAATTTGGAAATGAAAAGGGATAATTCACAAGACAAAATATACAGCGACAAGAAACCATACAGAAAATAGTCTGGTGTGAGGTTCAGCACAGTTACTGGTTAGACAGTCTGGATGGTACTAGACTGTGGAAATGCAAGAATTGAAGTATTAGAAGCAAAAGGGATCATATTTGAAACTTCTTACCTCTCCTAGCTATTTTTAGATAGTTTTAACAATACTTTTCTTAGTCAGGAGTCTTAATTTGAAAACAAATAATACCAGTTCTGATCAGTGAAATAACAAAAAACAGCTTTATAGAGGCACAGTGAAGGAAACTGAAATATTGCTGCATTTCAAATTCATGTATAGGACATAAAATACGCATACATAGTGAGATTCCTGGTAGATTCTTATTTGTTGCCATTGTTTTTCTTCACATAAAAATGGCCTTAGCTGTAAATGTAAACTTAACTTTAAAAAAGGAAAAGAAATAGCACATTTGCTGCTGTCTTGCATTTCACACTGTTTTATTTATGGATTTTTTTTAACCTCACAAGTTTAATGGAATTTTTACTGTGACTTTATAGCTGTGTGATTTATAATACATCAAACAAGTCAAATCAATCAGCAAAGGCTTAAAAATCAGTACACGTTGATATGGCTCCTTTAAAACAAATCATTACAGCTGTTAGAACTCAAACATACATAACAAGGATTGACCACTAATGTGAGTTATTTTAAAATCTCATTTTCTTGGTAAGAAATGCTGCCCTTTGTATATAACTTTTTAACGATCTAATAAAACCATCTGCAGAAATACAACACAAAACATAGTTATTCCTCCTAAAGCTCTTTAAGTACTCTATACCATTCCTTTAAAGGTAACACCCATATTCTTATTTCTATGGAAAGTTAAATCTCTTTAAATACTCTATACTATTATTTAAATCGTCTATTGTTCTTTAAATACACTATATTATTCCTTTAAAGGAAACCTATCCATATTCTCATTGTTATGGAAAGTTAAATCAGATCTTTAATTGGCACAGCTCTGTCATTAATCTTTAGAAGTAGTTATTCCTATTATGCTATAAATATAATCACATACACTATAAACATTGTTTTTAAGTCAGAAAAATGTCTTTTGCGTTATTTAAGTATCTAAATTATACACAGCACAAGGCAGTGTAACTGTGACCAAAACCTACTTAAGCTCAGACTTTTAAGATGATGCTTAAATAAGTCACATACTTATAAAGACCTTTGGAAGGGATATTTTAAAACCCCAGCTGATGTACGCAAGACGGACAAGCCCCCTGCGGCTTCTTCCCATATTTTGCAACCCCTTTCTGGCTATGGTTTCCATGCTACGTGAAACTAGGCACTAGGAACATGACAAACCACAAGATACTGTTCAAGTTTGGAAAGGGCAGCTGCACAAAGACTGTGCAGGTTGCCTGTCTGAGATAGGTTGGCTGATACTTTTTGACCAGCTTCTGAAAAAGCTGGAGAGTCTGCGCTCTGGAAGCAGCACATGCTCAGCATGCTAAACCAGTAGGAATATTCAGGAAAACAGGACAAGCCAGTTTACATAGGGAGGCTCTTTTATTTTACAGATAAGTAAATCTTGCCAGAAAAAGAGATATATACACACTATGTGTGGGAGATCATTAGCCAGTTTTAACAGGAATTAAAAACAGCAGATAGTTTTGTACCTGAAAGGTATGCATATAGGAATTTATGGTTGTAAGTTATACACAAGCACTGAGATTTATTATACTCACTTGTTATTAGGATCGATAGACCTAATTTGTTATAATAAAATGAACCTTTTCTTAATCTAGAACTACATTTTGATTGTTATCAATTTAATACAATCACCCAATAAAAAATGTCAGTTTGAACAGCCTACATAATCATGAATATCTTATGTATGTCCTTGGAAGATTCCTCACCACCAGGTAAGGTCACCTTGAGAAATAACGGCATTATACAATAAATAGTAAAAAGAACTATTCCCAGTCAATTCAGTACAACAGATCCACTTTAAAAGCCATTATAAAGAAGAAAACCAATGACATTTCCTCCAAAAGACATCTCCTTCCATTCTAAGCAGAACATGAATTTGTAGCATCCAGAACTCCATTAAGCTTGATAGAAAATTGCAAAATATCCTTGCATTTTTCTTTTTTGCTATCAGCCCAAGGGATTTGTAAATTGGTGGTTAATGTTGTTCCCCAATTATCTGAATAGCCTGAGAATTACACCACCACCCAGACACAGTTAATACTAACTTACACTCAATCTAGAGGAGAGACACGTTTTGTTGCACCTGAGTCTGACCAGTGTTCATTGGTACACCCTACAGCTACAGCAGAACCAGTTACAGAGACTCTGGATCTGCAGGTAGAACAGAGCTGTTCTTTACAGCATTGTTTTGCATAATTAGAGATACCTTGGTTTTCTTGTATTTTAATCTCTCACTGAATGTCCTAAAGCTGATTTGGGTTTTGTTCATTTTTTTTTCCCTGAGGAACAATGCTCAGGCAGAACCTGTGTTGATTCTTTAGTTCCTGGCAGATTCTTCCTCTCTGTCTTCCCAAAGATGAGCATCTGCACGTACATTTACTCAGAGGTTTTGTTTGTTTTGTTTGTACTTCTGAAATCAGTATTTCAAATACATGCAGATATTTGTTGCTCCCTCAGAGAAATCCCTTAGGAAGATGACACTTGTGAAGACAGCAGAAAAGTTCTACATGTGGTTTCCTTCTGTTCAGTCTCTGAAGTCAATTCCTTTCCTTGTAGTTTTATTCCTTTAGTTCATTCTCATAACCTTTCTTCACAGCAATCTATAATGCAGATCATGAGTATTTGTCAAGTTTGTCAGGCAAAGTCTACTTGGAAAGAGGTAATGCTTGGATTTCACCAACTTGCCATTTTATTTTGAAATTCTCTGTAATTATTGTCACATTTCATCTTTTGAAGAAGTCTCAGGAATACAGAACCTTAGAATCATAGAAGAGTTGGTTGGAAGGGACCTTTAAAGGTCATCTAGTCCAATCCCCTGCAATGAGAAGGGACATCTTCCACGAGGTCAGGTTGCTCAGAGCCCCGTCCAACCAGGCCTTGAATGTTTCCAGGGATGGGGCATCTACCACCTCGCTGGGCAATCTCAT
The DNA here is from genome assembly GCA_033628505.1 of Tringa tobata. NCBI lineage: Eukaryota > Metazoa > Chordata > Aves > Charadriiformes > Scolopacidae > Tringa > Tringa tobata. Next base: position 11,663,578 of record JAHREE010000559.1, on the reverse strand, counting down.
TGTAAAAAATTTCTTCCTTCTAACTAGTCTCAATTTACCCTCATTTAGTGTAAAGCCATTTCCCCTTGTCCTGTTGCAACAGGGCTGCTGAAAAGTTTATCCCCATCTTTCTTCTAAGTCCCCTTTACGTACTGAAAGGCTGTTATAAGGTCTCCCCGGTCTCTCTTCTTCAGGCTAAACAACCCCAACTCTCTCAGCCTGTCCTCTTAGGAAAGACGTCCAGTCCTCCAATCCTCTTCGTGGCCTCCTCTGGACTCACTCCAACAGGTCCATGCCCTTCTTGTGCTAAGGGCTCCAGAGCAGGATGCAGTATAACAGCAGTATATACATGTCCTACTCTGGTGATTCCTATTCAGGATGCTATCACAAAGATATTTTCAGAATCCTGACTGATCATGTCAAAATCCTTAGGAAGAAGGGCTTACGTACCTAAAATCTTCTCTGCTATAAGCTTTGTCTTGGTTATGGCCTTTAATCATAAGAGCCATAGGAACGTAAGTGTGCATCTTCTTTGTGCACTTTATCCTGTGATGAAGCCAAGTGGTCAGGAAGCACAGAACGTGCTGCTGCTGTGCCACAGGAGAAATGGGCTCATCTGGACTCACACGAGTTAGAGTGGCTGGCTGGGAGAGAACTGGTAGTTTGATACAGAAACTTCCAGATCATGTCAGCTCAGCTGCAGTCTGCACCCTGCCCGTGTTTGAGATCCTTTCAAAATGAAGGGTGGGTAGGAAAAAATAAGATTAATGGCCTTGGAGTTGCATACAGCTGTAGATCCCACAGACTTGACTGGTGTTTAGATAAATATTCCGTATTATCTCACTGGGGAGACAAGGAAATGCATTTCTTTTTCCATCAGTTCTATCTTGTTTTATACTAAGTCTGTAGACTCCTGGGTCTGTCTCCATAGGGCTCCAGGTTTCCTGATCTAAAGATGATTTACAGGTAGTGAGGGTAATGTTATAACAATACAAGGCTCACGTTTCCTTCTTTCAGGTCCTAATGCATAATAAAATATGCCTTATGGCTCTGATCAAAAGCTCATAGAGTTCCACAGTAATATCCAGTGACTGCAGGTGAACTTGACATTTCAAGAATATGTCACATTGTATTTGTCTTTCCTTGTTTAGATTAAAGAAGCAGCAACTATCCAACTGGAAATACATGCATTAGTAAAATTGGGCCAAAACGGATACTTAAAATAAAATGTATTTATTGTTGTAATTTTTTAAATTCAAGCAATTAAATTATTCATGCCCGTCAGAAAACTATCCCAATTCAACACCTGCAGTCTCTGTTATTTAACACTCAGTTTACTAGTGACAGAGAAAGAAAATGCTCCTTCTTGTGAAATATTCAGATACCTCAGACGCCTAATAAAAATGCAGGTATATTATCTCCATGTTACTTATCTTGAAAGGGGGATGATGTTGAGACAATAAACTGTTTAAAAATAAATCCTTTCTGACAATCCACAAAACAATGGGAAATGTATTCATCTCCATTTGCCTTACTTTCTGGCAGTAAAAACTAATAGACAACACAGTCATCAGAATTACGCTGTGACAATTCCACAGAGGTTTAGCTAATTCTTTTCAAGTCCATTTTATTAGTCAGGAAAAAAAAATTAAGTCAAATCCTGATTTAATAAGTGGTGGATTTGAATAAATTACTCTAGTTCTGTGTTCATTGAACTTTAAACAAATTGTTCCACAATCCACTGCCAAGCAACGAGAATATATCCTATGGAAGTTCAGCAACATACTTCTATTAAATTGGTAGGATGTACAAACACTTTACCGGAAACTTCAGGCTTGCAAAACGAAGATTTACAAAAAAAGAGTTTTCCTCATTAATTCTCTCAATCACCTATAAATAGAAGCTTATGCTTAATAACTAGACAGAATTACATTTGGTTTGAAAACATTTGTATTTCTGATAATGTGTTTGCCCAGGATGCTGATGACATATTGAGACTGTTAAAATACTACAACCTTATCTTTAGCCTGAGACAACTACAGGAACTGAAGTCAACCTTTCTTACAAATCCATACACACTAAAAAACTGTTAATATAAAAGAGACTTGTATCTAAAAAAAAATATATTTGGGGACAGAAGAGAAGTCACAACTTCTTTTCAGAAATGTATTAGCATTAGCACATCTCAGGTTTATTACCTTGGATCTTTGACCCACTGTGGCATGAACATGAGAGTCACTGCACTGTGACAATGTCTGCATGAACTGGTATGAAAAAACTTCTAGCAATTTTAAGCTTTGAAAAAAAGGGTTCTGCTGAAATAAGGTTTTCGGATTAAATTTTTGAAGAGAAAATTTGGGAAAGTTTTCATTTTATTATCTATTTGGGAACAATCTTCCTAACTCTCTAGAGAGAAATAAGATTTAGAAGCCTTCCAGTCCTACATGTATTAAATTATTACAGGCAGATTTAGTGACAGTTTTCCTATTTTCGCTTACAGTTTGGATAATATGAAAATTTTATGCTAGTATAGAAGTTTAAAATCCTTATTTCCTACTGCTTTACATACCACAAACATAGTTTCTGGTTTTGACTGCCAGGCTTGCAAGGGAGTACATCAGGAAATAACAATCATTCAGCTCTTTACAGTAAAAAATTCCTACATATAGGAATAATGTGAAAATTCAAGTTGAATCACTTCTCTTAACTCTGGATTTTAAAAAGCTAAACAGTTGAAGTCATTCCACATTACTTTTTGTAACTACAGGATTACAGAGGGGTAAAAAGTTCAAGCTCAATCCACTGGACCCACTCCACTTTGTGAAAATAGCCAATTTAGAGCTATTATGAGAAAATAACTTTCATTAAGCTTTCATCATTTGTAGTCTACTACATACCATCTCAGCTTTCTAAAATGTCAACATCTAAAAGTATCATCACTCTTCATTATGCTGGAGGGAAAAAAATAGATCAAATGGAAATGAAGAACTATCACTTTCCTTTCGGATAAGCAGAGAACGCTAAGTATAATTCCATAGCAAAAATGAGGATCTAATGCTTTAGCACTTACACTTACTCTAACTATTTATAATAATAGAGGCAAGAACATACTTGCATGTAAAAATTGCATATATTTGATTGCATCTCTCTCCTGACATCGTTCATGTAAGCCTTATTACACTGTCATTTTTTTCTTGTCAAGGACTGTATCATCATTTATCACCCAGTACTAGCCAAGAAATGTTTATGGAAGAGCTTTGGATAACATTGTATGACAAACATACCCTATTTGTAGTATTCTTTGGGCCCTGATTTACCAATGGAGATGGCTAAACCTGTGACTTCCATAAAAGCTCCATATTGTAGGCTCTAAAGCTCATATGACATTCACTGAATCACTGAAAACTATAAAGAAATATATTAATGAAAGCCAAAAATCAATGCCTGTTTAACATAATATGAGATAAATCATAGTGGTTAAAATGCTGATTCACAGAGATGGGAATGCTAAATGAAACAAAAGAAGAGTAGGCTACTTTGAACAGAAACAACAGTATTGAAGTTAAGCTACTCCTGCTTGTGAGTCAGTGCTTACTCTCAGCTTTCTGCATAGTCACCGACTTCAATGAGATCACTCGTAGGAATGGGGATTCACTAAATAAAACTGAGACAACCTTTGTCCCTTAAAAATCCTCTAGCAACTTTTAAAATGAACTCTACCAACTTTGCACAATGTAGATATAAGTCAATCCCCACTATTTTATTTTTTTTTTTTAATTTTTATTTCTAAATATTCAATACATAACATTTTCCTGATTAGGGAGAATGAAACAAGACAAGAATGGAGTTTTTATTTTAATTCGCCACTGAAATAATTGAAATGTCTCCAAAGACCTTATAAGACCTAATATTTGACTATATACAGAATTTTATTTGATTTAAGTATATTCATTGAGAATTATCCAACTGCAGAATGCTTGGTTATTACTTTATGTGATATATCTAAGCTTCAGAGATAGTCTATATTGCTGTAATATAGCTCCTTGAAAAATATATCCTCTTGGAAAATTTTCAACAGGAAATACACTACTAAGCTTTAATGCTGTTTGATGCAAGAAGACTTATTTAGGGTATTAAAGATCTGTCTGTTGCAAAGATAATTTCGAATTTCAAATTTAAAGTATTCCTCAAACTCTGTAACTAATACCTCTATTTAGGAAAACCTCAAGATTATGCCAATTCTATTTCTATTTTGTAAAGCCAAGGAAATGTTTAAATATTCACTTAAGTGCCAACCAGAAATCCAGGCTGATCTGTGCAGGAAATGTATTTCCTAAACCTGTTGCACTTCAGTTATCCTGGAGATGTAACTCTCAACCCAGGGGTTCAGCTGTCTGTGATCTGAGGCTTAGCTTTGATGCAGCGTAGCTGGGTGACCTTGGCTCCGGTTACTGAGAAAATTGATAAGTTGTTAGAAAGAAAGTGTGAGAAAATAAGCTAGAGCCAAGAAAAGAAACGTAAAAACAGGGTGAGACAGTAGTAGCTACTGGCTCAAGGATGTAAGAGGAAAAATACTGACATGAAAAGGCATGAAATTTGAAGGGCCAGAGGGTGGGGAATGGGGACAAAGAGGTAACAATGTGGAAAGATGGCAGCTCAGTACCACTGCACTTCATCCTGTCCCAAGGAGCAAAGGTGGCCAGGCTTTCCCCACCCAGCTGAGGACTGCTGACCAGTAAAGCCTCACTGCGTGCAGTTTTGGGACCGGTGAGCACATTTACACCTAACCTATTAGCTTGTTACCTTTAGCTCTGTTGCGTGGGCATTAACCAATAAACATGTACTTATGTTGGTTGAGAATATTCTGCTTGCAGAGTCTCTTTTTATTAAAGTTGCCCAAACAAAACTAACCCAAAGCGGGAGGGTTGCAGACAATCAAGACATATTTTTTCACCCCTTCCCTTTAAAACATTTCTTATGGATGCCCTTTGGTTTGTATTAGATTGTTCTATCATTAGGGTGAACCAGAGTCACACAAAGAGACACATAAATATAGAAATGTGAATCACGGTAACAGACAGTTTCCCTCTAAGTGGACCACATACGACGGTGTGAGAGGTACTGAAAGATTATGTCTTTTAACTCAAGCTCAATAGTCTATTCCTTCCTTCAAGCAGCTCAACATATTGTGCCATCAGTTCAGTGTATATACTTGCTAACGCTCACCTAATGTTTTGCTACATATTCAATAGGAAATAACTTTGAGTGTTTACAGTTCCTAAGTGGCCAGATATCTACAAGGTTATCCAAGATAATTCACTGATTGTGTATTAGATTTTCTTTTTCTCTTTGGTGTTTAAAAATGTGAGAAAAATTTTACACGTGTTAATTGTAGCTGATCTAGACTCCTGCAAAGGTGAGAAGGTGCAAAGTAAATCTGCACATGCAGAACCTTCTTAGACTGTATAAGAAGCACATATTCAAACCAGCATATATTAGGGACAAACTGCTTCAGTACACAAAAAAGAAGGAAAAAAGAGAAATGTTCTCAGGCAGAAGATCTACAACAACTGTTGGTCCTGTCCATAATATCCATTATTGTTGACCATCAAGGACTCTCCATAAAACTGCAAATTGAAATGTCTGGAATGGTTGAAATAATTTCTTTCACTTCAAGATCATTATTTTTCAACCAAGCTTTCACATTGCTTCCATGAAACTCAATCTTCTCATCCATGTGGCTAAAAAACATTATATAAAACTCCTGGGAAATCTGGAAACACAGCACACCCAAAAGTGTACCGAGAAGAGTGCGAAGAGACAGTACCTTAGCCCATCTCTCTCTTTTACATCATATGCAAAAGAACCATTGCCCACCCTCTACAATATGCAGCCAAACCCTGTAATCAAATGATCAATTTGTAAATTCTGCAAGTTTTGCCAAGGTAGTTACCTATTTCTTTCCCAGCATCAGCTATTAGATCCTGATTTATTGTTTTTATTTTGTTCTTTGTATTTTTCTGCATTCTTGCTGGAGAACAGTTGCATTTAAATGTTCTTTCAAAGACCATAACTCTAGGTCAAGGATTTATAGATGTAACACACAAAACAAAAAAGGAATAAGCACTGTGTTTTTTAACATTACCACCTGCATATATCAGATGTTTTGCAGCAGAGCCTATAAGGAATGCAGATGTAAGACAGATTAACATTAGTCCTGTCTTTTGAATACAACTCCACAATTAATTGTAAAGAAGTTGTAACAGGAAAGTACCAAAACCTCCAGCTCTGAACCATGCTGCACCCCAGGAAATGGTTTTGGTCACAGGGTGCATACCAAAAAGAAATCAGAAATGGTAATTAAGAAGATAGACACTTTCAACAAGCGTGTGGCAGAGACACTGATCATCATATGCTAAAGACTATGCTATTGAAGAAGAGATTGAAGAACAGAGATATACTGTGACTAAAATGCTGACAAAGCTGTCTTCACAGAGGGCCTGAGATTCTCATTTCCTGTATAAATAATTCCTGTTTTATTGCATTTCACTGGTATCTTTAACAAAGATCTACAAGTACTCTTAAGAACGAGAACCCCAGCTGACAAGAAATGTTTTTAAAGTTGTACTACCTACCAGCCAAACTTCTATGTACAAGAGATCACATTTATTTACAAGATGATTGCTGAGATGCAAAGAAAAAGAACTGTGAACACAAGGTGGCTACGCCGAAGAGTTGCATCCTGGGAAGAGGTGCAGAGCCCAGCAACATTGCTAAGGACAGTGATTAAAGTTCTCTTGAAACCCTGTTGCCATGAAAACACAAATAATTCAGCACATGGACAGACTTTTATAAACAGTGTCTAAGACTTAGCCATGTTGCAATACATACTTCAGTGATACCAGATTTATAGTTAAAAAGATACTGAAAAATATCAAATTGCATAGATTGCAGATAAATAACACATATTTATATCTAAAAATTACCTGCACTTTTCTCCAGCAGCTATGGTACCAATTCTTACCTGTTCAAGTTTCAAACTAATTTATCAGTCCCTATGTATCTGCATAATTTCTCTGTTCCCTGTTCTCTTACAGGGTCTTATGTCAGCTAGACATGTTTTAATCACTAGTTACAGAAATAGCTACTAAGTATACGCAGCCACCAAACCTGTCCTTTGATCTGATTTCCTAAATCACAATTTCTTTACTCCGTGTTTTTCAGCGTAACTGAACTCCCTGTGAGCAGGGAGCATAGCATTAGGAACAACTGTTACAATCTTTAAAGGTACTTTGAAGTTCAGTAAACCCCATGAACAGCATGGCTAGAGCTAATGAAAACATTCCAGGTGTAGCACTAATAAATAGAGCAAGAAGATTTTTGAGATTCACAAATGTCTTCCTTGAAAACTCCTATTTACAGATAAAAAAGTGGAAAAACATGAGAACTCTTAGCAATTTGTACTATAAAATTCAGAATAAGTAGCTTTCTGAGTGTACTTTATATTTCAGCTTTAATAGGCTAAAGACAGCATCCTCAAAAGCTTTTCCAATAGGGAATGACAAAAGGGAATACTTGTTAAGTGAATCCAAAGAACCCCTCTGCTTCTGGTAAATAGGAGAACTCATTTTCTTTTAAACAAAAAGAAACACAAAATGAGAAACAAAATTGGATAAGCAAAAGATCTGTACTGAACTTGGTGCTACAGTGATCCTTTATGATAATTTAAGAGATAGTAAACAGAATGAAATCATTAAAAAACTGTAGTCTTGAAGTAAGGCAATCACTCATCTGTTTTATATTGATATGGATTAAACTTACATACTGTTGGGAGCTCTGAAAGCAGCACAGCATTAAACTGGTATTAGTTACACACATAGCAGGGAGAAAAAAATTGTTTCTGGCAGGAAAGGAAAAGCTCCTCTTGCATTGCTTACTCCAGTTTATAGGAAATCATAATTTCTCTTGCAAACCTGCATGCAATTCACAATCTGTGCAGATGACTTTCCAAGGAAAATATTAAAAAAAAAAAAAAGTAAATTTGGGGCTTTTTTTAAGCTAAGGAATGCATAAATTAAACCTTCTCTTTGCTTGCTTTTGTAACCTTCTCCAACTTCGGAGGTTGGGGAGGAAGGTAAAAATTAAAAGGAAAGAATAGGAAAGCAAGGACAGTGACAGCCAATTTGGGAGCAAGTCCATCTTTGATAAATGACAGAAGCAGTCCTTGCAGGCTGGTGCAGCGACAGCTACAACACTGGAACCAGAACTCATCTGTGCCCCCTCTGCAACCATGAATTCCGTCATGTCTATAGGAGGTCCCTCCATGCTCATTTGGTGCAAACATAAACTTACAGGGTTAATAGTATAACCCCTCCTTTCTCAAAGATGCTTGGTGATCCCCAAGAATCTCTTCCTCTGTTTAAACATGTCAGTCCCCCAAAGGTCTGAATCCTATCCCTGAAAGGATAAACTCTCCAGTGCCAGTTGTCACCTGCTGACACAATCTGCTTGTATAAAAGGGAAGGCCATAGAAAGACTTCCATTAATGATCTTAAAGGTTTTCCTTCCCCCCCCTTCAGTATTCCTACCATAAGCCAAAAAGGGGTAAAAAAGTTCTCTTGCAATATACTGAAATGTAATTTTTGTAATACAGTCCAGCTTAGTTAAGTATTACAGGCAATGTAGTATGCCCTTCAAAAATCTTTATGGAACATTATTTGTGAGATCCATCACAGAAAAAATTATAGATATATTTACATAATGTTTTCTTTGCTGTCCAATCTATTAGGAAGCTCTTGCCCTATGATTTTGCTTTCTGCTCTTGAATTTTACCAGCACTCACTGAGTTCCATCCCCAACAGCTGCTGTGGTTCGGTGATTTTCTGGCTGTATGCTAGACTTGTGAAAAGGAACTTCATTCGATTATCCATCTCTAAACCTTGCCATCTAAACCTACTATTTTGAAATATAGTTAGTTTTATCTTCTAAAAACTACATGTTTAAGAACAGCCATACAGAGAAAAGAATCATCAATCTCTGTATCATGTCCCTAATAGTGACCAACAAGGGACAGACCCCACAACATACTGCCCTAGATTTTTCCCTCAACTTCTGACTCAACTGTTTCCTGAACAAAAGACAGTATTTTGTATTAAAGTTCCCAATGGATTTTTTTATCACTTCAACTCATGTAAAACATGTCCTCAACAACGCTGTGTGGCAAAGAAATTCCAGAGCTTAACTATAACTGGGAATTTTTATTATTCTGAACTTTCCAGATGCTAACTTAAATTGATGCCTTCCAGTTGTTGTTTTGGAAAACAGCGATTAGGTGCTCCCCAGCCTCTTCTCCCATTGCACACGTGGGTTTACAGAGCTGTGTCACATCACATCTCCATTCAGGTGCCCTTTGTTCAGTCTGAAGAGCTCAGTTTTATGCAGTCACCCTCAGACGGGAGCAGTTCCACGCCTCTAGTCATTCCTTCTACTTGCCTGCAACTTCTCATTCTACCACCCTTTTCAAGTCTCCAGTAAAAGCAGTAACAAGTGCCTCAGGCAGCATCATTTCTTAAGTCGGTGCTGTTGTAGAATGATTTTTTATGTGTAGAGCTGCATTTTCATGTAGCCTAGCCTTACTGAGGGGAGTGTAAATTTTTGCAAAGATACTTCTACAAAAATAGGATATCTTGATGTACACAAGACTTGGCCTGTTCAACCTGATTCCCTTTGGTAATGGACATAATTGAGTGTTTCAAGACCAGTACAAGGCACCTCCTTTGACCACAGAAACTTTCTGTCAGGACTGCAGAGCTAGTGTTCTGCAATACACTTCAGCAGTGTTCTGCAATAGCTCCTCCTGCTTTTACTACAGCAATGAGAGAGCTTTTTGTTTAGTTGGGGTTTCTGCTCACACTTCTCTGAACTGTTTAGCACATACACAGCTGATATTTCACAGACATATTATTTAATGTGTGGCATAATTAATGCCGGTGTTCACTTTTTCCCTTACTTGTGTTCTTGTATCATGAGGATGAGACCAGTCCCTTTTTCTTTACTTCCTTACTCTCTCCAAGACAGAGCTGACATGAACGTGGCAGAGGCAGTTACTGTCCCACACAATGTGGCCAAAGAGCAACAAAGGAGTATCACTGACACAGAAAGTACTTCTTTCATAATTTGTATATGAAGAGAGAGTATTGATTAATAACATTTACAATTTTAGTAAATGTTTTCTGGACTCCTTTTGAGACAAAACAATATAACAAGATATTTTGGGGGTAATTTAACTCTTTGGGCTTCAGAACACTCTAACATATCAGTTAGATCCATAAAGCCAGGAATTTTAAATACACTTATCCTGAGAAGATGCCCCTTTTTGTTGTGTCTAGTGACAAGGGGGAGCAAAGGCAGGATTCACTGCTGCTTAGCCAGCTCACATTTGCAACTATAATTTCATTTGAAAACCTACTTTACATTAGTTTAAGATCTTATTCTATCACTCTATAAAACAATCCATTTTACCCACAGTAAAGGGAGGCAGAAGATTGATTAAGTCATCATCCCATCTCATACCTTTTGCTGAGGTACCACACAAAATGTAATACTTCAAGTAAGTCCAGAGCTGTAGCTCATTAAGTCTTTAGTTAAAATAATGTACTTAAAATTCATAATACAATAAATAAAAATATGCTAATACATACTAAATTATGTGCTACTGCTACCTAAAATATATATTGAGCAAATCAAAAGTGCTGTGCCATCACCAGCTTTGCTGAACAATCTCAAACCAAGGAACTACACCCATACACCCAGGATAATATGGATATACAGAAGTTTTCAATTGGCAAAGATCCAATTTCATCTAGATAGTGCAGTGTTAAAAGACAAAGTCTGGAAAATCCAAGTATCAGGTGCGCCACACCAGAAAAATGTTTTCCTACAGTCCATGGACTATCAGTAGTTTGCAGATATCAGAAATCCAGGAAAATAAAAGCATTAACTGAACTTCAACACAATCTTGGTTTTATCTATCCCACAGATTGTATAAAACATCCACTGTGGAAATACTGGATGATACGCTCTGTGGATTTTTTGTTCAAAAACTTGGGTGGCTGAGTAAAATAAGCCTGAAAACTGGTGCATTGAGCTACGTAATCCTGTTCAAGATTTTTGTTCTGAGTAAAACTTAAGTTTTCTTTACATGTAAGTACTAACAATTATATTGCTATGTATTGTATTTACAATAACATGCAACCTCTTGTCCACTAGTAGGTTTAGTTATCATCCATGAAATGTTTTATCCTGAAGCATAAACACAAAGGAGACGGCAAGACAGTAACTTTTCACTTGAGTTTTGTATGACTCTCTGCTAGTTAGATGAGTAATCAGCAGTGCTGCACACACATTCTAATATGGAAGGGGGAGGAGGAGGGAAGGAAGAGAATCATACAAGACTGCTTATCTGATAGAGAAGACAGTACCAAAAGCAAGATTTAATAACTTTTTGTGACGTTATACTTTTGGGAAAGAATAGGTAACAGAGAGATTGAAAGATTACTTTTTTTTAAACTTACATGTCATGCTGCCACTCTGGTTTTCCATTTTAAATCATAGCATTCAGCGTGCATGACCATTTATCAGCAAGGGTAGAGCACATGAATTTTCTTAGTTCTTTGTATTTTAACGAAGAACATTAATTACTAAAATCTCTAACCAATTCATTCAATCAAATGCAATCTGATCTCTGATCACGTGAAAACATAATCAGCCTCACACTTCTGCCTACTTGAGAATTATTGATTTTGTCTATCAACCCAAATAGAGGTCCAGGTGATGCATATAATAATTACCACAGCTAATGCGATTACTGCATGTGAACTGATTACTATAATTAGGAAGTGTTTGTTTGTATTAAAACGAAAAGTAAATTGCCTTGTAGGTTTTAACGAAAAGCAACAGCAACAGAAAAGACCAAAAAAGGAGCTGTAGTTGTAATTATACAGCCCTATATTAAAAATATGTCAAGAAATTATTTAGTTAAAATATTATTTTCTATATTGTTAGGAATAAAATATCAAAGAAATAGAAGAAAATTCTCCCTATACAGCTTTTCTCTAAATGATATTGAATAAGGTATCTCTCTAAAATATTGACATAAATAACTTTCCTCTTCTATTCCAATAGATTCTATTCCTTAAATCACTCCTCCTATGTACTCTGTTTTAATGTCTTGGATAAACCTCAAACATCTTCAACTGTGCTACAACTTGCTTTTTCTAGAGAACCATTTCATATCTTTTAGATGTTATTACTGAAGAATCAACACCAAGAATCTGACTTATGAAGTTTCATACACCATATTTCACTGAGAATGGAACTGGACATAAAACAGATTTCCTTGGGACATACACCGACATGTGCCCAGAATATAAACCAGTGTCCCATAAGCAATTTATATACAGTATTTTATAACTCCATGCAATTTATCAAACAACAAGCTTAGCAGAGAATTGTGAAAAAATGGCAATAGTAATAGAGATTTTATTACACCATACAGTGCTCATTCCACAGAAAGGAACACTCCCACAATCAGGGTGTTGAAAACTGTCCTCAATCCCTGATGACTTGACTTGGCAAAACGACTGATAGCTCCGTTGGGTTGAAAAATTTGGTCACTACTTGTATGTATTCTGTAATTTGCCTTAGCTTTATAGTAACCAATCCAATTCTGGCACCCAGGAAGAAATTCTACTGTTATACAAAGCTGGTTGTGTATGCGTTCAGGATATTCTAAACGAAAGTGACAATGAGGAAGAGAGTAAGGGACAGAAAAAAGAGGAAACACTCAGTCTGTGTTAGAGCCTGATCTGTAAAGTGATGACAAAGCAGCTTCTCTACTCCCACCATATCTTTTTCTTGGAAGATTTTAAGTTAGCTGGAGAATAGCCTTGTAACTCGCTTTGCATGTCTATAGTGTATGATATAATTAAATACTTATTCAGAGCTTCTCAATGCTTCTGTAATACTAATAATATGCAATCATAAATAAACCATAATGAATAAAAAAATCAAAATAGGAATTGAAAAATAGTTCATGTGTCATTTTTTTCAACTATGCCACTGTGTTTCCATGTACAGTGACAAGAACTAAATGATCCGACTCTATACTTCCAAAAGAACTGGAGCTGATCCAGTCCCTGAATTTTTAATGGTCATTTCTATAAGTGATTAGCAGGAAACCTTAGGAAAAAACAATGAAATATTCACATACTTCTAATATTATTACTTCTAATGTTATTAGAGAATCACTAAATGTTTCCAAATAACTAAAGATATTGACTGAATAATATAGCAAGGACATATATCTCCTAGAAGTTTAGACATTTTGTTTGAATTCACAGCCTAAGGAGTTCTACATTTAGAGGACAGAGTATTTCAACACAGATTTTTTTTCCCAGAAACCTTGCATTTAGTATCTGGTCATTTTCTACTTCCTTTACTCTTACTTTATGTTTATCACAATGAGAACAAGAATGAAAATGTATCTAAGAGAAAAGTACCCTAGAAAGTGTGAAGACTTTCACCCAAGTTTAGGTCTGTTTTTCACCCTCAGCACAGGAGCTTTATTTCAGTTTTAACTTCTGTAAAGAATATAGACGTAATTCTTAAAGATGAATAATTATTAGTCTGCTCACTCATAGCACTGAAGTTTCACTACTGCTTTGGATAAAGTTATATTATCCTTTCTATTATAGTCTCTCATTTCTAAATCAATATACAATAAAGGAAAAAGCAATTCCTCCTCTTCTTCCCTTTTTAGCTATTCCTCTGTACAAAAGGCAAAACATGATCTTATAGGAATACCTGTTTTATTTAAATGTAAAGGTGATTAACCTAAAGGAGGGAGGGAAACATATTGAGAATAAATAAAGTAGAAAAATATCCAGATACTAAATGCAGTTTTTCTGGGGAAAATAACAGTTTTCTAAGAAACTGTTTGCTGTGTGTATTTTTAATACAGTTGATACAGACAGCAGAGAAAGAAGGGACTAAAGCAGAAAGCTCATTCTTATTTTATGAACTAAATGCTGGAAAATAAACTGTACATATTAAAACCTAACACTGCACTCCAAGGGGAATTATAAACACATGCTGTAGCCCTCTTGTCAAAGGAAAACTAATTAGCTGAACTATGTTTTTATTGTAAACTTTGTCAGGAAGTCATTAAAGCTGTTTTCACAATAATACATTCAGATCTATGGAAAACTCAGCTCTCTTGATTCATTATCATTGCAATTGACAGGCCTGAATATCTGGGATACTCACATTTAATGAATGCACAGATCTCAAGTGCTGAATTACATGTCCTCTACTGCAAGGTATTCCTTCCCTTTCCAGTGGAAACATTCATCTACAGTCATCAGTCAACAATGTAAAAGCAACAGCCACCGCAATTTCAAATACATGTCCAGAGAACTCATAGAAAAATATTTCTAAGCTTAGCTCCATTTTATAATATTTCTGGCATATAAAGGACATACCTGACCAACTCAAAAACTTATGTAATAAAACAAAGAAAGCACAAATCTTATGAGTGACAAGATAATACTTGCATAAAACATCCACCTCTATTTTCAGAGAAATAAGCAGCAGCTACTGAATTGGGCTATAGTACATATATCTTAACTAAGAGCATTCTGATTCCACAAGGTATTTGTTCCCATGTCTACCTACAGTGCATGCATGATCCCAGTGGGTTCAGTGCTACTACAGTTCAGCAGGACAGCACAAAGCACAATGGCATGTGTTGGCTTTTCAGAACTTTTCCTGAAAACCTGAAGAAATCATTCTAGTTTGATCATATCTTCTACTAACCCTATCCACCTATCTCAGTTTCCACTTCCTTAAAATCCTTAGTAGTATTTTAACTGTTTTACTGTGTTGGGGTATTCCTGCTACACACCTGAGGTGTCTGGTGCTGCCTTTGCCTCAGTCATCACTAGCAAGGCCTTCTCTCATTGTACAGACCTGTGTACAATTTAGCAAAGTTCATGTAGGCAAGAAAGCTTACGATAGAGGAGGATCAAGTTAGGGACTGCTCAGATAAGCACACTTATAAATCCAGGCACGAGATCAGATGGGCAGCATCCAAGGGTATTCGAGAAGCTGATAAATGTCATCATGAAGACACCCTCTGTCATTTCAAAGATTATGAGGACTGAAGGAGGCCCCATCGCTAGGAAAAGGCAAATATTACACTTAGCTTCCAAAAGGCAAGACAGAATTCAGGACACTCAGCCTCACCTCAGCCTCAGCTCCTTAGTAGCTTATAAAAGAGGCCTATAATTTAACACAAAATCAAAACCAAACATAAGCCCATTTTTACCTCACTTTCCTCCTTAGGCAGAATACTTCCTTGGAGAACTAAATAATAAGTGATATACGTAACACTGTAATCTTTCAACCGTGGCGCACAGTTATCTCTCCCTCTGGCTGGACATTTAAATAAAATGTGAAAAGGGCTCATTTCTTGAAGTAAGAAGATGCATCTTTCCCACTTGCCACATACCTACAAAGTCAGTTTTGTGGAAGTAATGAATGATTTCCTTAAGGCTATCCATGTATTTACATAACACATTCACATCTCACAGCCTTTTTAAAGGAGGACTCCTAAAAGTTTCTTTCCTGAAGTAATATTCACTAAACTGTGCTGATTCAGTGACTGTTAACATTTTACAGACAAGCATATATTTCTCACTCTCTAAGATGCCAAAATTTCTTCCACAGGTGGGACAAAACTCAATTCCTTTATTTTACTACCATAAACCCAGCACGATGCCTACTCTCTATTTTAGCACTTTGCAGCTGCCCCAGTCACGCCTCCGGTTCTTACATTCACCAACAAAGGGATAAGTGCTATTTGTTACAGCCCTGAAACTGAAAGAAATCTCACAGAGGCATTTCCCACTATGTTCTTCTTTCATCTACCTATTTGAAATGTTTCAATTCACAATTGTACAATCTTTTTCCTTTATGGAAATTTATCATATTAAAAATATTAACCCACTAATAAAAATGAAAATACAAGTTTTGGACTTGAAAAAAGATGTTCAGAAGCTGAGAGGATCAAAAATATTCAAACATCTTTGAACAAAGAAATGTTTATTTCACCATTACTAGATTATCATGTTAGAAACAACTTCTTACAAATACATATGGTCTATACTAGCACAGAACAGGATGCCACTACAACAAGTTTTGAAATTTATGCTTGGAACTCTGTACAGAAGACAAATACAATGCAAACAGGCACTAACATACTAAATATAATGGGTTTAAGCTGTCTTTTGAATTTCCTGGATCACTTCAAGATTCCTTTCTTCATCTTTTTTTTTTCCTGTCATATTTTTAAATCCTCTTTGATTTATTTCCAGATTAAATATTTTCATAAAAATCTCACCATCTGCAACTCTCATCTTCAAAAAGGAAGCTAAATATGTTTGTAAAAGCAGGATTACTTATGAGGATTTGGAAAAGAATTTAATATATAGAAAATTAGGGAGTGATGTACTCACCTTGCCCAGAAAAAAACACAAAAACAAAACCAAAAATTGATTTAATCTCCTTGTTTATCGAACTATTTTAAACTGGGGAGATTAAAAACGGATTTTCAGCACCATGGGAACTGCTGGATACAAAAAGGGGAAAACCACCAGCACTTATATCTGGTTTGCTTTGAAAAGGATGAGTTATATCATCAGGGTGACTGAGTATGGAAGACCAAATGAAATATTACAGAAAGAAGGGGGAAATATTTTTTCCATTGACATTTATTTTTATGTAAAAGTTCAGGGATGACTTGTCTCAAGCCTGCTGATGGAAGGAACGGTTGCGCTTATTTTGGCTAGGGAAGCCTTGGAAGTGAAGTATAGTGAAGGTCACAGAAATTTGGGAAAGACAAGCTTTCTCTGATGCGAACTAATTCTGAAAGGACAAGCTGTTGCACAAAATGCATATGCATTACCTATGGCAATTGGTTTGACATATTCTCTAGTAACAGGCAAATTGCTTTACAAGTTAAAGGTACATCAATGGGATTTAATGCAGATCGGTACAAACTCTGTTTACTGCAAAATCCACTAACAGCTCTTGTTTATCATGAAAATCTACCAGATTTCTACATATTAAAAAAATCTCCGAAAATAATTTACAAGCTCATGTATGATATTTTGTAGGTCAAAAAGCCACGAAGTTCAGGAACATGACAGGACTTACATGAACAAGTTCAACCATATTAAGGCCTTAAATATCTCCACTAAAACAAACCAAAATAGCCTAGAAATAATAAAGGCTTGCCTGACATCTGTTCACTTTCAAAATTCAGCAAATAGCAGAAAAAGTCCCTTAAAACAATAATGCATCCATTACTGAAGACAATTTACTCACATAAGATTAGGTATCTTGCTTTAGAGAAGAAACAGCTGTGTTACCATTAGGGCAAAGTTCTCATGATCACATGGCCACCTGTATAAAATATTCAGCTACCTCAACTTCCATAAGCATTTTATCTTCTAGACTAAATTTATTATCTTTAGAACTGACAAGTCCTCTTGGTATTCCACTTTGAAACCCTGCTCACTCAGGGAAGAAGTGAAGGCTGAGTGCCATTTTTTAGTCCAAGAGCTCCCTTTCAATCTTCCTCCTTTCCTTTTGCCAGACTCTTCTTTCCAGTTTACAGAGTATCTCCTTTAAAAAGAGAAGTTGCATGTCCTTCCCAACTTCACAAGCGTCCAAGAACAACCAAGTGAGTTAGCCTAATTGAATTATTTTGTTTTTTCTGAAGTATGTTAAGTTGCAAGCCTTTGTTTTGCTACCATAACCTCAGGCTACAGTAAATGAATTCTCTGCTACCTTTGAAGAGAAAGATGAAGTAAAATTCCCCAAGTGCAAAATCAAACAGAAAAGAAAGCCTTTTCTGGTTTGCCTGAAATATACATCTTGTCCTGCTGTTCCTTTAATGTTTTCTTTTATGATAAGAATCAGTGAAGGGCAGGTAGAGGGTTTTTTCTCCCCCTCCTACAAGTACCAGTTTATTATAAAAGGATATTGATGACTGCAAACCATTGTAACTCAGATTAATCCACTTGTTTACGTCAGATCAATCCACTTATTGATATGTCAGATCAGACAAGAGCAGGTTTTCTTCTTAGGCTTCCCACACTCTCCTAACATTTTAACACATTTTTGAGCACCGCTATGAAGCAAGAGCCTCCTGTGGCTAATTGTGGATACTAAATTCTTTTTTTTTCTTAAGCTATGCAGTCTGCCTGGCATTCAGTTGAAACTAATGAAGAATGATTTTTAAATTGCCAATGCGTCATTATCTAAGACGAACACTTAAAAACAAACCAGGTCTCTGCACTTAGTCACTCATTTCACAGCTGAAAACTGTTCCACCACTTAAACTGCCTTGACATGTGGAAACATTTGCAAATGCCCACAGACTTCCAAAGAGTTCCTCCCAAGATCAAACTAAATCTCAGGCAATGAAACAGCTCATTTTAATAGCCATTTTCTAATCAACTCTAAACACTTACCCCTCAAAGACCCCACAACCCATCTGGAAAAAATCAGAATATATATTTCTTTGAGTTATAATGAAAGATATGACAATTTACAAGCTAAGAAGTGAAGTTCACTAATTAAGAGATACAAACTTGAAAACTCAGGACCAGAACTTATCTACTTTTTTTTTTTTTTTTAAATAAGAAGAATACTTTTGTGCTTCTGTTTTGAAAACAAATGTTAGAGTTTACACTTGAAAATGTCCGTGTGGGAATACAATGTACAACAAAAGTTGTCAGCAAGTTAACTATACTATAGGGCCTCTAACTCTATTCTTAGCATTGTTAGAAAATTCCTCAGTAGATGAAGTGGGAAATGGTTGCCTAAACATCAGTCTGTAACACCATTACAGATACCCTAAGTTGTCTTGGATGGACAACAAATACCGACCAAGAGGGGCACAGATCTTCTGTAGGTCCTGTGTAAGACCTGTTATCCCCACACTCTTGTTTTGGATATCCTCAGGCAACAAAAGTAGCACTATGCATTATTTAACAGAAACCTATGTAGGATAAAAATTCTAAACACCCACAACCCCCTCCCCATCCCCAAACCTTCCTTCCTCTCTCCTCAGCCCTGCTCCATAGTTCATTGAAATTGTGAGTGCATTTCTACTTTGCAATGACAACATAATTTCCCAGTTAAAAGCTTCCTGAAGAAACACCGGGGACAAAAATACCTCCTCCCTCGAAAAGGCTATAAAATTACAGAATACTATATGGGTATTCTTTACCTCCCAGTAAGCTTGTCATAGTTTAGCCAGAGAAAAGTGGGCAAGGCAACAAATGCTTTCTGCAGTATAAAGACAATGGGAAATATTTACGCTTGAACATTAACATTGATTTATATATCAAATATTTTCAAGTTTCAATTGTTTGGGGAAGGGTGGAGAAGGGGAAACATGCAACGTTTAAAGCCTTCGCAAAGGCCTTTAAGACTGTATGATATTAAGAGAAAGAGCTGTGGGCTGCTGTGAGATGTATCTGAACTATTTTAAAACTACCAGAGAGTCTGAGAGGATAACAGGCAACCACTTCGTAAACATTGTAATTTTTTAAAACATGAAGTTTTCCACTCTCAGGAGAACTACACAAAGGTGCTGTGCTAAGGAACACAATTAGCAGGCATAAACAAAGCCAGTGATCATTACTTAGGGGAAAATAAAAATTTCACCTGCAAGTGGAGCCTTACCTAACATGACAAAAACTCACAGAGGGTTAAAGTGAAGGTCTACAGTATCTCAGCCAGATGCCCCAGCATCAAATGCAGATGCTGGGGAGCACCTAAAAAAGAAGACAGCCAGGATGCAGAGGTATTTCCTTAACTTATAATGGTAAAGAAGGTCCCACCTTCTTTACCTAGAGGTAAAGAGATTTACCTAGAGAGTCCCACCCTAGAGATTTGCAACTCGGACTTTGAGACACAGGTGGTTGCATTTGAAACTCCAGAAATGAGTAAAGATTGTGAACAGTACTTTTACTTCTTATCTCATTACATACGAAAAGTGCTAAAAAATATTTTTATCTATCAGAAGGAGTAACTTGTGATTTCAGAGTCTTTACAATATTCAAAATCTTGCTACAGTGTTTTTTAATCGGATGTGAGAGCTTTGAGCTACTATACCTAGAAGAAAATTCAATTAAATGTCCTTTTTTGCATATTTAAAAGCAAAGCTTAGAAAATTCTCATTCTATTTTGAGCTCAGTATCTGACATTATATTCAAAAACCTGCAGGAAACAATGAAGTTTGCTGTAAGAGTCTATTTAATGAGCCATAAAATATAGCAGTATTCAGCACTATTTAAACTTCATTTTACTAGTTTTTCTAAACTCTGGGTTTTAGCTATTTGCATGGTTTGTCACCTGTTGAACAAGAAAGGCAGACTAGTAATAAAAAAGTATTTCTGTACATTTCTTTTAATTAGTGTTGGTGCAACCATTTAAAGCTTTCCAATACAAAAATAAATTACGCCAGTTAATATAGCTTGATATACTCTAATTAATATAATTTGCAATACTAATTTTGCTTGACGAAAGCTTTTAGC
Source organism: Tringa tobata (assembly GCA_033628505.1). Taxonomy (NCBI): domain Eukaryota; kingdom Metazoa; phylum Chordata; class Aves; order Charadriiformes; family Scolopacidae; genus Tringa; species Tringa tobata. The sequence continues at coordinate 11,642,930 of JAHREE010000559.1, read as the reverse complement.
AAGATCTTGACATTTCTATAAATAAATAGGCTGTTTGCAGGATTTTTTGATGACTTTATGTCAATTGACAAGTAACAGAGCCAATCTGTCAACTACTTCTTGTGATTACACTTATTCAATATTATGTGTTTGGACATCGAAGAATGTAAACGTTCACTTAGGAAGAATGTCTGCTTTGTACAGTGACAGAAAGTATCAATAATTAATAAATATGTATTAATGTCATTGCTTTAGACCAGTGAATTATGAGCACTGTCATATTTTAGAGCTTATGCTAGTCTGCACTATAATAAATGTACTCACGTTTAGATTTCTAGTAAAGTTAATACTCATAGTTGTTGAGTTTTTTTAATTAACAATTATCAGTCAAAATTCTTCCCCTCTCTACCTACAAACAGCAACATCTCACTTCTACCAGCAGTCAATATGACGGGAAACTCACATTATAACACACACTTCAAAATGTGAAAGAGTTTCAGCCCCCTGTGTATTTGCACTGAAACAACTTTCAGGCTTTCAGCATCCTGAGACAATTTTCATATTGTCTTCAAAAAATCTGAAACAATAGGAAGTATGTTTCTAATATATTTGTTATAAATATATTAACTAGCATAAAATCCTAGATTAGCCTCTCATGTGGTAAACAGACACGAAATTTAATAGTATCTTTCAACTTGTTTGCGAAATAGCGAGTTTGGTAGAGATACGTAGCTATTTGGAGAGGTCCGGTAGAGATTAATAGCTATTTGGAAAGGTCCCTTACTGGAAATAAAGTTGAGTTTAAAGTTGATCCGCAGTCTCACAGCAATTCCCTGTTCATGTTTCTTTGCAAACATCGGTTCACTTTTCCTCATTTCAGGCTGCTCAACCAACAGCAGCTCTTGTTTCAACCTTATTGTTAGCAACAAGTCAGGAGGAGGTAAGGTGCACTGGAGACTAGAGCAGTGGTTCACTGGTCCCATCCCTTGGAGAACTAAACAAGAGGATTATTTGTTCTGGGAAAGGAGGGAGAAGATAGATAGGCTTTTTATAGGAAACAGCACCCAAGTATTCCTAGGAGTTGAAATATTCAGATAAAAGCAACTTGCAGTGCATAAACTGGATACCGAAAATCCATCTTTGGTTACATATTCCCAAATTTTTTGCTCTTTCAGACAAGCAAGCATTTCACCTGTTATGTCCGAAAAAAACATTTTTTTTTCTTCCATTCTCCATATGTAGATTTATTTGGGAAAGAGTCTAATGTTGACACAAAGCAATATTCTTGCATGTTTCATAAACTCCATGATAAAAAGCAATTATCATTTATTTTTCAGCTTTTTTCATTAGTCAGTGTTGAGCATAACCAGACATACACACACAGAATCACATTGAGTACAAAGATTTGTCTACTGTCAGTTTCCATCCCACCTCATTAGCACATACTGCAATTTGAAGCTATATGTGCTGATTATGAGAAAGAATTTATTTGGATTTAATGTTCATTCAGTTTTTCAGATCTATACAAGGACTGTGACAGAATATCCCAAAAGCACAGTTCTTCAGAATACAAACACAACTTGTACTTATATTTATGGTGATGTAAAAACACTTCAAGGTGGACAAATGCTAACACGCCTTCTGGCAAAATCAACAACCTTCAAACTGAAGAAAGAATACTGTGCCTGTGTGTTTGAAGTTTGTGGGAAGGAAGAGGGATTAAAAATAAAAAAAACCAGAAAGATTCCCCCCCTCCCTGACTATCGTGAAAGACCACAGCTGACCAACATGATGTGCTTTCAGTTGATCACTCCCTATAAATTAAGATCTCAATATAGTAAGTCTATTTATAGTCTATGGGCAAATTCGATCACAGGTATCTGGGATTCTCCCCTCCAGCATAAAAAATGGAAGATGTATTTGCATGAAAGCATCATTGAGAAGAAAGAGGTTCAAAACAAGACAAGCAAAAGACATCAAGCAAACTGAAAAAAACCCAAAACTTTCCTTTATCAGATGTTGACTTGCAAAAAATGTAAAAAATCCCTCACAGTCTTAGTCCCTGTGTCATGCTTTAGCCCCAGCCAGCAGCTAGAATCACGCAGCCACTTGCTCACTCTCCCCTCAGTGGTATTAGGGAGAGAATCAGAAGAGTAAAAGTGAGGAAAAACCTGTGGGTTGAGATAAAGACAGTTTAACAGGTAAAGCAAATGCTGCACAAGCAAGAAAAGCAAGCCAAGGAATTCATTCACTGCTTCCTATGGGCAGGCAGGTGTTCAGCCATCTCTAGGAAAGCTGGGCTCCATCACACATAACGGTTACTTGGGAAGACAAATCCCATCACTCTGAATGTCCCCCACTTCCTTCTTCTTTCCCCAGCTTTATACGCTGAGCATGATGTCCCGTGGCATGGAACAGTTCTTTGGTCAATTGGGGTCAGCTGTCCCACCTGTGTCCCCTCCCAACTTCTTGTGCGTCCCCAGCCCACTCGCTGGCAGGACGGTGTGAGACAGAGAAAAGGCCTGGAGAGTTTAGCAAGGACCCAAACAATCAGTGTTTTATCAACACTGTTCTCATTCCAAATCCAAAACATAGCACTACATCAGCTGCTAGCAAGAAAGTCAACCCCATCCCAGCCAAAACCATGACACGCTGCCAGCCAAGCAATTAGTAGGGTAGGGTTAGATTACAAATTGGAAAACTCAAGTCTCACTATTTTGAAATGTTCTACCTATCCTGTTTTAAGTAGCCTTAATCTGTTTCTTGCTTAGTCTTGCTCACATCTTAACGAAGATGAACGTGTATACATTTCCATATATGGATAGCCCACAGATCTGAATCTCCACCTTTTTCTCTGAAATACAGAAGCTGTTTAAAGTAATGGGTTGTCACAAGTTGTCACCTTTCTGGTCTCAAAAGAATGAAGACCTGAAAAAAATAGAAAATCCATTTGACTATCCATCCATGAGGGGAGAGGTTAGTACTGGTCTGCTCAAGGTAAATAAATTATGGGTATCTAACCATGGATCAAAACATAGGTCTTCATAAATTTGAGATAATTTCCTCAGAACAATTAATGTTTTTCATTACCCTCTATTGATCAACTATATTTAGTGGTAAAACTAGGACCACTATCTGTAAACCTTGCAAAGTTTGAGACGTGTCAAGTCCATCCAGGAAAATTTCAGATCAGCAGCCACAATATAAATACAAAGCTTCTAAACATATTAAGAAAAAGAACATCAGATATTTGCATATTTTTATTTTCTTAATATTCACTTTGTCTAAGGTATCAAAAATGTTTTCATCTTGGAGATGGGTAAATACTAAAGATGAAACTGCACAAAGATTTCCTCTCCATGCCTGGGGAAAAATAATACCAACAGACATTGGTACTATCAGTACAATTGCTGCCCTGCTGTTTTAATCTGTTTGCAACAGGATTGTTGCACAGTAGTCCATGGAAAATAGCTGCTGCAGTTTGCTGACTTTCAAATGCTTTTTGTTCTAGGTGGTTTTGCTCTTATTTTCCTCTGTTTTAAAGCTGGAGGGTCAGTTACAGTAAATTCAGGAGACACAAAGAAAGAACACAAACCTATAGATGACTAGCCCCTGTTCCTGCCTGGACAGTAGGGAGATGTATTCTGACTACAGAAATAGGCCACATTGAAACTAACATCTCCAGAAGTTATGGAAACACTCTCTTAAAAAGTGTCATCATTTATCTGCTGTTATGCCTCTACAACTCATTCTATGACTGCATAAAAGCACATATGTAATTCACTCTCATTAAATCCTTTTAAGTCCTCTTTTTACATCATGGCACTCTTTAGAGTACTCACCAGTTTATGTCACACAAAGGACATGGATTTGATGTATGTAATAGGTATTACGATCCTTAGTTGTCCTACTGACATTCTGATTTCAAATCTGAGACGTAAGTACTTTAGAGCAAGACCAAATCTAGCTATTTCTCACTTCAAGTCAGATATTTGAAAAACATGTCAAATGACAACCAACCATTCACTTCAGATTCACCTAGTTATTAGTTAACATCAATCTAAATACCAAAGATACCTTTACTCCATGACCACAGTCTGTAGCTATAATTTTCTGGCAGTTAAGCATGAAACACTGTCTAAAGCACTACCAGATATTTCAATACCCTGTATAAGCTTGGTTCCACTCATCAAAAAATATGTAAGGTACTTCAAAAAACCCAGAGACAGCATAATCAAAGATACAGGATGCTTTCTGTAGCAGGGACAGCTAACAAACACCACCTCTTCTGTCAGAAGAGTTGACATTTGGGTGTGTGACATAACACCTTTACACCGAGAGGCACTGAGAAGGCAAAGGTTGCCTGTCTGCTATGTTTCCTTTGTACTGGAAGAAGAGTAGAGCTTATGGGGGGCATCAAGGGAAACTACCAAGTCATGAGTAAAGAACAAAGCAAGTCGCTTGTTCAGACACCCTGTAGTTACACTGGGGAATTCATTGATGCAGAATGTTGTGGGCTCATAAAAAGCTGGACTGATTTGTGGAAGTAAAATACATTAAATGCTACAAGAATCAAAGGCACAACTAAGACACATACTGTCATAAGCTGAGAAGAACTACTTCTACCTTTCCCACTGTTTTGTCTTCTCTATAAAGAAGATGCTGTTTTAGAGAAACATGAGAAAAGCCACACCAGTTCAGACTAGAAGTTCTTAACTTCTAGTTTGCAACACCTGAAATAGCTTTCTTTTACATCTTCCTTTTACTATTACTGATCAGTCTAGTTTTCAGACCCAAAGATCTGGTGACAAATGTGTTGGGGGGTGGGTGGAGGGTGAGAAATACTGAGTTATTCACAGAACAACTGCTTCTTATACAGCATAACTGATGCTGGCTAACAAAATCACTTCAATGAATAGAAAGTTCTGTTTTTCTGGCCAAATTGTGTATCATGCTACCATACAATAGAAAAAAAAAAATATTGTACAGTAAAAGAATTCTAAGAATTCCTTTCTCCTTATCCACTGCCTACCGCTCTACAAGGGCGCTGGGGGTTCTTTGTCCTCTGCCTACAGCAATTCCTCATCTAGCTACATTCTAGACAAAATGAAGTCTCATTACATATTTTCAAGCTACAAGAAAATAAGGTTATAGGTGTTAAATTTACATTATCCGATAGTCCAAAATGCTGCTTTGCGAGTGAGGACAACCTTTTATTCTTCATCCAAGGATGTTTCCCTGATTTAAAGCACTGAGTGAATTGTTTATTCTCTTGTTCAGACGCAGGTAGAACAATCGTGCCACAGGCAATCAGCTTTGGAAAACAAATGGTTGAAGAAGGAGGTTCTTCGTATCAAAGAGCATCTTCAGTTATCAAACACGATTTCAGGGATTTTCACATATTGAAAATATCTACTATTCCAAAAGCTTGGAATGACACATCTTTGCACACACTTAAAAGAACAAAGCGATTCCTTGCAAGCCCAGCAGCACACTGAGCTGAAAAGGACGAGGAGGTTTGGAGGGGTAACAGCATATAATAGTCCTGAATTAAAACATACAATGAAAATGTAGTTGGGGTTTGTCTTCACTACCTGCCAATCTCCCCCTGCAGCTTTTAATATGTATGTGTCAGTCCTCTCAAGATAAAAATGCTAACGTTGAAATCCGAATTGAGTTTAGAGCTGATTTACCAACAACTTGTGTACTTTCTTCAGTGTAGTTTTTTAATACTAGATTGCTAATGTGTTAGATACCTTGTGGCAAAAAAAACCTAACTTTTTTTCTTTTTTTTCCCCTCAGTAAAAACAAACACTTGGAAGTAAATTAATGAAGAACCAAATGGCAAAGCAGATTGGATTGTTACTACCAAATGGTGTTTCGAACACAATCTAATTAGGTGATAAAATGGACCAACATATACTGAGACTAAGTAAGCAATTAAGTGCTGTGTATCATAGAGTGGGAGAGGCATCAGTTACACAGGACTGTAGTGAGAGACATTTGGCATTTAGCTCTCTAGCAACTTATCTATCTCAAGGGAAGAATAAAACGAATCAGAGTAGACGATGGCTTCTTCAAATTGAAGCATCTTCATCTTTATCCTGATTTTATGACGAGTCAAAAAAACCCTCTACGTATTGATACTAATTGTCAGGAAAATAGTTAACCTCTGTAAAATAGATGATTGATCTTTGACACTTTGCTTTGCACTTACTCATTTCCCACAAAATTTGGTTTTGAGGCTTGGATATTTCCTACAAACTTGTATATTTCCAAAACTTGTATATGAAAAGAAAAAAAAAGACAATTTCTCTAAGTTGAATTTAACTTCAGATGTCAAGACGGAAGAAGCATAATGTGTTTGATGTAGCAGAAAGCACCTCAAAGCATAAATTCATCAGCCATTTACTCTTTTTCAGCTTCCTCAAAATTCAAAATAAGTCTCAGCCAGGATTATTCACACACAGGAACATGCGCACATGCATACTCACAAAAGAAATACTTGGAAAGCCATCCTTGCACAAAGGGACACCATGAGACACTAACGCTAAGAAATCTCCAGAGTATTTTCACAGTAGTTCCTGTATATTACCTGCTCCCTTAATTGTGCATATTTGATTCCAAATGGATAATATCCAAACAAAATAGTGAACTAAATTTACAGTTGATCATTTTTAACACCAATATTCCACCCCTAGATGTTGAAATAAGTCTGTTTTGAGCAGTGTTCTTAGAAAAGGCAAATCTCACAGTTGTATGGTCACATGAATTCATAATTCACGTCATATTATAAGTGGCAGCAATGACGGAAGGAAACTGAAAACACACTTGAAAAAAATTTAGTTTCCTTGAGTGACAGTCCTCATCCTGCATTCTCAGGGACAAATTACTATTACTATATTACTATCATTATATCTATTAATCCAGACAATGAACCACACTATGCCAACACACATATCACATTAGCTCTCTTTATGCATTTTCAGTATGAGGAACAGGTTTTACAATCAGGCTTCTATGTTTCTATCTTGATTACCACATATACTGACATTAACTTTAACATAATAATACTAACGAAGATGAACACTTGCATACATGTGAGCTTTTACGTAGCACAAATGGTAGCAAATAACGCGCTTCTTAAGTTTGTGCAGTTCAGCTTATCAAAATAGCAAGCGTTGAGAGTAACCCACACAGTATCACTGTAATGCAGATAGACGAGCTAGATGTGTACCCGTCTTTAAAAACTGGTTTTAGATGTCATATGAATATTCTATGAGATTCTCTCAATAAATATTATTTAAAAGCTCTGCTAACTTTGCAAAGTACTTAATTACTGTTAAAGCCTGCTAAATGCTTAGCCCCAGTGAATAAGACTGATAAGAGATTTATGTGATTAATGTGGTAAAGTTAACTTTGAAGACATTTCCTAATAATAGCAAGTACCCTCACGACAGTTTTTCCAGCATTACCAATTTCATTTAAATTACTTCTATTAAATATATTTTTACCATGATTCTACACAAAATGTCATTTAATTAAGATGCAGAATTTCTAACACCCCGGAGACCCAGAAGGTATTGATACACAAAACAAATAGGACAGTATTTTCAAATTCTTCTGTAATTGACAACTCTGGAGTGACATTTCTTCAACACCGATAAATAATAATGTTATTCTTTGATGCATTAATGTATTTCCTTTTTTTTCAGAAGTCATATGATTCTCATCTATTGCTGTACTAAGTGTAGTGCATAGTTATAAAACAATCTCCAATATTTCTGTTACTAGTTTAGAGGGAAAAAATGCAAGCTCTATAGAGACTCTTTGCAAGGAAACCCATTCAAATACTACAGGAGAAAATGTGCACTTGAAAAAAAAAAATAATTTCCTTGACTCATGTTGCAGACAGGACAACTGATGCACGTCCTTGTTCATTATGGAGTCTAAGATTATTTTTTTAAAAGTATTGCAACACAGGTGTAAGGAAAGAAGATACTTTTGCTGTTAAAAAGCCTTCAGTTTTTGCATCACAGCTTTGGGAAAGGACTCCTGAATTCACAGGAAGTTTTATGGAAAACTGTAACAATCCAGAGAAGATATAGAACTTCTCTGAAAGCTGCCTAAGTAATTGCAGGTAGGTAGCATTTTGACTTCCACAAATGTAAACAATGTATTTACTAAACAATTATGAAAATCAGCCATTTCTGTTTACACAACTCTTAGTATTTAACTTCATCACGTGGTTTAATATTTCCTCAGCTTTTCATTGAATTAGAATACTCAAAAAATATTTTAAACCTTTTCACTATACCACTGAATATTTATTTTGTACCACAAGACAGAAATCATTTAAGGACAATCCAAACCTTGCTCCAAACCATTTTAGATTTCCAAAGTTCTAATTTTATTCATTGACATATCTATAAAGTAGGTACGTACTTCTGTTTCTATTCACAGTTGAACATTCAATGAGAAATTTTACTCAGCAATCGTTAACTAATCTACATAAGTGAATACAGTACCAAATACATAGTAATTTTTAAACATTTTAGGTTTTGCCATCACTTGATACTGTTGCAGATTTTGGGGGGACTTTTTTTTTGTTTGGTTGTTTGGTTTTGGTTTGGTGGTGGTTGTTTTTAAGATATAACTGTCTTCAGGCTTACATCTCTGTCTCATGTGGTAAGCTGGGGTACAACAGGATTTGCTGCAAACCTGATTCTTAGTCAGAAAAAGAAAAAAAAAAAAGCAACAACAAGCACCCCCAAACAAGCCTCAGTTAAATACCATGGGTCCTTAAGGGCTTACACTGAATTCAAAAGGCTAGTTAGACCAGCATGGTCAAGCCTTCCATTTGACCCATGTCAGAGAAGTCAAGCCTCTTGGATATAGGTGATGGCTGTGGCCAGGGAAAGAATTACTAGTTTCTCAGTCCCAGAAATTATCTACAGTAACACCAGCTACCTCAGAATAATACACTGATATAACTCCTTTGTCTCTGACAAATTGTATGTGGCATTTGATTAACGCTTTACTTGGCAGTGTCAGTGGGTGGTGCCCTTCACTGGGAATGAACAGCACTCACACTCCATGAACTAATCCAGGGGGTCGAAGTTCCTTTACACGATTCAGGATTCGGGGGAAGCATAGGATAAAAAGTTGAAAGACACTGATCTAACATAATTACAGTTTCTTTGGGGTTTGACTTTTTCATCAACACTGACCTCTTGGATCACTATACAGTATTCAATATAATATTCATTCATTCATTAATTCACTCATTCATTCTCTCTCTGTCTCTCTCTAATCCTGGCATCCTTTAATGCCCTTTCCTGTTTTCTTATGTAACACAAATAAGAAAAAGTACAACAGACTTAGCAGAAGATGAAAGAGCACCAGCACTTTTACCCTAACTGAAGAGACTACAAATATTATTATTTAAAAAGTTGGCTGATAGAGTATGCACTTTATTATGTAGAGGAGGAATATCTGAAACAGGAGAATCATCAGCAGATAAAAGATACATCTGAAGATTTTTTACACTAACTAAAACTTCAATATATACTGAAGTTTCATGTATTAAGTATCTGTTTGCTTCCTATAAGTTTATGAATGCACTCTTCTAAAGGAAGAACTCGTGCATTCTTACTGCTGTGTCCCTGCTCTATGAAGTTCATTCCTGGGACTCCACAGTAGCTCAAGCTGAGATCCATGAGAGATGCCGGTGCTAAAAACAACAAAAATGATCACAGCAAAGAAGCCTTACAAATTTGTAAAGTTTTGGGGTTTTTTTGCGATTTCAACATGAAGGTCATAAAGCAGTCAAACTTTTTTGTTTTAAACCTAATTGTGGGTGATGCTAACACAGCTTTTTCTCTTTATGAAAGTAAGTTTTCTCTGCAAATGTGTGTTTGCTTTCAGATTTCATTCCAAAAGAATGCCAGATGAGCAGAGATATCTGCTAGTAGTTCAGAAATGAAATGGAATTTTCAAGGTCAAAATAAAAGCCTTCTTAGCAAGTAATAATCCAAGTGAGCTATTTATGGAAGACACATAAATGTTCTACGCAAAAGGAAAAACAAGACTTCCAGGAAAGCACAATGAAAGCAAAGTACTTGAGTTTTGTGACCCAAGGAAATTTAATTTTCTTCTGACTAAGCAGTGGGAATTTCATGGAGGGTAAAAAATTAAGTAAGAAGCGCTAAGACCAAGCCAGAATAGCTCTCATGACAAATTGTTAGAGAAGTAGGCAAAGTATTAAAATAATTAAAGATAATATATATTTTTTTTAAATCCAGCATTCACCACAGCCACCAACACCCATTAATAAAATAATGCCTTAAAAGAAATGGTAAAGCACCTTCCTGTCAGACTGGCTCACAGAAAAATGTATACATTTAAATTAGAGCTCAGTTCTTTTGATTCTAACAGACACTTTAGCATGCATTATTTCCATCATGCACATGTTATTGTATGGTCAAACAGCAGACTTCACATATAATTTCTCGTGTTTATTATCATACCGTACCAACCTTATCTTCTACAATTATTTTTTTTTTCTAAGGGGAAAAAATTCTAAAAAGGATGTCAAGCCTTAACTAGTAATGGTTATATCTAGGAATCCATAATACATGTCCCTCAGTTTTAATGGACAAATAAAAATCCTGTTACTTTCCTGTTTGCAGAACAAATACAAGTGTAATTCTTGAAGCACGTGTCTCTGCTAGAGTTGCCCTTTTTAGAGAAAACTGTGTAACAGAGATTTTATCTACCTATTTAAAAATCAGAGAATCCAGTCTAGGCAGAGGTTGCAAACTGGTAAATCTCCAGGTTTTGCAGTATCCCTAGTCTGTGATAAGTTTTTGTAGTGGAAGATCAAAGAAGCAGGAGAAAGAACCTGGTAGGCAGCTAACATTTGCTAGAATTACCATTTGCAGAAGAAATGGAACCAGTTTTTCAAAACTATTAACTAATGCTGCATTTTAGCTGCATCCTCAAGATCTAAAGACTGAAAGCTTGAAAACAATAGTCTAATTTCCACTAAACAATACAGCTCTTCTTTCATACTATTTTACATCCTCTGTGCTCATTACAGTCTTCCAAATTAATTCTAAATGCAAGTACATGGCAAAGTAAATCAGCTGACGCTATACTTCAGTTTAGAATTTTAAGCGTCCCCATACTTATTCAAATCAGGTTTGGGACTTTAAAAGCTTTACTTTTCAAGGATTATAAAACTAAATTGAAATTAATCACAATTTGTAAAATAAAACATTGTATATTATTTTCCTTTACCATCTGCCTAGGTTTTTTTTCTTCAACCAACCTGCCAAAGATTCATTTTCTTCCGGGCAGTGTAACTTGAAAATGACTGTTCAAACAGCAGAGCAGTACACTGCAGAAACACACAACGTGCAGACCGCAGCCTTATGTCACAACAGTGATATACAGCATACTTGCACTGTGAAAACCACTTCTCTAACAAATAGCACTTCAATAGCTTTAACAGCAAGAGGGAAACAAGAGCTTGGCAAAAGACAGGTGGTTTTGGTACATTCAAATGCTGACATTTTAGGCTCACCTCTGTTGCTACACTGATTTCTTAACTGAATTTTTTACAATTTCTAAATACTAATCCTCAAATTAGTGGGCCACAGGTTTTCCTTCTGCAGCCATTTTAAAGGGTTTCAATGCAAAAAATTAAGGAATATTTGTGTAACAAAGATGAACTACTGAAAATCTATCACATGAACTGCCAGTACATGCAGTCAAAATAAGAGACGGTGCATCCTTTTCCACGCAGAGTGGATGAGAAAACCAAGATTAGATTGTGGTAACCCAATTTTATTCTAAGAATTTTAGATAGCTGTTCCTACTGCCTTGGAAGAGACTGCAGTAATGACATACCAAAAGAGGTGGAGCTCTCATTCAGCATATGGGCTTTTATAACTATGGCTGCGTTTGAGCAAGGGCTTGAGAATAGCTTTTAGCAATATTCTGTACAGTATAATAAAAAGGCTTTAGAAAAGGAAGATTAACTTGCACTTCCTTTTCACCAGTATCTGCACAAGATGCATATCTTTAAGAAACTTGGCAAAAATCAGTTTTGAATTAAATTCTACATATTATACATTGGAAATTAGGAATAGACTTTATTAATTTATTGCTACTTTTTGTTTTTACTAATAGCTTCATTGTAAATAAAATTAATCTGAATTCTATGAGCAAAGAACAGCACTTAACATTCTCTTTCTTCTCTCAGTTAGAAGTGCTCTAGTGTCCAGCTGTAAACTGCTGTAGACACCATGCACGGCACCAACTGGGATGCTCTGTGAGCCACAGCTTTCTGAACAACGGGGGGAGAATATCACTTGCACACTTCGGAGAGCAGAGGTGTTTAACTATCCTCAGGTGAATAGAACAGAATAGGCAGAAATACTACTGTTAACATTTTCAGAATACCTTACATAATTAAGTTTAACCTCTTCTGAACACACACACACACACAAAATCGTTTAACTTGTTAGCTCAGAGACATGTGCTCTGAATATATTTCCACAGAGATTCTTCTCTCCTATTTATGTCTTTCTATGCAAAAGCCACAATCAGAGACATAAGCTAAGAACCTTCTTAAGCTTATTTCTAGACAGAGGATAGTGACAGGTTTACAAAACAAATAAACACTACACTTACAATATAAAAAAATCAAATGACTCCTTGTTAATCTGCAAAGGTGGTTGCACAAGTGCTTTAAGTGCATGCTGTAGAGGTAACACACAGCTGGACAATTCACTGCAGAAAGACCCACTAGAAGGATCAGTGCCAAATTCCAAACTGCACAGGCAAAATGCATAAGCAATCAGGATGCTGCAGTGCTGCAGTGATCCACAAACTCTTACAGAATTTGTGAATTATGCACACACTAATCTAAACTGTCAACTTCTAAAATAAGGAAAACAAAAAATACAAAGGAACATCCACATTTGAATCCATCAGCCCAAGCTTTGCACCCCTACATATTAAATCAGATTAGTAAAATATCAATATTAATTGATGAAACAGCAACACGTTATTAGAGGTACTTTTTAAATCTTTCTAAAGCATGTATCAACATGAACAGCTATTCAGTAAAGTGAATCAAGCATGGAAAACAGTGCGTACTAGAAACAGACCTCCTTTTCTCTCCACTGCGCCTCATTAGGGGAATTGATAAGAAATCTTGTAAAGCATGACATCATCAGAGTTTCAGCTAGATATGAGAAATATTGGACAATAGTGACTTAGAGCTCCATACTGTTACAGAACAACTTCAAGGATAAAAGTAGAAATTTATCTTCACTGCTAAGTCTGTGAGTGTACAATACGAGAGGGTTTCACTGTAAACCAGAGTTTCTGACATCATACGTATTTAGTAACAACAGTGAACACGGGCCATAAACCCCCCTCTACTTTCAAATCCTCTACAATCTATTAAAGAATCCAATATTTAAACTTTGCAATTCTGACTTTTTAAAAATAATGAAGTCTATTCTTAGTTTTCAATCCAGCCATGAATAGACTTGTATTAAAACATTTTGAGTGACTTGAACTTCTGTGATTTATCTGGCTCTGGGAAAAAAAAAAAGTGATGGATAAAGCCAACAGCTTTGATCTTTATTTTACAAGTAAGGAGCTTAAAAAAAATCATAATAATATAATCCAAAATGATGGCACCAAATAAAGCAGAAATCATATCTTGTCTACCGCTTTATCATATCAGGCATCATCACATAGATAAAAATATAACTTTGCATCCAAAACAAAACAAAAAAAGAAAGAAAACCCTACAGGCACTGCAACTACAAGGACGTATTCAATAGCCAATAGCTCTTCCTTTAATAATAACACTCTTTAGCATAAATGTTATTATTAATGGCCTTTTCTGTTTGTCTCCTGCAGTAACTGAAGGATAAAATACATAATGTATCATTTGCTATGTCAAACAGTAAACTTCTGCTTGCTCCCTTTTTGTTATTTCTGCTGCTGTCTACTTTAATTGTGTTTGTCTTTATTTTCGTCTTTATTTCGATTTATTTAGTATACTACCAATAGCAGTCATGCTACATGACAAAACACGTTGCCAGGCCCTTAAAGTTGGTATTTCTTGGTAAGGAAGGGTCCTGCATGAAATGAAGTAAAAGCGAAAGCATGTTGAAGGGGAAAAAGCAGCAGAGTTGTCATTATTTTATTAATAGTCCGCAGCACATTACTCCCAGAGTGTCTACGAGTCTTTCTGAAGATTTACTGAATTATACCAAAAAGTCTAGGAAGCAAGGCTAGTTTATTCAGAAACACAAGACATCGCAAATTGACTGCAAGCCCTAGAATAGCTAATGGTACCTTTACAATGTAGTTTTGGACATTAGAAGTATACTGTCCTTGAAATGAAGATATAAGAAAATAGTAAGAAAAAAAAGTTACTTGTTTTCTTCACAAAGTCAAGCAACAAGCAGTGGAAGAGTCCACAGGTCCACTTCTCAGGTAACCTTTTTGCCTTTACTGAAGTATTTGCAAAGCCACATAAGAACGTAAGTTTAATTTAATTCAGTGAAATGAGAGAAAGGTCATATTTGCATGAGAAAATATAGTTAGATGAGATGAGCCACCAGAAGACACAAACTGCTACATTTGCACCCAAAACCTATAGGTAGGACAGTAAATGAAGTTTCTCTTTTCAAAAAATTACCTGCAGCTAAAGATACTTCAAATAAAATTACTAATCAAAAGTTAACTCTCGCAGAGTAACCACGTCAAGTGCTGTCTGTCAAAGTTCATATTAGAAACAAGATTATATTTTCCTACAGATATCATTCCTGTTTCTGTTATTTTATTTTTCCAATTTCCTTTTAAAAGTCCTTGGAAAACAGATGGAAAAAAATAGTAAAAATTCCTTAAGAAGCCTGTTTGACAGCCTCTCAAACTGAACTACATTAATCAAAAGTAAATGATTTCACATCTAGCTTATAAAAAATTCACTTTGCACATTTAACAAATCCCTCCATGACCATATTACCATTAGTACTTATGCATTGATCCAGTGGACAAATTACGCTTTACCCCGGACACATTCATATCCCACATTGCACAGGAAAATTAGGCTGCCAGTGATCAAGTCCTGCTGATTATTTAATTTACTTGTTAACAATGAGAAAATACTCTCATACTAATGAGAAAAATTCTGAAACAGAAATACACCTCTCCCCATTCAAAGGAAGAAGGGGAAGAAAAAAATAAACCCCACAGAGTTTGATAGATATTAGAGTTATTTCTGTGATTCTCTTATCTCTTAGCCTCCAGATGGATGGACCACAAATGAAAAACAACAGCCCCCCTCACATTAAAGCTACAAAGAACAACCAACTTCTTAACGAGAACAGCTAAAATACCTCAGAAGTGCTCTGATCATTTCACGTGTTGTTTCCAATTGCAGCCTTACAAAATGTCTCAATTTCACCAAAATAGGCTCTCAATTTCTAAAGTACATTTCTCCACTAATTCATTTGTTGAAATTTAGTTACTAGCTAACATTCATAAAATCATGACTATATTGGCAAAATTCATAGCTATAGTACTGAAAGATACTGTGCTATTCATCATTCTGTAATTCTTCTTAAGAACACAGGATGACAAATACAGGATGATGGCTATTTCTCCTTTCCTGCATTCCCAGAAGCTTCTAACTGCGCATAACAAAAATTAGAGAAGACTGCCTGCTTTGGATCTCTTGTCATTTGGGTACTTTTCAGAGTGACAAACTCTGACCTCATTCCCACTACTAAGAGAGGACATTTGCAAAGCAAGATATAGATTTTTATTTATTTTACAGAGTAGAATACACGAGTTTTAGGTTCTACAGAGATATTTTTGATCACGTTTCCGGTAGCTTCTTAGATTTTAACTGTTACTCTGCTCATTGTTTTTTAAAATGGGACCAACTCTGCATGAAGTGAAAAGCTTATTTGCTTAAATTATTTCATAATGAATAGTGCTCACATAATTCCCTGTAACTAATTCTTCTTGTTCTACCTGTAGCTGCACCATCTAATTTGCCCATTGCTTCTGTACCTTTAACCTATCTTCTGACTCAACAGTAATCATGACTTTTCACACCTCCTTCTCCTCTGTAGACTCTCCTGTTGATTCAGCTCATTATATTCTACACAATGCTTCCATTTTCTGCTTTTGTCCTTTACTCTCAGTCTTATCAAGAGTCACATCTTATATTCGGTATTTCTCCCCTCCACACACCACATACTATCTATTTCCACACACACTTCAATGCTGTCACTTCTGATGCTTCTGATGTTGAGAATCAGACCTTCATTTCGAATGACACAAACTCCTATTTGTTTTTGGCTCTTCGAAGTTTATTCATCTCTGTCCCAGAGGTGAAATGAAAATAGTCACGATCTGAGAATTTTAAATGGTTTTATTTGACTGTTTTCTTCACATTTGGAGTTTTGGACATAATATGTTTTTTTAATTATGCATCACACAAAAATACTTTGTCCTGCAATTGATATATACACCAGAATATTGCTTCCCTCTCTTCTGAGCCTCTTGCATTCCATTACTTTACAACTTGCTGAGCTGCATCTGTTAGCAATATTTCAAATTCTGGGAATCTTTTCAAAATTGCTGACAAATAAAGGAACAACACGCATTACTTCAGTTGTAACAACTTAATGCATTTTACTAGTTCAATGAATACATTCGTTTACCAAGTCTCTATGATACCTTTGGTTGTTGGATAATTTTTACTAAGAAATACAGTTATACAATCCATTTATGATCTACAGAAAGAGAGGCAGAATGAGACTTTTAACAGTCATGATAACTAAGCTCAAAAAGGAGACAAATTAGACTGACCGGGACTGTGGTCTCTACTTGTTGGTCTGGGAATCCCAAACACCAGAAATGCCACAGAGAACGTGAATTCTCACTTTCTGGAGAAGTAATGTAGCTGGTCAAGAAACGTACTAAAAATTCCAACCACTTCCACCTACATTATATTGAAGATATAATAATAATAATGTGATAAGACTACTGATACTAGGAGTGAGTCATATTGTCATTATAGGAAAAGCCACACTGTATTATATTTAGTTCCAAGAAAATGACGCAAATTTAAGGAGAGGAAAAAGCCACACATTGCTGGAAGCTAAATATATCCACAGTGTCACAACAAAGAGTTAATCCTACCATGAAAACACACTATAGTGTTGCAGTGCTGAGGACACACCACTTACAACAAAGAATTTCAGACTGCTCATTCTGCATTATTCTCTATTAGTGCTCAAGATTATTCAAAAGATTCAATTATTCAATTGTCACACTGATGACAATTCTTTTCACATCATCATCAGAAGATAAATGTGTGACTAGCACTAGGTCACTGGGTCACTATGACTCAAAAAGAGGGAATAAAATAGATCCTTCTCAAAATTAGTTCAAGAAATTAAATCGTGGGAAAAGTGCAGGTGAAAGTAATAAAAACATTTGAAATTCTATAAGCTGGAAAACCACTGCTTGGGATATCTAAAGATATCTGAATTTCTTAATAATCTGGAGTCACAATTTGATTTTCTGACTGCCTATCTGGATTCATAATACTCAATGGGTTTCTGTGTCATGGAGTCAGAGGACATTAAAATATAAAGATTATACATTTATTCAGTTGAAGTATTCCTATGTGCTAAAGGAGCAATGGTAGATGGCAGCATTTCAGATTAACTGGCAGTACTGAGTCATACTTAATACAGACAACCCCAAATGGTGTGACACATTGTAAAGTAATTCTTGTAAAACCTCTAAGCTTCCCAACCAGGAGTTCCTTTGTTCCTACACACAGTGAGCGGGTGTACTTGGGCTTAGCAAAACAAATGAACAAACAAAACCACACAAATCACACACATATCACTTATCAGGTGTGAACAAAGCTGCTTCTTAAAACTCTATGCATTCTATGTTGCCAAACCTTTTTCCAGTACAGAGATTAAAAAACTGTATTTTGGAAAATCTTTAAGGATGTCAGGAATTAATTTTTCCAGACATGACTGTTATACCAAGGATGCTAGCATTAACAGCTGATCTATAACATGTATAGCTATGAAATACAGCCTGGTGGGAACCTGCCTGGCATAAATAAACACAGAAAGGGAAAAATAATCTAAAGAAATCGGTATCTCCTGCAATTTATGGGCAGGACTCAAAGCTTCAGGAAAGGTATAAACAACCAGCTCTTATTCTAAGAAGACCTCTAGGTGTCTGCTATTCTTTTCTCCTTTGTGGGTATGCAGTGCAAAGAAGCAGAGGGCATTCACATTTTGATTGCATTTAGGTGTTAATCTGAGACACAAGGGTAACCACCCAGCAGCTAAACATATGCTTAAAATTAAGTATCCAAGGGGCCCTAGAAGTAAGAATTGACAATTCCAGTGCTGTGACAGCTCATTCCACTACATATAGTTACACAACTAGTACAAAAAAAAAGTCTTCTTATTGTTATATGTAAATCGGTTCAACTATTTTCTAGTTGTAAATAAGCACTGGTCCACTCTAAAGTTAAAAGTCTTATTTTCTTTGAGTATTGCAACAAGGTCTCCACTGTCAGGCTAATGATCGTAAAGTTCATCCACTGAGCATTCCCTGCCTCTGTCTGTCTCTGCTTTCTGATTACTGTCTGGTCAGTTAATTTCTGCATCTTTTCAACTGGCACTAATCAGGAATTAAAAGCTGCCATCAGCTTTACTAGATAGAGATTCCTACCCCTGGTTAGAAAGGGTTTTCAAAATAGGCAATTCTTGGCCTTTTCCGATTATCCACAGACAAGCTCATAATCCAGTCGCTAGTATTTAGGAAGTCAAGCAGTGAAATAAACAATGTTGATTATAATCTACTGTTCTTTTTTTTAAATCAAGAAATAAACCAAAAAAACTTCAGGATTCTAATCTTGAGACATCTGTTTTGGGGTTGGTTTTATATTTATTTCAACAGGAGAATGGATTTGAATGAAGATGAAAAGGACAGACAATGACATGTCTAACAGTTTCTTTTGTGGCAAGTAAACAAAGACATTTCAGCCAAGTTTACTTTAAGACAGTGAATAAAGAAATTTTGCAGTTTTTTATGGGTAGATTTCAGGGGGAGGGAAGGGGAGATACCTACTAGACAGACTGCATGGGAAAAATCTCCTTTCTAGTTGTTTTTACAGGTGAGAAAGCTTAGAATAAATCTTCTGATCAGCCTATAAACACCAAAAAGAAAGATCACAGAGTAACAGAAATTCTGTTATGACACTAGTAATAGAGTAGTTGCAAGTTTGGACACATTACCATCTTACAATTCACATATTCCTATTGAAACTTTCATCAACATTGTTGGTTTTCAAATTTCACTCACATAACCGCTTCCTCAAACTGTCCTCCTTGCTAATTTTGGCTAAAATAATCCATCCAGAAGGTTTCCATTAACTCTCCTCAATATCACATCAACCAGCAGATCTACTGAAAATCCAAAATCTCCTAACTGCATTGTCTCTGAATCTACCTGAACTGTATTTTCTGTTGTCAGGAACATTGTTCTGCAGATCACACACACAGATCTGGCACAAGAACTGCGCGAAACCACAGGGAAAGATCACTGAGGGTAAATATGCTAAATTACATTATCAGGCAATCAGCGGCATTTTTTGTTCAAATACACAGAGGCCAATCCTATTTCTACGACTACAAACAATACAGCAACTTCAAAAAGCTGTAAGGATTTTATAAGACAGAATATGTAATACACTTGTATATCAATAATATTAAAGGTTTTTTAAAATACTGTATTTTATTTTTCTTGTAAAGCTGTAATATCTTCTACAGGCTCACACTGCTGTCATTCAAATTTGGACAGTGTCTGTGTAAGCATCCTTTTACTTTGAGCCTGTGCTTTTAAAAAAGTCAGAATATTATTCTGTAGTTTCAATGAATGCTAAACAAGAATGTAATTAAAAACAAGCAAACAAAAAACCCCACCTGACTGGAAATGAAGCAAAAGTCTGAGGAGATATGGTGCTGTGCACCACAAGAAACTTCAGGGAATAAAATAAACTGATAATATGTCTATTTACAATCCCACATTCACAACGAGAAAAGAAATGGAAATCCCCTTGTGAGGTCAAGCCCACAAAGGATATAGGCTATACATGTGTAGTAGATTACAGCAGTGCACATGGAAGAGATGTGAAGAAAAAGTCAATCACCTGAAGTCAAACTATGGTGTGCAGATTCACTGTCTAAATATGACACTGTAAAACAAAAAAGAAAAAAAAAAGAGATATCTCTGGTTGGGTAACAAACTAAAAAAGCTTTCACTGTTCAAACAGAAGTGAAATAAACAGGAGGTTAGCATTATTTCTGGACTGTATGTTTTATTATCAACCTCACATTTTAAGTGAGAACTTGTCTGAAAGCAAGGTAACATAAAAAGCTTCCTGTGTTTATATGCAGTCACCTACTAATTCGTTTTTGCCAATTCGAATAATTTGACCAAAAAGTGGGAATAACTTTATAAGAGATGGGAAAGTTTTGTTGTCTCCAGTATTCCATGTGTTCAAGTTGGTATGCACAAAAAGAAACAGATTTTATCAAAATTGTACTACCCATTATTTATAGTGATGTGCTTTTAAAATGCCATATCTGCTACATGGTAAATGCTAATAATTCCCCATTTCAAAAGTGAGAGATCATTCATCCTTTTCAGGATGAATTTTCAGATTTGAACCAAATGGATGAGTGTAATATCCAAGACGCAGCAAAATCTAAAAAAGTCACGGTAACAATCCAGCAACCAGTAAATATGTGGGCACCAAAGCATAGTAGGAAAAGTCAAGTACAAAATGTTTCTGAATGGAGCATCAGGTGGAAAGCAGTTTATTTATAGGTGTTTATAAGAGAATCCAACAAATCTAAAGAAAACACATTTGAAAACTATGAGTAACTGCTATAATCAGGGATCAAAGATTAAACTGCTCAAAAAGTATTACATTCATACTATATATATGCTTTTTAGAAACTTTATTTTGAAGAATGAACTGTCAATGACTCTCTAATAATACTGCATATTGAATGCATCCCTGGCTGAAAGCAGAAGCCTTAAAGATGCAGCCACAGGATGAAACCAGAGGCCACAGAAATGTAAATGTAGATGATCACTGTGGATAAACATGGAGCAACCTGGAAAGAATCTTGCTTTCTTTCAGAACAGAAATAACAGAATAACAAAAGCAATGACAAAAAAAAAGGTTGGGTGTGTGGCTTAACTCTGTTAATGAAGCCATTAGTTATGCTATCAGAAATCTGTATTCTAAAGTGTATTGGAAAAAAAAAAAATCTCCTGGTGGAGAAATTTCTCATTTTGAAGGATGGCAAGAAAAAAAGGAACCTGTTATGAAACACTGACTCGCTGTTGTGTAGGGGTCTCATGCTCAACTCTTCACTTCACAACTAAAGAACATATGTAGCCTCATCTTTACATTTTGCATGCAAGCATAAAACAAAAAACCACATTAGTTCTGCTGCTGTCTTATTTCACATTAAGATATGAAGAAGTGATCTCTCTAGTAGCCTGTATTGCTACAAATTCAAGTTTTTTGTTTAAAGGGAAAACATTAGCTTGTTTTGTGCTTAGTCTGGTATTCTATCCTCAAAGCTTGTTAATATGGATGCAACACGGCAAAAGATAGCAATCAAGGCTAGAAAAAACTCAGAAGAATTTCAGTTCAATGTCTACAGGAGGTATCTTATATAGAGTAAGGATGTAGAATTGTGAATCATCAGTACCATGATGGCCTTTAAACTCATCATATTCAGAGATATTATCTAGAGGGAGACAGAAAATGGAGTAAGGACAGGCCAATGATGAAAATGGACTGAAAGAGTAGCAGAGGATAGCAGAGGAGATGATATTCTGTTGGGTAACACAATAAAGAAATGATCAGAGAACCAGGAGGAGGATGAATGGCTGACCTAGTGAGGAAAGTCGTGACACTACTGCAGAAGTTGTGAAGTTGTTTTTTCAAATCTGTAAAATAGCAGTTGTAGCTGCAGATATTCAGTGAAGTAACTGAGTAGTGTCAGAATTTAGTCAATTTTTGCATTTTATCAGCTAATTTGTGCTAACATATTAAACTGAAAAAATATTTAGCAGGGAAGTCCTTGTTGTTTGAAAAGAATCTGCATTATTTTTAGCTCATATCTGTGTAATGTGAATTTTGCCAATTGCACCAGATAGAACAAACATTAAAATTGGTAGTCCTGAATGGGTTTTTTGTGTTTGTTCACTTTATTAGACCTAGCACTTAAAGTAATACTGTATTAATAATAGCACATATCTGTAAACTCCTATCAACATTGGCAAATTACCTGCATATAGTGAGTAGATATACCACACCAAGGTTCCACAAGACCCACTCTAAAATGAGAATGAGTGCAATGTAATTCAGAACAATGTAATTCAAAACCTCACACACCCAGCAGAGCCATGCAACCTGAATGGCTGATGAAATAGGAAAATGCTTCTAGTAGCCTGAAAGAGAATAACACTGGCTCATATTAAACTAAATGATAGCCTGGAAAGTTTTACTGACAATCATAAATGCTTCAACAAAGGAGTACAAACTGTTCCCAGAACTACAAGTGGTTTTAGGAAGATGATCACTGATAACTGACAGAAAGGAACAGAAAGCAGTAAAGAAATAAAAGGATAACAAGAAATATTTGAAATCACTGCTCGTATTTCCTTTTGTTCCCATGTGCTCTCAGACCAGAAAAGGTGAATGTGACGTTGAACCCAAATGTATTGCTTTCTGTTTGGCCTCTGCTATGCACTCATTATTGCAGGAAGCTCAGCTTCACAGTAGAATACCAATGCTTTTCTACTGTCACCCCTTGCCTCTTAGTGTTTCATGAGGGCATTATTCTCTTCTTCCTTAACCTAATTTACACCAGTAAAAACCTCTTGATTTCAGTACAACTGATTTTCAAAGCATCTTTTTTAGGTTTACATACCCCCAAAAAATCACTTTAAGTTGATATTCTTCTGTTGTCAATACAGTATATAAAGTATACTACTTGGTAAATGGGAAAATACGAGTCTGAATTATTTAGTGTATCAGACTTGGCTGGAGTTCTAGAGAAAGTGCCTCAAGTACAATGCAGTACATCCCTATTTTATACACCATTGAACAGAACATCTACAAATTGCCCTGGAACTTGCACACTGCCATAGGGCTAACTGACATTATTCCTGGGCTGTGGTTATTTCTAATGCTCTGCTAATCGTTCTGTGCTCTAACATGCTCTGGAGGAAAATCTGTATGTTCCCACAAAGTCAGAGAAGTCCCACTAATGAAATTAAGTGAAAGGAATATAATGTATTTTTGTCAATGTGAGTCCCTTAAGCTAAACTTTGGAGGGTGAAGCACATGTATTATTCAATAGAAAAGCTTTAATTAGTGTTTCTTTAAAATTACTCCGAGAAAGGACTAAAAGAATCAAAATAGTCCATCAAGATTGCTGAAAGTGTAGGTAAGTAAACCTACAATAAGCTAGCATCACTGTACTGATGCACTTGAAATCTACATGAAAGCTAAGTAAAGGCAAGTGACAGTAAATCAAGTTCATTTCACAGAAAATTCAAGTTCTTTCCCATAGTGTACATGACAGTAATTTTAATCAAGCTCTGGCATTCGTTTTTTCTGAGACTATTTTTAATAATATTACCTGATCCTAAGAATTCTGAATGTAGAATATAAAGTGCATTTTAAACAGCAGTAACTCAAAGCCTGGAGAGGAAAAATGATTAGTTTATTTTAAAAAGGCCTGTGCAGAAAAAAAATGCAAATATCTCACATTTGCAGATATTGATTTCCAACCAGCCTGATGTGTGGCTATAATTGGTTTAACAGACCATTGTCTACAGCTTGTAAACTTGAATCAACGCACATCCCTCTTTTACTAGAAGATCCAAAAGCGTATTGATTCAAACATCGTCTCTTAAATTGAGATAATCTTTTTGAGATTTTAAACTTAATTTGTTCATTGCCTCCAAGTGACATGGGTTCAACAGTGTCATCAAATGAGTCAAACTGTCCTTGACAGTTCTGACACTTTAACTACTTGGTTTTGCAGGGACTGATTCACTGGCAAAGGACTCATTATCTGTAGTGCTATGTGGAACTGGGACGACTGGATTCTGACCTAGGTAGTTTTCATCTGCTGCTGAGCAGTGGATTGCTGTGCACCCCTACTGAGTTGCAAAGTAATTTTCGCTTTTGTATTTCCTAATTGTATGCTTTTTATTTCCTATCAGTCTCCTTGTGGGGCTCCTTTGTGCTGCAGCCAGCAGGTGACACCCTGTACATGATTCCCTAGAGAGAATCATTGTCACTCCTAACTACTTATCCAGTGGCTGCCTAGTGCTAAGTTTCACTCCCAACTGCTATTTAATGTCCTCCTTCTCATGCTCCACAGAGAAAACCAATTATCATACAAACAAAGTAAAATAAAAGTATTAAGTGTCTGATTTAGGTTTAGAAATGCACTCCAAGGTAGGATGTATAGCTAAGGCTGGACTGCCGCATGGTGCACCAAACTACATATTTCATTCTTCCTTCTACCAGCTTAACTTCTACAAAAGTCATACGCACTGAGCTCATTTACTTGGTGCTATTTAATTAACATAGTGGCAGTATCAGTCCTTCATAATCTGTGCCATTAGCATGGTTCAGAAAACCACAATTCTGCATTTTTTCAGCTATTTGAGCTCTGGAGGTGACATGCACAGCAAAACCCTGAATTATTCAATGTCTGTGAGTGTGATGACCCCATTTGACCTTTTACTTGTTTGTAACATTGCTAGCTTTTTAATCTTTAATCCATTATATTTCCTGTGAATTCTCAGAAGACTTCATCCTACATTACACTGACAAAAAAGCTTGTCCTTGTAGAAGTTTTCATTTAGTTTCTAACAATATATTTTACACTTTTTGGAGCGTGACAGAAGTAGACAAGAAAGTGCCTTCAAGAAAACTCCACGAGAACATACTTCTTATCTGTTTTGCACTTTCAGAAGACCCCAAATCTCATTGGACCTTCTTATATATAAAATAAAATAGCAATACTGCAACTGTGCAGTTTATCATTCCTAAAGCTTTTTCAAAATATGTGTCTAATCACAATGGGTCCTGTTCAGCACTCTTTACTCATGACTTCCATCAAAGTCACGCTTCCGTGGGAACTTAGCCTGAGGAAGGAATGCAGGGTAAGCCAAGGTGATTACTGCAAACCCTTGCTGAGGAAATACTAGAAAACCTAATATTTTTTTTTGTTTTTACATTTAAAGAAAGTTTTAAACTTAGATTATGCTGAGACACTATGTTTTTAAGAAAATGGTTCTGTCAAGTTAGGAACAAAACATTAAAAAACAATCTGAGGAAGATCTTTAACTGAAGCTCAGCAGTATAGTTGTACTGAGAGAGAATTTTTCAGTTAAAGTAAATTTACAGTGTAGTCCACTGTTCTGAAGAGTGGTAGAAATACATATCATTACGCCATACTACAGTTTGTAACTCAGTCCTGTTACAGACAACGTTTACAGATAAGAAAACTTATTCTTTATAAGCAATAGAATATGATACATGCTTGACTGAAAAAGTGCTTTATTTCTATAAACAAAAGTTTTACTCTATAATTCACCTTTGCTATCACTCTTGTGGTCATGTAATTTCCATTTTTATATGCGTCTAATTTGAACTACCTCATTGCAATGCGTGTTTGCCACATCTAAAATATGAAACCACACTGTACACAAGCTTCATTTCTGGCCATGAAGACAACCTGCAGGGGGGATTCTCATTCCTGCTTTTCAAACAAACAAGCATTTTGAATCCTCCTCATGTTGAGAATTGAGCTCCATTCATTGTTTAAGCAGTGGCAACAGCCAGTGGTAACAGGAAAGCAGAGGGAGAATTTACAACAGAATATATAGCATCAGCATCTTTTAGCTCATTGATTTATGGTGCCAAAAAATTTTCCTCCCTTCCTTTCTTTCTGGACTGCTATATGACATACACATTACACTTACATGCTTAATTAAGGATGCCTCAACGATAATTAAGGGAAAATGTGTTCACAACATTCACACAGCTAAACAAAACAAAACTGATCTCTAAACTAGTTTCAAAGTCAGAAAATATATGGTTAATTCCTTTACCCAATCAATTTTGGTTAAATGACCCAGTTTGACAGAAAAACTAGCAGTTGCTTTCTGGTTTTAGTAAAATCATTAAAACTCCATTAGGTTATTTTTAACCTTAGTACGGAATCTAATCACTTCATTTATTATTTTCCTGTCATCATGGGCTAAATTCCCAAGTATATTTTCTAGACTATACATATCATGACCAAGTATGTTACTCATTTCTGAATGTAGCTCAATCTCACTGTAAAATTGGTAATATTTTGTTTTGTTGGCATCATGCCAAGTTACCCCTATGTTTATATAAGTACATTAGCATTTTGAATCTTGTCAGATGGTTTCTGTCTAATAAACAGAATATATTTCTCCATATAAATTATGATATTACATGACATTAGCTATCATGCTTCATCTTTAAGATGATGTATGAAAATTAACAAAGCCTGAAAAATTCTTAGGAATTTGGGCAAGGACTGTTGGTCCAGCCACAGCCATGCTCTTTGCATATGCCTGGAGAGCATCCTAATAAATGACCTACTCAGACATTGAGTGTAGCTCCTCTTTTGAAGCACATATGGTGGTAAAGAATTTATCAAACTTCCCAACCCAGCAACACTCCTGCAAGTACCTTAAGGCCTCAGCTACACTGTCCACTAAAAGACAGAGATCGCTTCCCCTGAACAACTCCAATAACTTCAATGTATGTCTGTCTCATCTGCATGTGAGTCATGGAGACGGAGAGGGGAATTTGCTCATTGTGTACGGCTGAACTGTTCTTTTCTTTGTAGCTGAAATAAAAACTGATCTAGAGATTTCTCACTTGAGTGGTTGAGACATATTTTCCTGGGTTGGCAGAATGGAAGGCCAGTTTAAGAGATGTTCCCATTTCTGTAATCAGCATGTAATGTCACTACACTGCTACTCACTTTGAATTAAAATAACTGTTCAGCTGTGTTAATTTATGCTGGTGGATCATTTCAGTCCATCATTCCAATCATGCGTTCCCTGGGTTCTGCTGAATGCAGAGAAAGAAACTTGCAGTAACCATTGTACAAGTAGATCAAACATAGATTTGATCTTCTCATCTGTCTTTAGGAACAGCTGCAATTGTGTTGCCTGTTCTGATGCTATGAAAAAATAGTTGCGCAATTATTTCTTTTTTTCCTCTACATTAAGTGTATTTTAAGAGATGGAGTAACAACAAAACTCCTTACCTATGAGTGTAGAGAATATATAAGCCTCGAGCACCTAACATATCTGCTAGAATGCCAAGCCATCCTTCACTTTACATTCCCTGTGTAACAGTAGGCCTCTGCTTCAGGTATCAAGCTATGTGAAAAGCTGGGATCACGAGACAGTAGAAACAGAGTATGTCTTTTGGTGAAATTCAGCATTTTCTGTACATAGTAAGGTTCTGAAGTTCATGACTCAAGGCTCACAAACAGCCTTCTGTCATGCTTTAACATTCACAGAGTGCACTTTCAACAATTAGTATATCTGACATCATCACTGAGATGCGATCTTGAAAGATGTGTGTGATATGCTTGATTTTGTGTGACCATTTGTACAAAAATGTAAAAAGAAAAGGGGGTTTTCCTATTCTGAATTAAATGTTTTAATTCTGTATATATCAGCAGCTTTCCTAGATTACAAAACCTCAAACCAAATTGCAGGGATACTATACATGCTATAGTATACTATCAGAACAAGAGCGGATTAACTTAATGAAATAAAAACAAAGAAGATACATCTATCCAGCTGCCTCGGTGTATATCTTAAAAATACGTGGATAGCATCTATTCATCATCTTAATATTATAAACAGGTAGAGAAAACCAGAATTTACAGAATATCACTCAGCTGAGATTGAACCCTTCAGATTTATCTTAATTATGAAAATTTGACAGATACTATCTGACAGTAAGTGCAAGTTAGACTGGAAATGCAAGTGATGGACTTCTCTGAATGAAGTCTGACTTCTACCTAGCATCTTTCCTAGTCAAACAGCCAAATTTTGCATTACTGCTTCACATTTCTATTATCGCATTTCTATTATCGTAGGAACATGAAATATTTAGAAAATGGGAAGGGGAAGAGATTCAAATTCTGTTCTTTTTGGTTACGGTTTCATCCTAAATAATGGCAGACTTCAATAAATACCAATCCTAAACATTTGTGTGTGAAAAAGTAAATTATATTTAATATATTCAGCAGGATTTGAGTGTGATTTTTGATTACCACATGTCAAAATTCTGTCCCTTTCTTTTGGAATGGAGTTTATCATACGTTCTTCAAGCCATAAAATTAAAATTCATCCTTACTTTGACAGATGAAGTTTTTTCTGACTCTGTTCACCAAAGAAGCCCCAGCTGCTTCCGCCTAGTGCAAAAGGCTGTTATATAGCAAATACTTTTCACAGTTCCTTGAGTCTTTGTTCTCAAATTAGAAATAATCATAATATTCAATTTTTTATACTTCAGTAATATTTTACATATTAAATAATTTGCTGCATTTATATTATTATGCTATTGTTGGCAGTTTCACAGATGGAAAATGGTCTTTAATGTCCTGAAGCTGTCAAATCAGCATTTTGTTTCCAATGAAAAATTAAAAGAGAAGGAATGAAGAACCCTGGCATACAAACACAAAAATTAGTATGTAAGTTTAGAGTATTTTAGAAGAGTATCATAAATTGTGGAAACTGCTTTTGCATTTCACTAAACTTAGACTACTCAACTGCCTAAACAATCTGTAAAATACTGAATTGGATTTACTTCTTACAGGTCTCAATTTTGATTGATGAAAAGGAAAAATATACCACATAAAATCTTTATCATGAGTATGAATGAGAGTTAAGAAAATTAGAAGAGTCATGAAGCTTCTTGCCAGATAAGAAACAGTTGGTACATTTGATCCTGTTAAGAAGGTGAGAGAAATGTATATGATTAACTATTACTGAACTTATTAACATTATACTCCTTTAAAAGTTAAAAATTTCAGAATGTATCTGTTTGATTTGAATTTCATATTGACCAATGAAGTCAAGCAAAGTGTTTAGCAAAACCCTCTTCCTGATGATAAACTGGAGTAATCATGAAATGAAGGTACACTTTGAAAGTAATTTTATCCCTAAAAAAAGTTATTACTACTGAGCGGTTGATTTGCATGAGAAATTCCAGCTCTAAGGAAAAAACCTAACAACACGATGTAACAACAAAGAAGTAACACAGGTGAGATGACAACACTCTTCCAGGTTACTGTGAGATAAATGAGGCCTAGTCAGCATTGTGCCTCAGCAGGTGGCTGACCTCACCTCACTTTCATTGTAGTGAAACTAATACAGCCTTTTACTGTGTTTTCACCTCAGGACAGCTTCAGTATGTAAGTTAATTCAAGCAAGAAGTATTTAGCAACAAAGAGAAGGCACTTAATTTGGCTTCTAGATGGTTGTGTCAAAGGGCTTGTACTCAGGAAGTTTCATGTTCTCTAGCTTATCCTTTATCAGGATTCATTTGTAAGGCATTTAAGGATAGAAGAATTTTAAGAGGGCTCTTTCTAGTCTAAGCCAGGTTAGCCTAATCATTATTCACACAAAACTTTAAAGAATACGGAATTGCAGGATTCTCCAAGTTCTTGCTTTATAGGCATTTTGATATGGAGGGCTATAATATGGAAATGAGAGATTACAGATGTATCAGAAGCAGAATGTAGGTGAAGCAGCTTCCACTGTAACAGACACCTTCAAACTTTTTAAACTTCATTTAGCTGGGTGGAGCTTCAGGAAGTATGTAAGAACAGTTCAGGGCAATAACCTTGTTAGTATGATATGTTAACTCCTAGTCCAAACTACCTGAGGTAAATTTCAATGCAGTTTTTCATCCTATTTTCTTCCAGACAGGGCTAAATCTGAATATAATGCGTTATAAGCTGTAAGACCAAGAAGTAAAATCAGTCATATTTCCAAAGATTATAACCTTTTCTTTCCAGGGAGTTAGTCTCTTTATAAATGTCTATATCAGAACACATCCTGCACAAAGATATCTTACCCACTCCCTAGCCACCATTACTTCTTCCAAGTCAAACCGAAACCAAGATCCTCAGTGAAATCCATCATTTCATGGAGCGTAATTTACGCTATACAGTTAACTGAGAAGATTCTCTTTAGGCATAGTGAATCAGTGCGTATCTAATCCAGCCTCAGATCCTTTATAGGTTTTGCTGTTGGTTTCCCTTTAATTAATGAGTCCCATCTGCTGGGAAAATTCTCCCACCACTTAATACCAACACCCATCAAGCAATGTTCCTCTCTTTAAGAGGTTCCATCACACACTGCTAGGCTGGGTTTACACAGTTTTCTTAAACATTGTACAACATTAAAAAAAAAAAATCCTTAAAAGAGAAAACTTTAAAGATGTTTTATTTGGGGAGATTTTTTATCCTATACAGTACATACTTGAGTTCTCTGGAGTGGTTCATTATATCCATTTTGCTAAAAGGTTAATTTTTCTTAAACTGTGAATTGTTGAAGGATAATTAAATAAAATTGTTTCAACTTAATAAAATGTTTTCGCTGGCCACCTAAGAATACTCAGTTTTCTGAAATGATGTAGTTCCTTTAAATAATGGAACAAGTAAGATTAGTCCCTACCATGTGGAACAAGTGATTGATAATTTGCAATAGTAATTACTATGAAATTTTTTTCAAAAAGCTTGCAGTGCCCCTGATATTGAAATATTGCTAATGGAGACTGAAGGCTATTCAGTCATAACATGTGTTCTAAATGTAGTCCAACTATACCAATGGTTTCCAAATGGTGAGTTCGTATGCCATCCGAACTAAGAAAATCTATGAACTTATTTATCAGGCTGCAGGGATCCACGCTGTTCCAAATAAACTGTCACTAGGTTCTACTGTGAATAAGTTGGTGAACATTCATGAAAAAAAAAACCAAATTTTTTTTTCAACAAATTTTGGGATGAGACTGAGCAGATAGTGCTACAGGTGACTGTTGCTCTATATTTATCTAAAATATTGCAGATAAACAGATTAGCTGGCCAGTACAAGTTTCTTCTTGCATTTGTGATTCAAGCATGTCCTTACATTTAGACCTCCATAGTGAATAGAGAATAGGACAGTGTCCAGCAAAATACTTCTTCAGGAATGCAACACACAAGTTCTCTTCAAAAAACAGATCAAGAAACCTCATATTTAAAAGTCTCCCATCATCCACACTTGCTCTCACATTATTCCAGTATATACAATCATGAACACTATGTTGTGTGAACCCTTGCTCTTTTTGTTTCCCTGAGCAACATTTTGTTTTAGTTAAATCTAAGATTTCCCATTCCTGTGCTGACAATTCCCTTCCTTTTTAAGTAGCAAGGTAACTGATCTGTTACACCTCACTTGGATCAATCCACTGTCCTATTCCTATCAGAGAGGTCTTGTTCAAACTTAGAGTCATCCAGTCCTAATTTAACGTGTTGGTAAGAAAGAAACCCCAGTAAATAGATGTAAGTAGCAGTAGATTAAAAAAGAGAAATTTTGATTTTAATGGCTCTAAGCACAGGCCTTCTTTGCTCTTCAATGTTTAAATTCTAATTATTTAAAAAAAAATTCCTGTAGACATCTGTAAACAACCAGTGAAAGAAATTCATGTGCACACATACATCCCTCTGATCACTGAAGTAATTTCTGCTTCAAATTTGAGAATGAAACTACAGTTTAATTTAATGTAACACTAAGTTCAATTTAATGTAATGTTTCTCTATACAGACAATCAGAGAATTATCTGATTTCATGTCAGAAATGGTAAAATTCGCAGTTTGGCATGTGGCTAAAAAGATTAATCTCTAAACTGTACAGAACAATGAAAAAGTAAGCGCTTTAAAATAAATCAGTATGATATTAGATAAAAGAGTGACAGTAATGGAGTCATCAGTAACTGCAGCCATTTCAGTGACACCTGCATTCACATTAACCTCCCTATTTCATATTGGCTACCTTTTAATGATAACCTGGAATGAAAACTGGATAAATGGGGTTTTGTAAAGCTTTGTGTGTTGACCTTACTCTGCTTCCCCAGAAGTCAATGATTACGCTTCTGTACTGAAAGTGGAGTTGGTCTGCACAGTGAAAAAGCCCATCTTAAGCATGTACAAAAGTCAAGATTTCTGAAGAAAAGGAATAATCTCACACTCTACCAGCGATGCTCAGCAGCTTCAGCTCCTCAACAAATGCAGTCTCCTCTGAATTCCCAGTAAAATATGACTACTCATTCACTATGATAATCAACTTCTAGCACTTTTAATAGAGTGAGCTGAGAGGAGGTAATGACCCGTGAGGCAGAACAACAATTTACTAAAATACTTCCATTACTGTTCACTTTCTTTTTTGATGGTCAGTACCTGACTGACCTTTTCTCCCTCAGCCTCTCCTCACAAGACTAGTGCTCCAGACCCCTCACCAGCGCCCTTCTCTGTGTCCCTTCTCTGGACACACTCCAGCACCTCAGTGTCTTTCTTGTAGTGAGTTACCTGATTTTAATCTATAAAATTTTGTAGCTAAAATTAATATAGCAAGATAGGATGGAAGAAACTGATAGCAGAGACCACCACACTGATTTCAAGGCATGTGAAGAAACACACACACAAAAATAATCTAAAGAAAGGCACTAGGGGGGAAAGAGATATCCCTGTAACTATCCAATCATGAAAGAAAACTGGACATAATGAAAATGCACATCCATTGCTACGATTTTTCAAGAGATCTCCTTTTTTTTATATTAAATTTCAACTCACACAAAGTGAGTGAGAACTCAACTGACTGCTTTGCTGCTAAGAGCTGCAGATTGCTTCTGAACAAAGGAAACTGTGTGGGACTGTGCTGCATTTTTAGAGGTTAGCAAGACACCTTCTGCTCTGATACCGTTTGTTCTCATTTCATAGGGCTTTTCCTCCTGAGTTTTCATCCCCTTGCAGTTTTCTCACTGTGCAAAGCAGCGAACAAATATAATGCAATACAAGGTATGAGTATTGCAAAGATGTCTTATAGAATCTAATTCTACTTCTTCGTTATTATATTTCCTTGAGTTTTTTATTCATAAAATAAAAGCATATTATTTCTCCAGAAGAAAGCAGATGAGATGAAGCATCACATAACAACTGTATCTTTGATTTTCCATTAAAATAAATTCAAGATGTGGCCTTGAAAATTAGCCAAATAATAAACAGTACTAATAGATGCTCTTTTTTAAGGTTTACCAAAATGCAGCCATCAGAAGTAATTTTTTTGTCAAATTATCTTAATAGAAACTAGATTAAAATATAGTTTGGGTTGATTTTTTTTCCTGCTCCTTAAACCTTGCATGTGAGTATCAGGACTACTCAGGAAGGTTCAGGTTTGAAACTTCTCCAGTCTGAATATGTATCACAGCATAAGAGCAGCTTTACCATACCACTCTAACACACGTAAACCCTGACATGACAGGAGCTGCACTTATGCTGAAAATATAGTTCAGCTGTCAGATGCTAATTAGACTTTAAAATCCTTCTAGACATCACAATAAGCATGTTAATTAATATCACATGGGATGGCAGTTTAGGAGATTTGGGGTGTCTATCTCTGGCAACAGTAAAAGACCAATAGAGAATTTTGATAAAAGGCAGAATTGTATTACAGTGGAGTTTAATTTCAGTTTTCCCCACATCATAGGGTTCTTTTCACCCCACACAGTACTCCTTAAAGTAAAAACTTTTACTCCAAAGTAAAAACTGCTTAACACACATCAAAATTCTTGGACTTTACCAAAAGCTGTGCAAAGCAAAAAGTTTATTCTGCTTCAAAAATTTCTGGGACATTTAAAACATTTCTATATTTAGTTTGGATAAAATCCTCCCCCTCAAAGTGTCCATTTCCCATCCTCCTATCACCCTACTTCCAACTTCTGCTCCTACACTTCTGCATGAATATGTAACTGTGCTGCTCGGTCTTCCAAAGGCTTCTGGGAAGAGGAAATAGGTAACTGAATGCAACATTCTCCATTTACACCTATCTCAGAATTATTATACTGACGAATTATCACTCTTAGTCCCGTCTTTCCAAAAGTAGTCTAGGTGGCATTATCCAAAGGACAGGAACTCCTTATAATCATTAATTCAATTCAGGCTTTGGTTAGCACTTACATGGCAAAATATCCAGTGTTTTCTGAAAACAAGTTCTCTATTGGGCTGCTTCTCCCAAAATGTTTTGCTGCAAGCTATAAAGTAGCAGTGCAGGAATCTAGCTCAAGGGAACACGGACTCTGACTTCTCTTACAACACGACATGAACTTTATCTTGTACTGATGTGTTGCCAAAGAGACTCACCAAACTGACCAGTGCTTCATTGACTGAGCTCAATAGTGACTACCCTCAGAATGCAAAGTGAATGGCATTTTCTTCAAAGGTTAGACATTATCAAAGGAAACAAAAACATGCATGTTGGCATCTGTGAACTTTGCAAACAAGCAAGCGATTACACCATCTGCACTGCCTGAAGACATGTCTCACTTTCTCCTCTGGCGTGGATTTTGGATTATTGGAATGGACCGAGATCCACTGCAGGTTGTCTGCCGGCAACATGGAGACATGTGCTGATACACTAAATACATGTTCTCCAAAACACTTTTTTTTTTTTTTTTCCTTTGGTAAATGTACTGAAAATGAATTATACGCCCAAATGAACAAGCAGAACAAATGCATTTGAATCTTTATCAGCTTATGGGAGAGTAAAGGAGGTGAATCAGACTGATGGAAATACACATATAAAAGTAACATAACAAAGAGAAATTACTTCAAAGGTAAGAAATAAGATTATTATAACATAGCATATAAAATATTTCTTCTACAAAAAATAAGGGAAAACAGGTATTTTCTCTTTATACAGTAAAAATTACTAATATTTCAAACAACTAACATACATAAGTACCCTAACATTACAGTCAATGGAGGCGAAAACATCCAAGTACAATACTTCTACTCATTTTGAAAACTCCCAATTCCAGTATCTATCTTTTAATTACCTCAGCTCTAAGACAACATATGCCTATAGTACTGAAGGTCATACCTTCAAAATGTTCACAGCTTTGGGAGCCCTAATTTTTAAAATTATTTTTGTATTAGATTTCAGAAAACATCTTACTCAACTTTAGCTATCTAAAAGCTAAGTGTTCATATAGTTTCCTCCTACAGCACGTAGAGGAGAGACAGTTACAGACAGTGACCCATTCCAGCTTATGCCAGGTATTGGAGACAGCTATAGCACATGATTCTCTCAGTGTGTCTCTCTTCCTTCACCTCCTACAGAAGGAATTAATTCCAACCTAACTCCTTCATAAAAATATTTCTGCTACCTTTATAGTCTGTCACAACGGAAACTATTATCACTTGGAAGAAATTACTATGGATGCTAATGTGTCTTCAGCATTAAACATTACATAATATGAAGTGAATGGTAAGGCTGTATGCGCTCTGCTTAGTCTCCCTCCCCAGCTAGTGCTTCAGTCCAGTGAGGGTTGAGTATCTAGGCCTGATACAATATATTTACTGATCCAGTATGTCAGCCAATCTGTTCTAAATTTGCCAATAAGAATTACGTAAATCAAAGATAGTAAAAAAGTAAAACATTACCTCATCACTTTATTTCTCCTACTAAAATAGGTACAAAGTATTTACTTGTTTCAGTCTAAGGTAACGAATGATCATCGCTTCAGTGAGATGATACCTACACCTGAATATGGTCCATGTACTTTACATACACATCACAGTGTACAAGCAATGCAGTCATGAATTAGAACCCTGCCTTTCATTAAGAAAAAACCATTCATACTCAAAGACACTCCAAACAGCAGGGCTATGAAATACAGTTTTCTTTGATTTTCTCTGTCATTTACGCAGTAAAGAAGGGATTTTCCATTTCCACCCATCTGCTTTTTCAATATCCTCTCAAAATTTAAATAAAATGTGTCCTATCAATTCACCTTTCCTTCTCATCCATCCTCTCCTGGTTACAGCTGGTGTAGTGCTGACCTGTAATGTTTTCCAGTTTGCAATTGTCTCTGTAATTCAACAATGATTGGTTGATCCGCGTGTAACCATTTAAGCTGGATCAACCAGTTTCTCCCTTTCTAAAACAAAACTGATATTAAGCTTTTCCGACCTTTTTTGTTTTTCTTCCACTCTCCAGCCACTAACCAGCTGGAGCAAAAACAATTACAAAAAAAGAAAATCCATACAAATCTACAATCACGCACAAGTCATGGAACGGAACCAGCATAAAACAGTCTTCCACAATTCCTGAGTAAGATTATAAAACGTTCACTTGTGAATTCCCATCACATACCAATTTTTGACGAGTAGTGGAACATCCTGTTCCAGCTCCTGACTCCTTGTCCTGAGTAATACCCTGAAAAAAGTTGTGTTGTACTGCCAGATAAAACCAGAAATAAGCAGAAACCAATTTAAACAATTAACAAGAGATTAATAACATACTTATATCTTAAAAAAAAAAGAAAAAAAAGACAGTAATGAACTACTATTATCAAATTAGCATATAGCAACTTCTGGTTCATTGTACCCAATCCAATTTCTTCACTCATGGCACCTAGTACTTCTGAGGTGTATAAATTAGAAGTGACTAGCCAGATATTTCTTTCCTCTGGAAATAATCCACCACAATAAATAGTTACATCGAAACCAGTCCAAATACAACAGAACTCCTCTGAAATAACAGGCTATACAGATTTACCCATAAGGTTGTGACATCCATTGACAAATTCTGATTTATTAATAGAATGGTCTGTATCTGAATACAAAAGAACTGAGTCTAATTTTTAAATTATTTTTTGATTAGATGAGAAGTGACTGAATTCAAGGTTCACATTTCAGCACATAGAGTACTAAACTAAATACCTCCATTAAATATAGATCTACATTTTTGACTTGCAGTCTTTAAACCTGCCTGATGGAAAATAAAGAGTAAGTGGCATTTTTCATCAGGATTTTGTCTTGATAAAGTCCTTCTTGCAGATATATTTGATATTCATTATGTCCCTGTAACAGCCTCTGCATCTGAAATGTTATCAAAGCTTGGCAGAATCTTTTCATCTTAATAATACAAAAGTAGACTTCATTTTCTCAATCCTATTTTGTTCAGATTATCAATAGGAAAGGTTTGACTGACATAAGGAAAGGAAAAATAGTTCTGATTAAATCTGAGAGTTTTTATTTGGGCTGGTTTCACAAGGAGAAAAGGTTATCTATCTGTTATGACATATGTTGGACTTTTTCTGGCTATTATTTTTTATATAGACCACTGGACTATAATTTTCAGAAGTGTAGGTAGCCTTCAAGCAAGTTCTGCGTTTTTGGCTTTGATGAATACCTTCAGTTTACCAATCAGGAACATTCTGTCTTTCACTTCATTTTCAAAGGAGACAACAGCAAAAAAGTTATTCAAAACCACAAAACCAAAGTTGTCATGTGTTTGACATTACCCAAACCAACAACAAGGGATTTCATCAAAACTTCTACTGTTTATAATTTTATTTCCATGTGATATCCACTCTAATTATACCTAACTTTTGGAAAGCAAGGATTCATCAGTTCCTATAAAAATTCCCCATGCTTTTTAAACATATTTTTTCCTGTTACATAATGGATAAATGTCAATCAGTTGCACTTACTGAAAAATCAGTCATTACTATACTCCAATATTTCCCTGTATTATTGCAAACTACACACTAGGTTTCTGTTTTGCTCAAGAAGATTTTTAATATAAACACATATAATGTACAGTAAAGACAAGTATCACCTGTAAGTAATAATAATAGGACAAAGTTTCTGTTACAGCTAATGTTTATACTTTGGACTTTATGTTCATAATTCAAAATAGTACAACTGCTCTCTCTTAATAGTCTTCCTCTTCTTTGTTCCAAAATGCTAATTTTGAATCATTTCAATGCAGAATTAAAAACCACCAAAGTAACTTTGAAAGATAAGATGAAAAGATATCAGTAGTCTAAACTTTTCAAATTGACTTGCAAGTCACAGAACAGATTACAAGCACCTGTCCAAGTATTTTTGTCACCAACAATTCCAATACATATAATATGTATTTGCACTGGTTCTGTACCCAGCTCTGAATCATTTCAAAATGCTGAATTTGAGGATTTACTTCACACCTTCCATCAAACAGCCAAAGAGCTGAAAAGAAGTATAGGTATAGTGCGCAGTAAAAAGAAAAAAAAAAATTCTAGGCTACTGCATAACAAATTCTGTACTTGGGGAAAAACCCTCAAGCATTAAAAAAAAAAAGAATCCCAAGCAAAAGAGGGGGAAAAAAAGCTCCCGTTTACAACTATTCAAGTTGTAATATCAGAGTTACATTTTACAGAGTTACAATGCTTCAAAATCTTCTTGACCTTTCAAACAGAAACTTTTATCAAGACATATTTGCAAGCAAGAACTGTGCCCTTTCCCATGTTTGTGAAGCTTTCCTTAATGGAATTTCATTTCACCTCTTCTCTTGGATCCATGTAGTAACTCCACTGAGAAGGAGTAAAATTACTTTACATGAGCCATTAGTTATGTGTAAATACTAGGATTTCTAGGACTTGATAAAATTATGTCACTTGTTACTTAATTTCTCTACCTATGACTATGAAACTGAGTAAAACCTGTAAAATTTAGTAGTCATAGTAGATGGTCCCAATCCAGTGGACAGCATACCTAGGAGTGATTTTCCCTGCACAGGCTTCACAAATAGTTTTAATTTCATGTATGAGAAAGCCTTGCAATTAACTGAGTCAACATAAAGAGTTGATTCAATTTCTCTTTTTTGGCTTTTTCACTTTTGCATTTTGAAACTTTTACTCAAGAGACTATTCTGGTGGCTGCACTTATTTTTTCATGGGATATACCTTCAGAGATTCATACAACATTGCTTATTAGCATCACTTTTCTATGCAGGTAAATGGGAAAAATATTAAGTCATTACAGAGTGTAAATACCTTATGAATATACAGCTAGAATCTAAGTCAGTATTGAACCAGGCTACACACTATTCTATTGGTATAAAGCCCACTAGATTATGGTAGCTGTCCACTGAAGAAAACTTCCTGTGAGGAGCTGCAGATATCATGAAGTGCTGGGTAGGTTTCTCCATTCACCCATCTCCAGTGATGCCATGACCTTCTTTTCATCTGGTATAGAAGGTACTGCACGGGGACCATGCTGGACTAAAAGACCCGAAGAAATAGAAAGAGAATATAAAACCAGCTTTGGATTTATTCCTTCCCTTTGCTTTCCCTGACCAGCTCCTCAATAGATTTGAGTGCTCAGAGTCATTTAGCCCTGATTTTCAGCATTTTCTCTTTCCTTCATTTTAGAAAGAGGGATGCAGTTTTATGGATGAAATTCACCTTGAACTACGTGTAACAGAAAATTTAACAAAACATACCCTGTAAGTATTGGCAGGAAATATATTTCAGGGTTTTTGAGGAAAACATTTTACTCTTTCATCAGAAATTTTAAACAGTAATTTTGGGGCTTCAGTGAAAAGAAATAAGAGAAAAATAGCCTATTTTTAAAAAAGTAATTTTTGCTTGAAGGTTATTTCATTAAGTGACATATAAGACATCTGAAAAACATTCAGTTAGAGATAATCATTTAACTACACAAGCACAAAAAATGATCCATAGTGACAAAAAAAGGCATCAACAATGTGAATTATATCCTGCAAAAATCATTTTAAAAATATTTGGTTTTCTCAGGTTTACATTTTTTCCTATTTAAATATAAATTAAATATGTCTAATATAATTTTAAAATTTAATACTTCCCTCCTTTTTTTAAATTTTAATATGCTTATTCCTAAAGGGACTTTATATGACCCAGGGAAAAGTTTGGACATAGAACATAATAAGTATTCTCTACTCTGCCTCTAAGAAAGAGCAAGCCTTTAAAACTTCTGATTGTCCATGTTGATTCTGTTTGTGGTACATGAACAGATACCACTCAAGTAGTGAATGTCTTCTGAAAATAAAGCTCCAAAGGGACTTTGTTTTTCCCATGATAAAATTTTAGATTCTCCCATCTATCTCAAGAAGAATGATACTCTTCATGAGTAAGATTACTGCAGTTCATTCTGTGAAATTCCACAGTTATCATATCCTCATGTGAATTTAATAAAGCTTAGCCTTAGCTGCTCTTGAACAGCAGCCAACCATTTGATTTGTTCTATTTCATTTTATTCATTTATATGCATCTTGCTACCATCTGGAATCATAAAAACAAACAGTTCAAGCAGTTAATGTGTTAAAAAGGAGCAATGAAATAATAAAATATTCTCTTCCAATCCCCTCACTCCCCCACCCCATTTACTCTGTTTCTTTCATATCCATTTCAGAACTTATGTTGCCATTTCCTAATTCCAAAAAGACTTTCTGTAAGAGGATTGTCAGGACAGATGTTGGAACCCTTACACAACTGAGCACGTGCCATCTTATCCATGTTCAGTGTTTTAAAGCCAAAATACTGTAACTAATAAATCGTGCTTGGTAGCTGAAAGTGAATAGATAATTGCACCATTGTGTATCTTGTATACAGAAAACATCAAAAGAATATTTTCCCCTCCAATTACATTTCCCTTTTTTAATTGCTATTGACAGCATTATTCTACCATTTCTCTCTGCTTTTAATATCCAACCTTCAAAATAAGTTTCTGAAAAGGATTTATTCAAAAAACAACATGAGTAAAACAATTATGACTATATCCACTTATTGTTTTCACTAGTAGAACTAGATATAATCCAAATGAAAACTCACAATATGTTTATAAAATAAAGACAAATACATAAGTTGATGAGCATACAAGTGCACAGAAAACAGCGCACTTTTGGGCTCTACCCTGAAAATGCATCTGAACAGATATATTTAAAATATTTACACCTATGAGTAAATTGAATTAATTTGTGGATATTTACACATAGAAGTAGTAGATCCATAAAAACAATTCTGATTTCCACTGACACACCTACATATACTTGAGGATCCAGAAATATTAAATATTTGTACTGACATAGAAATATCTTAATCTCAGGATCCCAGAGGATGCAACAATCCCATAAATAGGCTGAATAGAAAAAAGTACTTTCTTGAAAGTATTGACATAGTAAAGAGTCAAACTCTCCCAAATACGCATGGTTTTCAGCATTAGTTTAAATTCATTTGAGTGAATATCCAGATTCTGTATTAGCAATAATATGGAGCAACACAAAAGAAATAACGTGATGATGCAACAAACTACTGTACACATTAAAACAGAAAGAGTTCAAAAGACTGAAAAAGATGAAGACTTGTTTGGTGAAGCATGATGAGAGAGCTTAAGACTGTTCAATATCTAGAAGCAAATACGAAGATGGAGACACAGACAAAAGTGAGGCTGTGAGTAAGGAAAGAACTATCCTGCAGCTTCCTCACGTGAAGCGGTTCAGTTTTCTCATTCAAAATGAAGCGATTTTCAACATAGGAAGGAAAGAATGAAGAAAGACCACTTGAACACAAGGGCCTCACTAGAGCAGAATGGAAATTTTCACCTTATCCCATCATGACTATTTCAACTGGGAAGCAAGGGAACAAGCTTCTTGTTTGAGAGCTCACAATACAATCACTCTAAGTAAAACTGAGCATAAATGTTGTCTGGGATACAATGCACACCTTTGTCAAAGAAACAAGAGGTATGACTGAAAAGAAGCGAATGACTGATCTGCTTTAATGACTTCTGTTCAAAACAGACTCTATTGGATTTTCTCTAGGGCTCCAGAAAAGGTTTCACTCAAGCACTTCATATCAATCTCTAAAGTGTGCACATGGCCTTTCATTAGAAATTGAATACAACAAGGGAAATTCTAATTAAGACACGAAAAAACTTCTCACCTTGGATGTTGTCAAACAGGAACTAGCATCTCAGAAAAGTTTTGGAATCCCCACCCTTAGAAATACTCAGAAGTCAACTGAACAAGGTCCAGAACAAGCCGATCTAAATTTAGGCTGTCTAGTTAGAGCACCGTGATTAGACTAGGTGACTTCCACAGGTCCCTCTGGACCTGAATTATTCTATGATTCCATGATGTGTAATCTTTAAGAACCCCAATATAACAAACAGATGTATATTCTGTGACTCACCAACCTGTCCTAAATGGTTATAATATATTGTCAAAGGGGATCTATACATCTGATATTAATTCCTTTGGTTATTATCACAGTGCCTTTGTCAAACACCAAGTTAATACAGTGCCAAGTGCGAGGACTTAGCTATGTCCAGAGTGTTACACAAAAAATTCAACAATAGTTTCAATATATTAACATAAAATAGGGAAACATAAATAAGACGTTCCTAAACCCCCTAATACAGACTAGAAAACTAGAACCTCATGATGTTAGACCATATAAGTATTCTTTTAAACCATGAAAGAACAAAGATAAGATTTCATGAACAGGATATGAAGTAACTTGAGTTAGGAAACTGCCCAAAGGAATAATCCATAGAAGCAGTCTTAACTAAAAAGGAATGATGAAAAAAGGAAACCGGATCAGCAAAGATCACTAATCAGGTATCACTTCATAACTTTGGCCACACAGCAGCCAAAGAAAGTTACTACCTTCTTAAAATGTATTCATCACATACTTACAAGTTATTCTTTGAGTTAATAAGTCTGAAGGAATCCTTAAGCCTAAAGTTCTCAGAATTAGTAGGTTTGATAATTGCCCCATGTGCAAGTAAACACCAATCTGTTTATCTATGTTTTTTAATTAGTCACAATGTCATTTTACTAGATTAAAATAAAAACTTTGGGCCATTACAAAATGTGTTCAGCCATACTACTAAAAAGCAAGAAGTATCTTAGAATCCTCTCTTATACAGAAAATAAGCATTTGAAAAGTACTAGAAAATTACCCTCTTTTTTGTGTATATATATACACAGATAGGTTTCTACTGCCCTATAATGTATAAAATAAATGTTAAAAAGGTAAATACTTAATGTGAAGAATAAAGATCCACATAGAAGCTACTATGTTACTTCAATGTGTCTAATAGGACATACTTCTAAAAAGTATTAGATACCTGTATTTGGACGAGCAGCTTACTGCTATTTTGAGGGAGGAAAAAAGGATTTTCTCATAGG
Source organism: Tringa tobata (assembly GCA_033628505.1). Taxonomy (NCBI): domain Eukaryota; kingdom Metazoa; phylum Chordata; class Aves; order Charadriiformes; family Scolopacidae; genus Tringa; species Tringa tobata. The sequence continues at coordinate 11,599,439 of JAHREE010000559.1, read as the reverse complement.
ATTTCTGGTAAATCCATTGTTCCCTCTCAGTTATAAAAAAATATTATAGATCAAGCTGACTTGGCATGGACTGTAGAACAGTGAATACAACGATGCTGATTACTGCTGCTAATAACAATATCAGACATAACTTTACAAGTGGCAGCAGCTCTTAGTTGCAGCTCTCACTGAGCTCCAAGTTTAACACGAGTTGGAAAAAACATTTTTCTACAAATTGAAGTGGTTTTGGCTTCTAACTTTGAAATCAATAGCAATCAAAATCTCAGCAGGCTGTAGAAGTTACTGCCTCCTTTCTGCTAAGCTTGAAAACATAATCCAACGCTTTCCTCCTCTCTAGAAGTTTTGTTTACAAATATGCTTATTCAGAATAGGAAAGCACTTTCCCAGCTTAAGTTTGATTCATCGGTACATTTGCTACAGATAGTTTCATGTTTACCCCCCAAAAAGAGATGCTTTTGAAAACAGAAGACAGAAGGTAGAAAATGCTTATGCTTTCATAGCATGCAGTTTCCTCAATATTTCCTATACTCAAATATGCTAAAAGTTTAACGGAAAGGAGGTTCCAAGTTCCATTCACCTGTTTGAAGTACTTCTGTCTGTGGGTCATTTGCTTATCTGAAACACACATGCACTAATGTCTGGATAAGACCAGAATTTACCCCATTGTTTTCCTTGGAGGAGAGAAGGTGAGGGGAGCCCAATGATGATGGTTTAAACAGGGATAGAGGAAACGAATTTTTGTGAGGGAAAGTCTATGATTGGAGTCTTTCAGATCCACATTAGTGTTGATGTGTCTATAAGCCTGCAGCTTGTTTGCTGTTTATGCAAACAGATAAAAGGTAAATTTTCGTAAAAAGGAGGAAATTCTTTTGAGGAGAGGTCTTAGATTCATATTTCTGCTGATCATATCAAGAGCAAAGACAACATCACAGCCCACAAGGAAACAGGGAACATAAGCAGAGGGCAGTTCATCCATTTCACAGCCATGGACATCATCTCTTAGCAGAGAAAGAACGAAAATTGTACTCTGCAAATAGATAGGAATTCAGCTCATAATCTGTAGTTACCTACAATTCAGTGATGGGAAATGAAACTTTGAATCTTTGATATCATCATTCCATTTTTTATTGGACATTATTTGAGCTTTAATGAACACCTTCCAAAAACACACAGTAAATACAAACAAATAAAACCTATTTAGAAGACTGCAGAAAGTCAGCGGTACTCCTGAAAAATTAAGTGATAACACACTTACTTAATGCCTATCCGTGTGAAAATAAATAACTGAATTTGATTTACAATTGTCTATTTATAAAGTAAGAAGAGGCCCACAATTTGGAGGAAATACAGAAACGTCATTTTTGTGACATTTCCAGTAACAAGAGAACAAGTCTATATAATAGAAAAAAATAGTATTTTAGAATAGTGGGAGACAGTATTGGAATGAATAAAAGTGAAATAGTGAAAGAAAGAGAACTGAAATTCAAAATCTGTACTTATTATATTGCACCCTTACCTTCAAGTTATCAAGAGTCACTTCATAATATAGTGAGAGTTCAGTACGCTCTCAGAAAGGAAGACCAACCTTTCCAGATCTCCAACCAATGCTGTCAAGTGAAAACCTTAGTGCTTGGCTATCTTTCATAGCAAGATACATTAAGTACTGAGATAGGCACGTACCTACTGTTAAATTCTATGTAAAATATACTGTCTTTGCTAATTCAATGTGATAAATGCATATATACACCCTCATGCTTTCCTTATATACACATGCACACAAAACACATACATACATATATATAAGCACTCTCTCTCTCTCTATTTCTAAACACTGTATAAACACTCACACATACATGTAAATGTTGTTAGAAGATGTACAACTCTTGGAATTCCTGCTCAGGCCAGATTGCTTTGAAGAAAATATAGACAAAAGAAACGTACTGATAAGGAGTATGAGGTTTTGAAAGAAGCATATTTCTTTAAATTACATATGATAAAGTTATTTTAACAATTAGAGCTCCTAATCACTGTAAAAAATATCAGTATATGTATAGATCTGATGGTGTGCATGCACTAAACAAATAGACCAGAGGTGTACTTAAAAACAGTTTCTCCAGAAGGTATAGAAATATAATCTTCAAATAAAATTTATTTTAGAAATAGATAAATAAGACATAAAAGGAACAGTACTCAGTAATTCAATATGAAAGCAAAAATATATATAAAAAAATATTTGTTAAAAAGATTTTACAAATAATACTTAAGACCAGGATATACCATAAATATGTTTTATGGTAAAATGGGAAATCACAGAAAATGTGTAACAAAAAAACCCCGCAGCATTACAGTTTACATTAAAAAAAGAATTCTATTTACATCACAAACCAGCTTTGTTCCCGACAGCACCCTAATGCCCTTTAGCAGTCCTCCACTCAAATTCAGAAGGATTTAAAGATATCCTCCAAAGTCCAATATATAGGCAGCTTTCATACACACTGCAGATTGTGTGCCATAGCTTTTCCTTGGAGTGACTCGCTTGACACCAGGGCATGTTTGAGATCGAGTAGCATTGAGCTCTGGTAGACATAGATCCATATGAAATCCAGACAGTGACAATATGACACAAGATGCAGAAGAGCAAATCTGAGAGCTGCTGGCATTGTAGGGCTAAAAGCAGCAATGCGATTAATTTACTCTTTATGAGTGGCAACAATTGAAGAACTATTCTTTTTGCTGAGCCACACAGAGCACTGTAACTAACGAAAACGGAACTCTAGGACTTTATCTACAGATACAGACCTCTCCGCACTGGTGACAGGGGTGACAATGTGCACCAGATATAAGGATAACTCTTTTGAGATGATGTTAAGTAATAATAATTACAATCTAAAGTACAATAAAATAGCTTAAAAAGTATGACTGACATTCCAAAGAAAAGATAATGAATTTTCAACTTCAAAATCAGTATTTGGTCAACTCAATGATTTTTGGTCTTAATTTACTCTGACTTCTCTGCAGTCAGAAAACAGCATTTCTGTCGGTGAAAACATTTGAGAAAGAGTTGGCTTTGAGACAAACACACCTAGTTTTGACTCAGGATGCTAATATGCGTTTTAAAAAAGAAAAAAAAAGAAAACAACAAAAAAACTAAATATAGAAATTTTTGACTGGTCTCCATTCAGCTTCCACATCACTGAAAAGTATAGAAATTGATAGTCAGCACACATACACATTTGGTCACATTAGGCTTTCATGAGACTTTCATGAACCTATTTAATCATCAGAAGGAAATGAGATCTCTGAAAAAGTCTTATACCAGTCTATGAAAAAATGACTTTTTAAAAAGTGATACTTAGAGGTAAGAAAACAAAAATCGAAACAGAGGAAACACATGAAAACGGAACCACTTAAGAGGTTGCTGGCTTTTCCCTTAGTGCATTTGGAGGGTTATTATATTTGGCTGTGCTGACTCATGAGAGAACCAGAAGAGAGAGATTACTGATTTGGACCAAAAATCCAACCACTTGATGTACCTTTTATTTCATACATGTAACTTTTAAGAAGTTTAAAATCATCCTAAATTCTTCTAGAATTATTTACTGATAGACTAGAATGATATGACTATTGAAATCCTAGGAAAGAGATAAACCTTTGGCTAGGTTAAAAGCAAAAGAACTAGGAATCTCATGAAAAATATTTTTCTGTACACACACATAAGTGGCATATTTAAATGAGAAAGATACTTATCAAAGATTCCCTTCATACTCAGTGTAACAAAGTAGCTGCTTCTACAGGACATGCACTCTTAACCTCAAAATAACTTGCTATAATGTATCTATGCCTTTTCACTACCAGAGGAAAAAACAAGGCAAATATGTATGTCCACTCGAGATGACTAAATTACATGCTTGAAGTTAGATTAGCTCAACCTCGTCCAGTATCTCACCTCACTCTCTCGATTCCAGAAAATAAAATAAAATAAAAAAATTCAATATAAGTATTCAAATTATTTGGTGCTTTCCTTAATCAAACATTGACACGTATGACTTCTCATCAAGGAAATACAATCTAATTAATGTAAGAAGAGAAATCAAAAGACTCAAACAAACAAGAAAAAACAGAAAGTCCCTGAAATCCTACCATCTTCCTGACAAACAACTCTACTAGGCTAACTCTTAACAAGTATCTTTCAGTGCTTCCCATCACCCACCTGCAAAGCATTTAAGCAAACAATTGTAACAACAACAGGAAGGACTAATTTATATTACACTAAACAAGACTTCATGAATAAATTCCTTATTACCCCAGGAATGAACTTTCAACCCAAAGCAACTGCCTGAATTGTGGCATTGAGTCAATAAATATCATTACTGTATGTCTAACCGCTTAAAGTGTTGGTTTTTTAGTTTGAAGCATCAATGCTGCAAGGGTATGATAAAAAGGAATAGGAAAACTGTTTTACAGATACAAACTTGTTCGCAAGAAAATGATTTGATTAACAGAAATGAAAAGATTTTTGCAACAGTCATAGCTATAATTATGCAATACAATATGCTAAATTACAATACGTACTTCATTATTAATGGAATTTATTTTACAGATCAAATAGCCAAATACACATTTTTAAAAGAGCCAGATAGTAAATGTGGAGGAAACTATAGGCAACAGTCATGGTAGACATTCTGCAGTCCAAGAACTGAGGCAATGTGAATATTAACTACAAGCCTATAAATACTTTTACATCAAACATACAGTAATGTGTAATAATTTCATGTTGTAGCCTAATTCATGAATCATGAAAAACTTTTTTTTTCAAATAAAGTTATATATACTGTATACATCCCAGTTAAAAGCAGTGTATGTACTTCATTTTATTCTAGCAAACTAATATTACATGTCTTCACATAAGTGCATAAAACAGGGTTCTTTATACTCCTTTGCTTCCTAAGAAATTTTGCATTGCATATGAAACTCTAATATTATAGATAATACATATTAACCATTATTCCCTAAAATGTGAGGTAATATACAAGAACTTGCAACCAACCTGCAAACAAAGCTGTCAAATTTTATTTCTTAAATGTCCTGTGCTAAAAAACAAATTAGAAGAAAAAAAAAATTTTTTTTAAAGTTAATTATATAGAGAAATAACGTGGGAAAAAACCCAACCCATGTTGCTGGCTAACAGTGAAAAAAGTATGTATGCTAATTCCTATTTTATCACACTGAAAAGCAAGTCACTGTATTTATGACCTTTTTTTTTTTAAATAAAAGAACTTCAAAAGGTTAAATGTATGGCACCTGTTACACAGACATTCTCTAGATTCCAGCAAGCAAAATGCAAATTAAATTTTATTTTTAGATGTTAAGTGAATACTTTCCAGTTATTTAAGAGGTCATTATTTCTTACAAAGTGTTGTGAATAAGAAAGCAGGTAATGCTCATTTTTCACTACTACTATTGTGCCTATAAAATGAGAAAGCAGTGATTTGAGCTATTCCATGTATGATCCATAGCAGCAATAACATCATTAAAAATATTATGGAATAGATATAAATAACACTTAATTCTTAACATGTGTAATGGTGCTATAAGTGACAACAATTAATTCATTTTTCTTTTAAATGCAGGGAGTATAAAGAACTTTACATTCTCTTTTAAATGTATGAATAAAATTTATTGCTCCCTTTTAATATATTTATAGAAACAAAGTTCCTAATTGTTTCAACTAAAATAAATAAGGAAAGTCTGGGACAAAAAGATGATTACAAGCAAAATAGATTTACCATAATCGCCAACTGTGAAGAAGGATGGGTCACATTACTTTTTCTTAGCAAAACTACGTTATAGAACACTATAGCACAATGTACTAAAATTTGTCTTTTCTTTTTAAAAAATTCTTGCCCTTGATACCTTTGAGTAGGGCAGCTTGAACAGTTCATCGTCACTTCCAAACCCCTCTGGAGATCAGACGATAAATTTCTTCGGCAATCAGAGACAGGACAAAGGGCTTTCTCGTGCTATTTCCTTGTTTTCATGTTTGCTGGCTTAACATCATTGTGTACACGTACGACTTCAGTATATAACATCAGATGCGATGACGTTCAGAGCTGGCAAACAGAGAAACAGCATGAGAAAAGCCCTTTCCTGCATCATTTTCCCCATATACTGCAAAATTTGTTTCCAAATTTCTACCATCTCAGTCACTGTATGGTTTGAGAAGTACCGAACTACTGTGGTTCTAAGTAACAAACCATTTTTGTTATGTGTGTGTCTTTTCAGGTTTCTATATACAAGCAAAGATTTGAACACATCTATATACATATAGCAAAAATGCTGAAACAGAATGAGCCATGAAAATATCTTCTTTGTACATTATTCTAAGTTTCTTTTTTGCTTTATCAGCTCAACACACAAATGGCTACTGAAAGGCTACAGCTCTCAGAAGACTACTATACTGCCTAGAACATGTTCTACAGGATTTTGACAGATTTCATTCAAGAGCATCGTTCTTAAGAGCATAAAATATTTTGATCTGAAGAGTTCTTTTGCGTCTTTAATCTATATTTATCATCAACAGAGTTAGAGTCCTAAAAAGCCACAGAAATTAAGCCATTCAGATCAATTATTTCCACAGGAAAGAAAGTACTATCAATACCACAGTCACTAAGACACTAGCCACTCACTGGTCAGGAAATTGCTTTCAACTGCAGATTATTGAGTGCAATACCTTCTTGGAGAAAATTGGAAAAGAACGAAGTGTCAAAATTAAACCACAGTTAAATAAGACTTCATTGTTGACAATGCTTTATAGCTATAGGTCATTTAAAAAACAAAGTTGGGCCACAAGGGGAAAAAAAGAGTAAACTTTTCAGTTATTCACTGAAAAATGAAGGTGAAATGCACTAAACGGTTAGGAGGATTTATGCTGCTACTATCCCAAGGCAAACTACTATTGCAGAGAGAGTTGCATATCATTCTAGCCTGCATAAAAACCACCCAATTATTAATGCTGGAACTTCATCTACCAACTTCAGTATAAATTCAGTCAACAAGGTCTCACTGGAATAAAAGCCTTTGTTTTCTCTGAATTATTTTTTACTTAAGTGCTAAATTCAATATCTTTAATTTTTTCCTCACACAAAACATTTACTTCCTTTTTTCTTTTCATTTGTGCTGTTTTTATCTTTTACTATGAGGCAAGGGGGGTACTGTCCTGATAACTTCCCCCATGCTTTTCCAGTGAAAAATACATATTAAAAGAACAATTCTGAAGAAGTTTTTCTTCAAAGTATTCCACAGAGTAATTTTCTTGAACAGCTTTACTTCAGTAGCACTGCACATTTAAGTGACTGCTCACTAACTTCTGAAATACAGACTTTCACTTATCTTTCAGTTAGAGATCTTTTCTCCAGATGTGATTTTTTTCTGAAATGTATATACATTTCAGCAGCATATCAGAACTATCAGCAAAATTAGGAGCCAGAAAATTAAGATAAAATAACAAGAATATTTAGAATCATAGCAATCAATTTTGAAATGGTTTTAGGAAGGGCTTATACCAACAGCTGTTTAGTCGATATTTAGAAGAAAGTGTTGAGTTTAATTTACTCTGTATCTGCCAATGCAAAGTACCAGTGTTATCTCTATACCATTTTACATACCAAAAGTGTTAGCACTGCCTACTGATGATTACAGTACACTAAACTCACTAGTCTCACTGTTATTAAACAAAACAATAAATCCTGCAGCTAAAGACTTACCTAACAGGTGAGTTTTCAGAGCTATTAGTTTCAGGAAGAGTGCAATACTCTTTCAGTTCACATCCTAAGCCCACTGTTCTCATAGTGAGTGGGAAGCTATAACGGCTTTTCACCACATTTCAAATCAGAATAAAAAAGCATCAGAAAATGTATCGTAACTATAAGGAAGTCTAAGCAGTTGCTAGTGAGACAATAGAGCCCTAAAAAGGCTATGTATTTTAAATAAGGCCTACTTCCCATTCAGATTTCTGTAAGGAATATAATGCCTATCTCCAGTCAGTTTCTAACAAAAAGTGCAGCAGAGATCGCTGTGTCATCTGAAATTTTGACGCCTAAGTATGGATATGTTCACAGATGATAGAATCCTGGCAATTAAAATCAACTACTGAAGATTTGCATTAGTAAATATAATAAAAATCAATCTGCATGCCTGCTCACTCCCTCAGCTCCCAAAGATGGTATAGTATACTAGGAGTGAAGCTAAATTAACATACAGACCAGAGTCCACTGGGAAGCAGGGAGAACCACTGAAAAGCATGTAATTATAGTTTCAGGGCATGATTACACCTTCCAGGTCTATCAGTGGAAGAGGTAGACTGAAACTGAACCAAGTCCTCCAGTGCTGCTTTCATGAACACTCACGTTTCTTCACTAACACAAAGTCAGGTAAAATTTGCTTTTAAGTTAAAGTTTAAAATGACAACACAAAAGGTCACAATACCCTTACTCATAGACCAGGTGTTTATTATCACCAGGTGATTTCTACTGCTCTTATAGTATAAATTACGTTATTTTCAAATGAAAATACTGTCTGAAATAGCATTAATTAAAAGAAACGGACAAGGAGGAGGAGGCATGGGAAGTTCTAATGAACCTTTGTGGCAGTAGCTTCTTTGAAACAAGCTACCAGAGAGAACATTGTACTCTGTCATAATGCATGTTTTGAATAGACAGATTGATACTAAGACAGGCTTTTAAATTGTCTCAATGTTGTTTAAATACTTGAGCAAAGATTGTGAATTTTAAAATTGTGTTACGTACTACATGAAAACTACACTGGAAGAACCTCTTTTTTCTTTCCACCATTCCAATGCAAAGGCAAAAAGAGTCAGTAGATTTGTGGCAGCATGGAATACTTCACATAGCCTGCTCTCACTAAGGTAAATGTCAAAAGCAATAGTTTTTACAAAGCTTGCAGACAGATAAACTTTAAAGGTGCTGTATGCTATTCTACCAAAGACATGCACCTTTCTATGAGGCCCAGGACTACCAAAACAATGAAAATCTGAGCAGAAGTGATTTTGATTTTATGAACCTTCAAATACCCTAGTTTGAAAAATTCTATCATGAACAAGAAGTCCTTTTACAATTTATAATTTGGTAAAACTTCTTTAAAAGAATTCTCTCTACTACATGCCCAAAGAAAACATGCTATTCTGAAGGTCTACCATCATAGTATTTATTAATTCCTACTATGTAAATTCAAAATAATATTAATATTTCCCTCCCTTATCCTTTCTCACATACAACAGAAGCTAGACCTGTCTCTTATGGGAGATTAGTTACATTAGGACCATATTTTCCCTCTTCAGCTTCCTGTAGTTCGTGATTCAATATGTCCTCAAGCTGCTTCAGGAGTCTCTAATTCCTTCTCCATAAAACTTTCAGCTGTTCCACTGCTTTATTCGCCCACATGACCACTAAAGAGATATTCTGTTTTTTTAGCAGAAAAACCTTTCAATCCTCTCTTGCACACTTTTGAATACAACTGTTATAATGACTTTCTGTCATTTTGTAGAACACTTAGACAAATTTAGCAGTAAAGCAAAGACATAACTTCCTTTCTTTAAAGATGGGAATCAATACCATCCAGACATACATAAAATTTAGAGCTTCAAAAGAAAACATATATTTTTAGCTTTAACTCAATATTATTTCAAATATCTTAACAGAAAGTCTTATATGAACAAAACTAAGAGCAGTTGAGATGCGTGGCCTATTAATATCAGGACTCTATAGAAACTGCAGAGATTTCTTCACAGTGAATGTAGTCTTCTTTAATCTCCTTCAGAAAGCTTTGGGTTTGTAAAAGGGATGCATTACAGTAATTGTTAGTGATAAAGTAAAATATTTTTTCTCATATTAGACATTATTTTCATTTTTCAAACTAGCACATACCCTTTTTTAAATAAACTTAGAATCCTTCTATTCCCAATGCTGTCCTACAGTTTTCTGAAATGTCAGAGAGTGCACGACACAGATGTATCATTAACCACAAACATCCTGTTAGTGTCCGAAGCTGGAGGATGGTGGAACAGCATGACACCTGAAGCACTGTGGCAGAAACTTATTTTTGGTTGTTTCTTTACTGGCTAATAGTGACAACTCTAAGTTAGTTTGTCCTGAACCCCCTTCTATAGCCCCACAGGAGATAAAACTATACAGACAATAATAAACAAAACCAGTTTAGTATTAAGACTGACTTTTAAAAGATACACTGAGATTTAAGGAATACTTCGCTTGGCTTTACTTATAATGAAATACAATTCTGCCTTTATGACCACGGTCCAACACAAAGGATTTAACTCTAGTGGTCTTTCTTGCCCCATTTATGTAAATAAACACATTTATGAAATTACTTAGGTTTATTTAAATAAATAATAAAAATGTGAATTCCATATTTAAAGGTAAATGTTGTTTTCAAATTACTGTAAAAGGCCACTGATAGTAAGTAGTTACACCTTCTCCAACAATGTGATCACTTTCATACAGGAAAAACAAACCTAAATAAAGCATAGTGTAGATTTAACAAAATCAATACAAAAAGTCGTGTTAATCTTTTGATATATTCAGCACATCATACTAATACAATTTCAGGTACATATGAAGATAAGCTAATATCAGGTCACGAGTATTAAAAAAAACCCAGTTCTATTCTGCTCTTACAGATAGGAAGCCCCTGTCTTGACCTTTAAGGTACAGATAAAAAGAAATGCTCTTTTCCCCAGACAACTTCGGCAGAAGAGAACTGCTTTCCATTCTACTTTAAAAGCCCTTTCTGACGGAATAACCACCTTAGTATAAATCTAGAGAGCCATGAGCTTCCTTTCTTTGTTAGCAGCATTACTGCACAATAAAGTGCATTTAAGCAGACAATGGAAGGATCTTTTTTAGATCAGGCCTACAGAAATGCTGAAAACAGCACCACCCTCCTCGGAGTTATGAGAGTTCAAACAGAGAAACAAATTAGCAAGCAGCTCTTCCAATGTGCAATTTAAGTTAACGCATTCAAGTATTTTTAATAGAAAATACTTAAATCTCAAAAAGCTATACATTTTTCATTGCTGTCATGTCTTAGAAATAAAAAAAATAAATCCCTTCAATTTTTCTGTTAATGTGTCTCAGAAAGATGAAAGTTTTATACAGCATAGCGATATGGACCATTGCACAGATTTGTGTGGATAAAGGAAATAAAATGGAATAAAGAACCCATCCTGCAATTTTCAAAAATAGCATTCCTACTTTGAATGAGGAGCTTTTTTTAGGTACATTTTGTTATTGCTATAGTGGTAATAAAACAAAGCCCACAGAAAAAAATTCAAAACCTCTGCTGGAGCAAGAAGTCTAACAGTCATGCTGAGGATTTGTTCCCAAGCGACAGTATTAAAATATATTATCAATAGTATAGTAAACTCTCCTGATATGTTTGTTTCTTTAATGATTAATTCCTTGACCAATTAAAGCTTAACTAGCAAACTACTTTCATTTAAAACTGTGATATTTGTGAAGAAAGAGAATTAAACAGACAAACAGCAAAGCTTTATTATCGGTGAAACTTTTCAGAATACGGATAGACATTAGATTCAATTTTCAGCGACTTAAACCCTTTCTGTAGTCTTCAAGAATAAAAGGTACTTTGGTTCTCATTTTATTTTTAAGTGGAGGACTCTTTAGACATTTCCCTTGCTGTACTGAATTTCTGAGAAGCTAATATCTGGTTTATCAGGCATAGCAGCAAATAAGTGAGAGTAACTAATACTGATGCTTCTAGTTTTCCCCTAACTTTGCCCATTGACTGTGTCATTTCACCAGATTTAAGTAGCCCAGTATGTTTCTAGTCTGAAAATGGCATTAAAACTCTCAAGAGGAAAATCCTTGCCTGCTTTTGAGAGACCTTGAAGTAATGCTACGCCCAAATGAAGGCTGCAATTCCAGATGCCATTAATATTAAGAACCACTTACCAGATTCTGTAAAGCTGTATTTCTTTCCACCTGGCCTAGTCTACATCAATTCTTGAGCATACAATACTACAGAAGACGGTACCGTAACCTCTCTCTGCCTTAGGGAACTGCACTCCGTACTGCAGTCATCCAGGAAGTGCCGTACTGCCATCTGCAGTCAGGAATACCCACCAGTGTAATCATTCAACATCCTTACAGCCAACTGTCATGTTATTTTAATTTTCTCCCTTAACACTGATGAATCTCACATTGTTTACTTTTCAATGCCTCAATCAAACATGACCTTTCAAACTTTTAATCCTTGCATTAGAAGTTATTTTGCAGTGCTTAGAGCTAGAGTTATAGGAATGGCAAAGAAAGAAGGGAAGGAGAAAGAGAGCACTTAAAACTTCCATTACCTGTCTGGTGTGTATGGGGCCTGGGGCCTTGAAGCCTCCTTGACAGCTGCATTCAGAAACACTGTAAGGGTCCGAGCTGCTTGATGAGCACTTGGAAAGCGAGTCACAGCCCACCACAAAGGTGTTATCTAAAGGCAGTTCCTGAATGACATGGTGCTTCTTGGGGGGTACAGGAGTCTCAGGTTTAATTTGAAAGGTAGGCTGCGGAGAAGCAGACTTGTAGTGCTTTGCTAAATCTGGGCTATCAGGCTTAAATGTGGTTGGTGTAGTGGCCCAATTATACTTTCCCATAGTCTGTTCTTCTAGTTCTACAGGTATGTCTAAAGTGCCATTTATGTGCTCATGGCCAGGATCATCAGGTTTAGATTCTTCAATAGTCACAAAGTTGAGGAGGAGACTTTTCGGAGAGCGCTTCTTCTTCTTCTTCTTTTTCTTGATCTGCCTATTCTCTTGATTTGGGGAAACCCATTCACCACTCTGCTTGTTTTTTTGGACAACCTTGTGCCTAGGCGTCTGGCGGCACCGTACTAAAGCAGTTACAAAAATTACCAGAATAACCGTCATAGTGCCTGCAATAATAGCAATGATGATCTTGACATAATCATTGGTTTGTGGGGTTATCTCACCATCCCCAACATTCTGGCCAATTGGAGTTTCCATGTTCCTGCGCACTAGCTCTTGGACGTAGGAACTGTTGGTAACCGTCTCATTCACAAACAAATGCACAAGAGCTATAGTATAAAGAGACTCTGGCTGTCCTAGGTCATTGACTTTTATCACCAGTCTGTGCAAGCCATGATCTGATGTAATTACCTTCTCTTTCAAAGTAATATTGCCTGTTAATTGGTCAATTGTAAACAAGCCCCTTGAGTTCCCACCTATGATGCTATAGCGGAGCTCTGCATTCATTCCTGTGTCATTATCAACTGCAAAGACTCTAGTAACTACGGACCCTGGACTGGCTGATGTGGGAACTAACTCATACGAATAATTAGATGAAGGAATAACAAAAACGGGCCTGTTGTCATTTACATCAACAACATTGATGGTCACTTTGGCAGTTGAGGAACGCTGCAGTCTTCCTCCATCCACAGCTTTCACCTGGAAAGTATATGACCCCTGCTGTTCCCTATCAAAGGTAATATTAGGTCTTATTACACCAGTAAGCGGATCTATAATGAAATTATCTCTACCATTTAATATCGAGAGACTGACCGCAGCATTCTCTCCAGAGTCAGCATCTGTAACTGTGATAAGCCCCACTGTGCCATACATGGGTAAGTTTTCTGGCACATAGAAGTTATATTCATTATGCGTGAAAGCCGGGCTGTTGTCATTCTGGTCCAGGACAGACACTGTCACAGTGGCATTGGTCTGCAACGGTGGCATCCCATTATCCTTAGCCAGAACAGTGAAGGAGTATCTGTCTTGCTTTTCCCTGTCCAGCTTTCTCACTGCCGTCAGAATGCCTGTACGGCGGTCAAGGTTGAAAATAGGGGGTGCATCAGAACCCAGGATATAGCTGATCTCAGCATTGCGCCCACTGTCAGCATCCGTAGCACTTATCTTGGTTAGCTGAGTACCAGGAGCATTGTTTTCAGGGATTGAAAGACCTATGATAGGCTGTGTAAAAACTGGGGCATTGTCATTCTCATCTTTAATTTTGATCAGGAGCATTGCAGACTGGTTTAAGGGAGGTTTCCCTGAATCTGAAGCCACTATTTTAATGGCATATTCCCTTGTGGCTTCATAATCTAGAAATGTGGCTGTCTCCAGGAGAAATTGATTATCAAACACTGGCTTTAGCCTAAAAGGGACATCGTGATCTGTAAAACAAGTCACTTTTCCGTTCAGATCAGCATCCTTGTCCATTACTGTTATCAACGCAATTTTTGTATTAAGGGGAGCCTTCTCAGACAAAAGTACTGTCCCGTTCACTGGATTGATGATGTATCTTGTGTCTATTGATGGGACGTTGTCATTAATATCTGTGACATTAACAGTCACTGTTGCTCTTGATGGAGTTGAACTGCCATCACTTGCCAAAACAGTTAGTTTGTGTACAGGAGATTCCTCCCTGTCTAGTGGTTCTCGTATAGTGATGAGGCCAGTGGTGTTATCAATGGCAAACAGCCTTTTGGCCAAACTGGAGATCTGATTGCTGAAATAGAAGTGGATTTGTGCATTTGAGCCCAGGTCTGCATCAGTGGCATGGAGCTGAGAAACAGAGGTGCCCACTGGAGCATTTTCTGGAACGCTAACTTCAATGTCATTCTCTTTGAAGACTGGGCGATTATCATTCACATCAGTCACTGTGACTTGCAGGATGGCAGTGCTAGATCTTGGAGGGCTTCCACCATCTTCAACTTTAATTTTCATCACATAGGTATCCTTCTGTTCCCTATCCAGGATCTGCTGGACAATCAGTTGAGGCCACTTATCTCCCTCAGGTGTCTCAATTATATCAAGCCCAAATACATTTTGACCCTACAAGACACAGAAAGAACATACTTTAGCATGACGGTATACTTAAATATAGAAACATCTCATTGATGTTCTGAAATTCTCATGGAATAATATATTTTTATAGGTACTGAACACAGGAATACACATTTAAAAAATTACCTTTATTTTACAATATCCAAATTTGATTTAAGCACTAGTGCCTTAAGAAAGCTTCAGAGCAAATGTGAAGAAATGCATAGTTTAGAAAAACAAAGAAGTGGGTTTGGAGTGGGTGGTGGTGTGTTTTGTTTTCTTTTTTTTAACTGGCTTCTCTATTTCTACAGAAAGTTTACTAAATTCCTAGACAGATGTAATTTGGTGTCTCTACTGTATGAAAGAGTATGGAGAAGAGGAAGTTCAACCACATCCAAAGGCAAAACAGTATGCATATGCTGGAGGACCTAAACCCATATTCAATTTCAAGGAAAACAAGAAAGATATAAGGACTGTTTCTGTTCCTGGAGCAAATCTGGACATGCTCTGAAAGCATTAGTATAAAAACCCAACACCATCATTGAAAAGGGGCCTACTACATAATTCAGGTGTTACAGACCAAACTAAATATATTTAAAAACTCATTAAAGCTATCCCTTTCTTCATCATTATATATTTTACATTTCTAGTGAAACAGTCCCAGTGAGAAAAGAAGATCTATTTTCATTTCAAAAAAATATCACAGAACTATGAGATAAATTTGAAAATAATACTTTTTTCTCCATGGGGTGTGCTGAACACCTAACATCCCTGGAATTGCAAAGAAATGCTACATATATTGCACAAACAGCTTCTTTTAAAACACTAGTGTTGACAAAGAGTCTGCTAAAATAAAGATGGTAATCTAGAACTAAATTCCCTCTTCTGCTGTCTCTTCAGACAAACAGGGATTAAGAATACCACACTTATCCTCTTTTCTCCTATGCCTCATCCTTTAGAGGTAGAAAGGAAGGAAAGGCAGTTCTCCAGCCGTATCTTCCGTAAGGGCAGAACTAGAAAGCAAATCACTAAAGGTGAATGTATAGGATGACCACAAAAAGAAGCCATCGATTAAGATGCTGAATAATTAGGATTTTCTTTTTGTGTATCATACTTGTAATAACGAACAACCATGTTCAGCCTGTTTCTTTCTCTGTTTATTGTGCTTGTCTCTCACTTTTACTCATGTAATTGTATGTGTGCTCTAAACTGATTTGAGACACTGCAGATCAAAGGGAAAGAAAATGTTCCCAGTGCACAAGGTTCCTTATTTCTCATTACTTGTAAAAGACTTGTATTCACTGTATCTTGCTACCCACCATTAAATAAGTATATTTAAATGTCTAATTCTGTGTAAGGCTGTACTTTTTTCATTGAATTGTTTTCTCAAAACCAGAATTTGACCCAATATAAGTAATCATTTATTTTCTGGAAAAGTATTATTCATCCACATTCCAAAAATTACTGTACCACTTGCACAGTACTTGTGACCAACTAGGGACAATCTGAAGTGAACTGGAACATATTTTGAACAAATAAAACAAATACAGCTTTGGCTTCTTTAGCAGAAGTCATGTGAAGATAAAAGCCTTGTAAATAATTTCTAAATCAAGATACACATTTTGAAGCAATTAGGTTAAATTTTAGAATGGTAATTCTCTGTTGATCTCTTCATGCAGGCAGAGCGTGAGTTTCCTCTTCATTTTCCCTTTGGCTAGTGGTTATTTGCAAGAAATTTCAATAATTACTGAGATATACTGAATTACATATTCTATGCTTTAACAAAGATTTCCAGAAAATAAAATAGTAACAGAAGCAAGGGGGAAAAAAAAACAAACAAACAAACCTGTCAGCTAGCTTTTACTTCATTATTTGTACACAAGTTGACAGATGGGCAGTGATCCCACAACTACAACAAACACTTCATATAGACTTTGAGTGCATGCAGCTACACATAGGCATACCCATTTCTGCTTTTCTTTAACTAACAAGCATGAGAAAGATATTTTTGATTATAGCATACAAGTTTTATATAAAATATAGAGCTTCTGTTCCCCCTCACTAGCAGTAAACTACTGAAGAAAAGAATGCAAAGTCCTCTTCCAAGTTAATAATTAACACCTGAGTAATTTTCTGTGGAAAAATACTATATTTTAAAATTAATCTTTTTAAACCACAATAAACGTTACACAAAATAATACTTTCTCCTCATTTGAGGAAGCCTATATTTCACATTGTTTAAGGGATAAGGTTAGGGGTGTCATTATGCTGTGTTTTAACAAATGCATTTTCTAATAACAGACAGTTTTCCCACTCTAAACACTCAAAAAAATTAAAAGCATTCAAGAAACATATTTTTAAGATTATAAATACCTAATTCTCTCCCTTATGAGCAAAGAAATTGAGTGTTAAAAATCCTGAGCGAAAGACGAAGAAAACTCTTCAGGATTAAAGTCTTGATGTCAAAGTAAATGGCTCTATCATCATTAAAACATCAGTGAAGTGAAAATTTCCATTAGGGTCAGACCGTTACTTGGACTGAACTGTACCTCAGTCACCACATTATAGCAGTGATCTGAAGCTTTCATTCGTAATAGAAAGGGTATGACTCCATCGGAAAAGCATAACAGATAATTAATATTTATATAGTACCTTTTGCCATTAAAATGACTGACTGGTAAAAATAATCTGCTACATTATCCTCTCCACCACTACAGAAGGATATGAGTGAGAAATAAAAAGTTTGATTTTTTTTAGTCTAAAAAGACAGTTTAAGCAATGTAACCTAACTATTTGAGGCAAAAGAAGGTTACGTCCATCTCAGAGCCAGGATTAGCTTTAAGAGGCTCTGGCCCTGATCATATGATATATTTTTTTATGCTACTCTGTTACTTTACTCAATTTTCATAGCATCCTTTTCAGTGGATTCACGCACACAGTAGTCTCTGAAAGAATGAATCTAGTATTCTTGTTGAACACTCCCTACTGGGTATTTACCTGATCGTTTGTAATGGATCCAAATGTCCTTTTCGGGGCTGTTTTGGGCTGTCATGTAAATAAAAAATTAGAGAGTTTTAAAAAATACGTAACATTTAGGTATATCAATAAATACATAATCAATGATACATGGACACAATGGGATAAGCTAGAAGAGCTTCTATTATTACAAACAGGACTGCAAAGTGCACCTAAAGTCTACATATAACTTGCCTCTAGACATACATATTATAGTACCACCATATCTCACCACTATGTTTTGTTAAATCCATGGGGTATTGACTACTTGAACACTGTAATGCATGTTCTTTCAAGCTACAAATTGTAACGGGGGTTTCACTGTTGAGAGGAATGGGAAAAAAGACCCGTTTCTGCTTATTGCTTCTAATAGTGGCACAGTCTGTTGTGTTCAAAACATCTTATGAACTTACACTTACAGACCAGTAAGTTGATAGAAGGTAGTAATTTCTCCAAGAAATAGGGAAAGAATATTGTGCTAAATAAGCATGTGAAAACAACTGCTTGTGACACAAAATACCCTGAAATTAAGACAGTCTATTAGTGATTATTTCTTAAAACATCACAAATTATTTAATTGCACATAAGAACTATACATCAACTGACAAACAATAGATTAACACTGTCCTCAATCTCAATTCAAGAAGAGTATTCTGAACCTTTAGAGAAAGGCACGTGAGCCAAAGACAGCTCATTGTTTTGCGTCTACAACTTCACCCTATACTTATTCTCAATGTCTTTAGTTCAACTGAATCTTAAAAGTCAAGGGCTAGACAACATGCATATAATAAAATCTTACTAATGTTATACAATAATTCATTTCAATGTATATTGCAACAAGCTAGAAGTGCACACTTATTACATGTCAACAATCCCCTTAAAATCAGCTATTTTTATTATTTCTAAAAATCTTACCATCTGAAATCTAAAATAAGCAGATTTTGAGTGACTAAATTCTAGCAGGCCAAATACAGCAATACTGGGAAATTAACAAAAATGTTAAAAAGGGGGAAAAAAGAAAAAAGGAAGAAAAAAAACCCAATCAGCTGCCTGTTAGAAAGTGATTCAGTAATCCATTAAAGAAATTACTTAATAATAAACCTTTAGCTTACATTAAATCCTAAATCCAAAGGACCCTAGAATCTTTTCAGAAAGTCCAGAAAATAATGCATGTTTGCTAACTGCTAGTTATTTCAGATTTAGCAACACAGAAAACCCTTTGCAGGTCTCCTGCAAAATTACAACATAGGTCCAGCCACTGTTTCCTTGTTTGTTTTTGTCAAGACACAGGGAACCACAGTGTTGTATTAGCAAAGAAAAGAGTATAGTAGCACAATTTCAATTCCTAAAAAACTGGACAATAGCTATAGAGTGGACAGCTTTTTTAGCAAAAGCTGAAAATTAAACTTAGATTTTTCTTTCAAAGGTAGTATTTAGAACGTTAAAATGAATTCCCAAAGCCAAGCTAAAGCCTTAAACACAAAGTATTCTACATGATAAGCAACAATGGCAATAAGTTCTTATAACAGCTGCACATTAGTGCACTCAAATCTATAATACTGTAAGTGTTGTAGCTCTAATAAAGGTCATTTGTCTACTATTGCTTACACAGTGTGCAATTCCATGTTCATACATTCTAGAAGATTACAATTTGTGGGACAGCTGTCCCATTTAAAGACTGCACAGGCACTGCCCTCATCACATCGCACAGCTTCCAACCTAAAGTTACTTGAAAAGTGTTATTAATACCCATGGTTACCTTATGAACTGAGTGACAGTACCTCAAAGGAGAAAATAAAATTACCAAGGTAAGATATTTTTAGAATGCAAAAGTCAGCAGATGCAGAGTTGCTTACATATTTGCAACACTAGCTCTTTGTCAAAGCAACTACAGACTTTTAATTTGTAGGACAAGATTCCTATGAGTTTTGTTCATTTTATGGTTTTCTGTTAGTGTCACACACTGCTTCACATGGCTTCCTTCAAAGCAAGGCAAAGCTTAGCTTTGAATAAACTGAACTTACAGGTTCCAATCCACAGTAAAAGTAGGATTTGGAAGCTTCCAATCATGTATGAACCAGAAGTTAATTTTGTGCGTTCAGAATCCTAAATTATCTCCTTAATTTTTATGTAGAGATAGAGAAAATTGTTAGCAATGTCTGTATCATAATTTGCTATTTTTCCACCTCCAATTATAAAATAGCTTCTCGAAATGCAAAGCACTGCCAAAGATTGTCTCTCCACATACACAACCACACACAAAGCCTTACTCAGCCTGTGAAGCAGACAGAAAGCAAAATGCTGTAGATGGGATCAATAGAACATGAGGATAAGAATGAACCATTTCATGCTGGAAAAGAACAGTAAAAGGTATAATACAGAAAGAAGAAAACAATCAATGCATTTAATACTGATTTTCTGAAGAACAAGAAAAAAAAAAGTCTAGGAGATATACCGAAACATGTAATTACTTCCTTGGAAATCTGAATTTAATGTTACTACAAAAAGACTAAAACAGTTCTAACAATTACATCGCTTGAGCCTGCTTAAGCCTTTCGGATGATTTGTTCCTTTCTAAAAGAGTTCCTTTCATGTTGTCATATTCTGAACATTGTCAACTTTATTTTTTTAAGATAGATTTTTTTTTTCTAAGATGGAATATTTTTGCACGCTCCTCAATTCTTCGCATCCAATTCTCAGAACTTATTAGATCATTTAATTAGAGACAGTAAATACTACATTTTTAATATATTTACTTTTTTCTGCCCTAATTTCTCCAGTCTACACTTAAAGCAAGCCTGCAACTCCATACATAAAATGTGCTAATATCATTAATCTACAAGCTTTACAATGGAGGGAACATGGAGAGCTGGAAAGCAGCAATACACACACTTAACATTTTCAAGACCACATCAGATTTCAAGAGTAACTCTCTTCCCATATTACATCTTCAGTACGTGAAATGCTGCTTCAACCTTTTGAATCATGGATTACAATTAAAACGTAACAAAAAACCAAAACAACACCCCCCCAAACTCTTAATAAAAGTTCACTTCATATACCTCCACAAACTAGGGTAGAAGTAATGGTGTACCCACATTACTCCGCATTAACATGATACAAAATTACCAAGATAATCGCTTACAAAAAAGTGGCAGCAGGAACTGGGCTGTCACTTGAACAGTCTTGCACAACGTACTATAGACATACAATTTACATATTGCAGCAATATATGCAGATGCACCACAGAATTTAAGGGATTTATCTTCACAATACTCCTGCTATATAAACAACTGTACCACTATCTAAAGATAGAAAATTGAAGTACAGACACATTTTTTAATTTGTCCAACGTTTGTGTCCTCTCTGAAAGAGCTGGCCATTTCAGAACTACCAATCATGTTTTAAACTAAACTTTAGACTTTTAAACTTTATAAACAAAAGTTTTTTCATTTAGCCACACTCTTCCCAAAAGAAGAAAGGTCAATAGCTGCAGATACGGCAATTAGGGAAGTAATCTCCCCCCTTAATCTTCTCCATTATCGTTATTCACAGACATATTGAACAGGAAACTACATTTTCAACACACTTGAACATGTTCAGATTAGGGTATTAAATATGCTTGAGCTTTGCTCTCAATTTCCATGTCTCCACAGTCAGCTCCAGATAGCCGACTTGTGCTTCAGTATGTTCTCTGTCTTTGGAGTCACACTACAGATATGTATTGAAGAAAAAAATTAGGATTTAAATTAGGCAGCAGTATATTCTACAAGTGAATTTTTATATTCACATTATGTATGTGTGACAATTACATATTTGCTCAATTTCCCAGTTGAGAACACCAACAGGAAGAGAACAGATGATCTCTAAAAAAGAAAAATAAATTAATATATGTTTTAGTGATGGAATTCTCTAATGCGTCACTGTGCTCTTGGAGCTAACAGTTCTGTACTGCTGTTCAGAACAGCTCCTAAATCACAACTTCATTTTCCTTCGACAGTCAAACAAGGTATCTTAGGCTCCTAATCGCACATTTTAGAGCTCTCGGATGAATGCTGACTGGGTGTTGGTGCAGTGTGAACCTGTAATGCCCTCCTATTCACTACCTGCTATATAACCAGATCACTACTTTCAGGCACAGGAGATTAAAAGTGACAGCCACTTGTACACAAGGAAATAGAGAAAACTGAGACATTTCTGAAACTTCCTTTACTCTAAGAAGAGACTGTCCAGTATCCTCAGCTTCCAGTAATTTCAGTGGGAACTGGAGGTGACAGACACATGTGGATTTGGCTCAAGCGGGAAAATAGCAACAACAAAAAAAATCAGAGACTGAAAACCTTTGTCCTTTGTTAAAAACGAGTACAAATATTTGCAAACCTACATTCATTGAAGTGATGTATTCTTATTATCTCATTCCCTCTTATACAAATACAAAAAATTTCAGCTAACATGCATGGTTTCTTTAAACACATGGCATCTTCATAGACAAATCCATATCCTAACCTCTGATGTTGCAGATTTTCCAAGAAGTTATTTAGCAACATTACCTTATTTGATTTCAGGTCCTTCTAAACTAAAGTTCAGTTGTGAACAAAACCACTGTACCTTCCCTTTATGTTTATACTTTCAGAAAAAAACACTGACAAAGCTTTCATCTGAATGGCATGAGTACCTCACATACATACCCCATTCTCTTCAGGGATCCTAGCATCCAGAAACACAAAGAAAATAAATAAGATAACATGTTCTTGGGATTTACATCACATGGACATTCTTTCGCATGCAGAGACCATACTTTAATGTGCATGTATCACTGCTTTATGAATTTTGACATGAAAAAATACACAGCCTAAATGCAGAAAATTCAAAAGTCAAGGGAAAAAAATATAAGAGAATGAGAAAAAAAACTAATAGAGGGCACTCTTAATTTTTAGTGGACTTCCCGCAGCTTTCACAAACAGGCTTTACAAATTGTAGGCCTGTTACAAATACTGCTGAAAAGAACATAATGGTAAGCTTTTCTCAAGGCCTCCACTCTTCATGGGGTTTTGTAAAACTCAGGAGAAAGTTAATGTGGGACATTTAACTACTCCAGTAACATGTTTGCTTTTGAAAGAAATTAAGCTATGCTTTTCCAAATAATGAAAACTTATTCTTTTTGTATTATTCTGAGAAAAGAACAGTGGAACTATTATATTAAACTGTAAAAGCACATGACATACATAAATGCAAGATGCCACTTGACTACACATTGGAAGATAATAAATAATACTGCAATTCCAGAATAATAAATCAGAGAGAGTTGCTGAAAAGATGTACAGAGTGACAGTAAATACTAAAAATAGTTCCAGGAAGACTGAATTCTAAAACTCATTAAATAAGAAGTCTTTTCACCACATTGATCACAGAATGTAGGGAATAAACCAAAAATTTATTTTCTGGTGCTGGATTTATCAGGAAGACTACTTGTCTTCTTACTCCTCCAGTGTTACTGACTCCTATTTATCCAAATCAGTAGAACCAAGCAAGATAAAAAGGAAAAAACATTTCTCTACTGTAAGGCAGTAATGACTCTGAAAGTCAAATTTGAAAAGAAATCTCATGCTACCTGTGTATATTGAAAATTCTAGTATATAAACTGTCGTGACTTCCTAGTTAATAAGCTTTAGTCCTAAAAACAGCTTCCCTTTGAGTTGTTTGCGATCAAAAAATCCTAAAAGCATATTTGACACGTACTTTTGCAAGTCGTTATACTCAAGAATATATTCCTTTCTAAAAACAAAAATAAAATTCCAATTTTACTCTAATTGAATACACTTGTACTATTTCACAGACACAATCACTGATTCAATTGGTGGAATTGATTTGCAAGACAGAACATAAAATGAAGAATATTAGAATGGCATGTTTACAGGGGAAATACCAAACACTCATCATTCCATTCCAGCTTTTCTGCTCAGTTTTTGTTTACTGTTTACATTCTGTAGTAGCAGATCAGTCTTGAACATACACTGTAATTTTTGGCTAATGGACAGGGGGTTTTCCTCCAACAGGAAAAGGTGTGAAAAAAACCCCATAGAACACAATAATCCAACATTTAAGCCTGAAGAATACCAGCTTCAATAGGTAAATGAAATAGCTGGAGTGTTATTTAGCCATACGGCTGACCCACACAAATTGTACTATTCCAGAAAAAGCAAATTAAGCAAAGAAGTCATGTCTGCCCAGTAATGACTTGTGTAATCCAAAGCAGAGAGAAAAGCAAGCCTTCCCAAGTCTGGATTCCCTCAAAGTTCCTTCCTGAGGTTAATTCAATCACTGTCCTAAAACAGATGTTTCCAAATAACTGTACAAATGCTGTCTGTGGTACAACAGAACCTTGTAATGTGCACACAGAAATTGGATCTGCAGCTGCTTCCTTAGTGGAAAATATCAACAGCTTTTGGCCAACCAACACGATGTCAACACCAAGGTGTCACATGGCAAACAAACCAGTGAACTTTCCCTAGATTCTTCGTAACTACTCCACTATGATAACAACTTCAAGTTAGAGAACCATCACAACGCCCATAGAATGAATCCTGCTTTGAGACACTTGCTAACAAAGACAGCATCTCTCAGCTACATACGAGTTAGAACCAGGAAAATGGTTGCAAGAATGCACCCTCTGGGGCTGATAACATGCTTTGAATAATTCATTGCAAAGTTTAGAATTCATATTCTAAAAACGTGATGTAAACAACCAAATCTACTAAACCAAAACTATTAAATTAAATCAACCTAAAATCCAGCAAAAACATGTTAATTTCTGTCCACCAACTGAGAAACTGACTATCAGCATGGAAAGGAAACACACCTCAAACAATTTAACTTAAACACTAAAACAATTTTTAGCTTAAATACAAAGACTTAGCATATACCTTATTTTTAAGTAATTTAATTTATATTTCTTTATTTTAAAGGGTTTAATGTATTGTTAGGATTCATGTATATTACAGTATTAAGCTACAAACAAAAATTCAATTTATTACATTTATGAAGCAGTGCGTTAAATGAACAGTTATTTTTGAAATCAAACATTTTTGTTAGGCACATTACTATTTTTAAAACATGCCTAGGACATTCTACCAACTACTGCATCTGTCATGAGACATCAAATTCACAGATACTGAAATAAAGCAAAACAAGAAATAATTGAGTCAATTTGTTCATAGAAATCTACAGGACTGCTCACTACAATACAAAAATTTTCAGTTGGTACATGGATACACAATTTAGAGTACCATCTCAAAATCCTAAGGTGACACTATAAAATTAGTTGCTAAATTTGTTATGCATTCTACCTACAGAGTCAAAACTCCACTTCTACCCTCAATTAACTTTACTGCTCCCTTAAGAAGAGGCCTACTGTGGATATACGTGGAGGAACCCATTGTAAAATGTAAAATTAAATGAAATCTGTTTCGAAATTCAGCATTATGGCTTTTAACAAAACAGCAAAACCTAGACTAAATTAGTTAAAGTGAGAATGACAGCTGAAATGACAGAGCTTCCAAGAGGGCTGAGCATTATTAAAGTTTTTCCTTATTATGCTCTTAGGCACAATCTGATTAGTTCCAACAGCTGCCCAGCAGGAAAAGCCAACCAATCATTCCACAGTAATACACATATTAATGTATCTCTTTAGTTTCCAGTGATTTCAGAGCCAGGTAGCACACAGCACTATAGCATGAGCTTGTATTTTTTGATTTGTAGTGATATTCAGTATGTCAAATGCAAACCACATCAGAAATTCTTCATCATCACAATGTAAGTTACTGCCTTAAAACCTCTTCTGATAGATAAACAAGTTCCACCCACTAGCATATAAAGAAAAAAACAAGAAAACATAAGGGGGGAAAAATCCACTGCATGTAACTTAAATTAGTCAAGTCTTTGTTATAGGCAATGAGTAACAAAAAGCAATTTTCTTTGTTACCTTGCTCATGAAACTCAGTAGCCTGTAGCATGTGCTACGCTGTGACAAATTATGTAGTTGAACTTCAAACCAATATTCAAAATAGTTTGTGAAAGACTTCACTCCTGTTTATAAGAATTCTTCTAATATTATCTGAACATTACAACAGCAATGAGGACACTGGTGGTTTTACCGTTTCTTCCAGCACTATGAATGTTAGATATGATTTATACACACACACACAACCCCCCATACACACATTACTTGCTGTGAAAGGTTTCAAGCCTGGGAGTGAGATTTTGAACCAAATGGAACATTGAATTACATGCTCATACATCAAATAATTTTCAAGTTATTATCAAAGCTAATCATTAATACAGAAACATCTAAAACCCCCAGGTTTTAATTCCACAAAGGTAATTTCACTTCTTAAGGAGCCTTGACTGTTCTTCAAGTTCCTTATCACAGGAAAATTTAGGAGAAAACCTTATCCTTGATTAGTATGTTTTCTGCCATTGCGTAGTAGAATAAAATCCACTCATATCTCTTGGCCTTCACTTCTCATCATAGCTCAAACATATATGCATTTCAAATACAAACCAAATTAATTTTATTTATATTTAATCTAATAAAATGGTCAAGTTTATTTGTGAAAAATGTATTTGCACAGTTTCTGATCTCCTCCATGAGGCTATGAAAAACTATATACCTTTTGTAGTAAAAGAATAAATTTTAATTCTTTCATCACCAAATGCAAAACACATTTCAAAGACAGTGCTGTTTTCGTAGTTTAAAAACATCATCAGTGGGCTGATGCAAGCAGAACCTAAAGTAAGTGCTCATCACATGATGTAGTTTCTAAATCTTCGCCCGTATTCTGAACGCTCAGATTTTACGATTTCCAAGTTTTACAAAGTAGGTTCAAAACCCAACTGGAGAAATCGCACATACAAAAAAATCCAGGTAAGAATATCAGAACCACCACTTTCGGACAAGAAATCTGTGAGCCTCAAACTGGTAGAAGCTGAGGCATAGCTTGGGAACATATGCTTGTGCTGTTCTTACAGTGTCTCCTTAGCATCTGATATCAAGCATTAGAGACAGGATAGGAGATCAGATGAAACTCAATTGGATCCAGCAAGGCCATTCTCAGGTCAAGTCAGTATCATTCACATCACTTAGCTCTAAGGAAACTGAGGCACAGAAAGCAGAAGTGACTCATTCACAACTAGTCTGCAGGCTAGAAACAAAACAACGAGCCAAATCTCACAGTTCAGTGACCCTCAAAGAACACAGCATCAGAACATAGAATAGATGCATTACAGAAAACAACATGAAAGCATAAATCTACTGGTTTAGATGTGATTACAAAATGAGAACAGGATTTAAAGTCAATTGTACCCTTTCAGAAAACCGTTTAGGCAGTTTGAAAGACAACACCACTATTTCTCATACAGCACTTCTCTAAATAACATAAAAGTTTTATCAGAGTGCTCATTTATTCTCCACAAAAATTAGTAGAAAGAATGATGATAAAAACAATCTTCTATAGAAGTCATAAATATTGTAAATAACCATCCTGCCACCTATATGCCACACTACTAGAAGATCGACCACTGGCACGGTTTGTGTCCTCTGTATTATTTTATTCAGACTCATTGAATAATGTTTCATGTTTATTTTTCCCTTTCATTATGATTCAAATGCACACACTTTTGCCTTCTCGGATCCCACCCTCACAAGTAACCTTGAAAGCGAAAACCACCACAGAAACAAAACAGATTCTGTTGCTGTCTGTGCTGCTTATTGCTGTCATTGGGCTGGCAGAGATAACTATTTGAGACTTTGAAAATTGACACAAGACAGACTGGAAAGACAAAAGTCCAGCTAAGATTCATATGTGAAGGCATATGGCAAAGGTCATAAAATCTTAAGATGGTGCACTTCAAAATCTGAATACTAAAAAAAATAAACACATCAGAAGCAAACATTAAAACACACACTAAGAATTTTTTCCTTTTAACTTTGTCCAAAGGTCCAGTTAGGCATTCAACTTAATTCCCAAGAACTCTGGGTGATGCTGGCAGTTGAATTATTCAAATAATTTTTTGTAAGAAAGAACTACTGGACTACCTTAGAAGTTAAAACCCATAAAATTAGTGTACAAATCTTACAGAGAACTAGATAATCTGTAAACTTCAAGGAATTGATCCATGTTCTGATATTTTACAAGCATATCAAGTATCTTGGATATTCATCTTGGATGAATATTTCATTTTTGTGAAATAAGAAAAGGTGTGCAACACTGATGGAAAGCAGGAAAGTTCTATCAATCTTTTATGGTCTATTTTTAAGACTGGCTTTCAAATTATTTCTAATTCACACTTTGTGCTGGGTTTCCATACAAAAAGGTCAATTCATCAGTGGAAAATACTAATACATAACTGTGAGAATACTATTTTTGACATTACATGGGAAACAGGATCATGATCAAAACAGAAGCTACTATTTTGTTTATAGCTTTAAATGTGCTACAACAAATAGGCTTGAAAAGCCCCTCACGGAATTAAGCATAAAAAAAAATATAAGGCTGAGGTTAAAAGGTAGAAGAAAAAGTAATCTCAAAGCCATATAATATCCCATTCTGAAAAGCACAGAGGAACATCCTGACTCAAAAGAAAAAGGAAAGGGTGGGAAAAAAACCCAACCAGAAAATGTCAATTTGCTTGATAAAGCAAAGAGAAAAAATTGCAATTATTTGACTTTAGAACATCAGCAATAACCAAAGCAACACTGCACATCACATTAATAGAGCCAGCAATTATAGCACAATGTGAGAAAAATGCATTTCAATACTGACAGCTGATGACTCAGAATTCATTCCTTTTACCAATGTCTCTTTTTGTTTCTTTAACATTGTCTGAAATGCTCTTTGCTACATGTCCCAGCTTCAAAAGCTCTACAGGACTTCAGTGTTCAGACCGATTATATTTTGGGGCTAGGGAATATAAATTACTCTGTAATAAACCTTTCTTTCATGAATGAAAACAACCATGCTAATGCAGTCAAGCGCCACGATCCATGGTTGACACTCAACTTAAATGTAATTTAAGATAGCTAAAAGAATAGAATTTTGGACTTTTCTTATCCCTGTACTTCCTTTGAAACGAAGGAAAATATTACATACACTGTATCTGGCAGAAAACTAGCTAGAATTATTTAAATCTCTATCAATAACACCCAATATTAGAAAGCTAAAAGCAAAATTAAAATCAACGTATTATTGTGAAAGTTTCTTCAATGTTTTAATTGTGTATTTTATGTCAACTAAAACCACAAAAAACTGAAACTACCTCTCTCCTGGTTTCCAAATACATCTTAAAAATTGGAAATCTTCACTCCTTCCAAAAAGAGAGGTCGTAGAACAATTAGACAACAGAAAAATCTGAAAGTTTTGTGAATATTATCATTCACCCTTATTGTTTCTTTACTGAACATTTTTAAAATATTAATTCTTTTATTGTCTCATATATGTATGTGAAAAAAATATTCATTAATAACTTGGAATTTTTAATAATAGTAATTGGAATAATTTTAGGATTTGCATGAAGTCTGTTGGAAACTTAGTCCAAAGTTTCTCAGAGAGACAGCCAAAATATACAGTTTATCATGACAGACACCAATAACACAAGTAAAATTTGTATTGCTGCATACACGACAATAACTAAAAGCAGAAAAAGATATTCTTCACAAAATTCTTCTGAAACTAGAATTACTATAGACCCAAAGAATTCTTACATTCCATACAGCAATACAGAGTACGATTAGTAATATTCTTCTAGAACTTGTGATAATTATTTTTAATTTGGCTAAAAAAAAAACCCCTGCTATTGATGAAACAGTTATAAATACTACTCCAGCAACAATGTATTAAACAGTTATCTGTTTAAGAACCTACTAGTAAATGCAGTAGGAAAGACAGATAGACATCTATGAAATGGCAGCTGATGACTGCACGGGATTCCCAGACCCGATGTGGCACAACATGAATCTGTTACCATTTTTTAAAAAATCGTGAACAACTTATTGTGTTAGAGCTTCATAATTATAAGTAGGCAAACAACTGCTACCTTGTTGGAACAGACAGGTTAGGGAAGTATAAAAACAATGGCAAAGGAGAACACATGATGAAATCTGAGGCACCTGAAATTCTTGAGTTGCCTGAAAATCATCATCAAGTCATGAAAACTTCGCAGAGATCTGTTGAATTCCTCACTCTTCTCCATCCTTGCACTTTTCATTAGACTGTAAGGCATCAAGAGCATCTTTATACATTAGGAAAGCATGCACTGATGTCATCCTCTTCACCCGAGAACTTCAGTGGGAAATTTGGTATTCAAATCTATATAAAGTTCTCAATTTTTTCTGATTTTAAAAACTGTACATATGGCTTAAACAGCGATCAAGAGCTGCTTTTATAACAAAGTATTTGCTCTTTAAAAGCACTGATAAATTTATTTCATTTCAGAAAATGTTAATTTCAAAGTGTTGTTGTTTCAAGAGGACCACGTAAACAAATCCTTAGTCTATTACGCTCAGAAAGCACTACCATATCTATGTTAACTAGCATACTGATCTGCCTGGACATCAGCAAAAGATAATATTCATAGAAGAGAGATGAAGTAAAGATCTCCATTTGACAGATTTGTGCCTTCCAGCTTCAGTCTATCATCCTTCCCACACAGAGACATGCTAAGTTATATATTACTGTTTCATGACAGCTAGTGTGAAAATCAGAGCCTTGAATGCAAAAAGATACACCAACTTGTCCCTCACCCTAACTCACTGAACTTACCATGCCTGGAAGCAAGACTTTCTCCTCCAGTCTTCAGTGAATCCCCCAAAGGGATGTCAGGATAATGGAACCTGACGGTTTTACAAAAATAATGCCATAAACCACCCTAAAGGAGACTTGTATCAACCAACAAGAAGCAATTACCTTGACTCTTGACTCACTACCACCAGTCAGTAGTAGAGTTTTATCTACTTAGAGACCTAACTCACAGCTTTAAGAATGCAAATCAGTATTTTCCCCTTTAAAAATAAGACGCAGTGACTTTTTCAAAGCGATGTTAATAGATGACCACTTATCTGTCCAGATCTCTGCAGACAAATTACTGCTGAGCAATATTTTTATTCTCCTACAAAACCTTTTCATTAGGACTATGTACTTTGGTATTTCAGATACTAAGAAAAATGGGTAAATGGAAAGGG
Organism: Tringa tobata; assembly: GCA_033628505.1. Taxonomy (NCBI): domain Eukaryota; kingdom Metazoa; phylum Chordata; class Aves; order Charadriiformes; family Scolopacidae; genus Tringa; species Tringa tobata. The sequence goes on along the minus strand of JAHREE010000559.1, from coordinate 11,568,309 downwards.
GGACTTCATAAGAAAGCAGATGTTTAACTACATCATAAAATAATGAAAATGATGCAAAGATGATGTAAAAAGATTTTGAGGTAAGAGAGCTGGGTAAAGCAGAGAGCTGGGTTTTCTTTAATTCCTTATGTTCTTGAAGTGAAATAATTGGAAAACAGTGAGACACCGTTTATTTCACCAGATGTCCAAGGAACAAATGTAAGGTATAACAATTCTACCTACAAATATTTATAATTTCTCTCCCAGTCCACCTTCCAACTTCTCCCGTAATTACTAATAGAAAACAAGATCAAAATGAAAGTTATCGTCCTTTTCATATATTTGCAGGGGAGCTTTTCATGATTTTAGGATTTCATTTAGAATTCATAAGCATCTCTGAAGTTTCTGCATCTCATTTGATAGCTTATTTCAGCTCATGTCATGTTATCCATGACCCCAAAACCACCTGACCTAGACAAGAGAAATGGCAGTAGGGAGCCAACTACTTTTCACCTACACCAAAAGCTGGGTAAACTCTCTATTCCATTCATCTGAACTATTCCATATTACTTCAACAAATCTTTTATATCATAAGGATACTGATAACAAGAATTAATTAAGAACTTTTACAATTTGCAATACAAACAAATTTTTCCCTCTCTTCTTTCAAGAGCAAGATAAGGGGTTGCCAAAATATACCCGGTCCCAAGTCATGTTAAGCCTTTATCAAATACTTATTGCAGACACCTAAATCTTCATTGGATAGGCTCACTACAGGTTTCTTTTATGGGAAGGTACTGTGGTAAAAGTTGTGCAGAGTAAGTTAGGTTGGCATGCACACATTTAAAAACAAGACAGAAAAGTAGGTGGAGAGGACTGTTGCATAAAACAAGTTCAGAAACAAAGTTATTATCAGGCCTAATTGCACCTGAGTAAAAGGTGCGTAAAAGCCTGAGTAAAAGGAAAATCATTAACTTCTGAAAATGTATCTACTTTTCAATAACTGATTTCTAGAAGAAGGGACACTTACTTATGAAGTTAACTCTAAAACTGTTGTGTCAAAGTTATTACTTTACCTGAAACCAACTGATGTCAGGTTTTTGGAACAAAAAGGCTCTTTACCCAAACAGAGCTTTACAGAGTCAGCATCTGAAACTCTACACAAAGGTACTATGAGCAACATTAACTAAACCACATCATCAGTGGGAAGTCCTATGTATTTCTGAAATACTTTTAGACTCTGCAAGGCTCAATCTTTCAAAAAATTGAGCCTTTTTACCAACAACTAAGTGTCCCTACAGCTGAAGAGCAACTTTCAAATCTAGCCCTGTTGTGCAGCATATTACTACTTTATCACTAGAATAAAACAAACAGAATAAATAAAATCCTAAATTACTTAGAAGGTAGGTGCATCAAGATTTAACAGATATCAGCACTGGCACTTCAACCTCTACAAACATATATTCAAGGAAATAAGATGCATTTCATGGACAACATCCATTTGCGAAGCTGGCCATCTCAAGAAGTCGTATTTGTAAATCTTCAAGGGACTGCTGAAATTCTTGTCGCTTCAGATGGCAATTATCCACATCTCAGTGGAAAAAATAAGGAGAGGGAATACCCACATGAAAGAACTGAAGCTATAACATTAAGCAAATATACTGATCTTCTAACAATGACAGAGAAAGGGAAAGATGTTTCAGTCCTGACCTATTCCCCACTGCCACTGTGGACTTAGGAAAAAAGCACTCAGCACCATTCAGAAGGCAGCCTGTCTGTCCTAGAAAACCCCTCTCTTTAAAGGGCAGCTAAAAGTTACCTTAGAAAGGCAACATGTCCAACTCTCCATATTTATTAAATTACAGGCACTAGAGAGTGACCTTAGAGCTTGACTGGAGTGCAACTCCAGGGCAAAAAAAAAAAAAAAAAATCTCTCAATCTATTTTTGACCTCCCAAAACCCATTATCTTACCCATTTTTTCTGACACATGAAATGGGAAAGAAGACACAGTACAGTTCCACAAATATATGAAGTATAATCCATATGAGCTCTGACAACGAAGGTGGAAGTTAAACTGTCCTGCAGTTACACTGAATGAAATCCCTATGCTAATTCAATTAAGGAACTGTGAAGTAAGCAAAACAAGCCACCTCCCCATCCAAGCAGAAACTCAAAATCTTAGTATAAGCTACATGTCAGTGAGAGGGAAAAAAAGCAATCAAAAAAACCCAACAAAAACCAACGCTGAAACTTTTTAACACACATCTTATTTTTACCTTGTATATAAAAGCACTGTCAAGTGTTGGATTTGTTTTAACAAAACCATTATTTCTCAGTTTTGGGTTCAAATACCTAACTACTGTTGTTACCTGGGACATCAATATGCACGTAATAGATTTTTGTTCTAGTGTCAGTGAATCTTGAAATATCACTTTTTTTTTTTTTCTCCAATGACAAGAAATACTGAAAAGTTATTGTCATTGCCTTATCAGGAATTAAAAAAAATTCCTATCTGAATCATGTCTTTTCTTGACTAAAGTGTGTAAAATGAAAATTTTTGGGATCTTGAATAGCCATCTTTTACAATTCAGCCATATGTCCCTTGCACAGTCACTAGGAAGAGTTGTTAAAAAAAAAATTATAAAGTGTAAAAATAATTTGCTACTAGTAGGTTACCATAAATTTACACAGGATTTTTGGTAACAGAAAAGTAATGAAGTTGGAATTTACCTAATCTTATTAGTGTCTAACTGCAATATTCAGTAAGACCTGACAATATTAATGAATGTCTTTTTACATGTAGGAAAGCTCTATTTTGGCATTTCTTTCACAAAAGGCAGATGTTGCTAACAACCACCCCAGGCTTTCTGTTTTCTGTGACCTATTTAAAGGACCAATATACCACTTCATTGTCCTCTCATGCTGCTGAAGCCTACACACAGAAGAATCATCCACATTCATTTCAATATGATTAGCTGTGGGATGCTCCCTCAATTCAAGCATGGTTTGAGAGTAAAAGCGAGGGTAGCTACTTCAGCTTCCACTTAAAGGAATGAAAGCATAAAAAAGGAAAAAAAAGAGAGGTTCAAGCAGCTGATGCTTGGGACAGTGAAGATGATCTGGTGAACACCCGTGTTAAGAAAATGTATGTCTGTATCACGGTGCACTGAGTATGTAGGTACACTAACCATGCTTTTGTCCTTTCTCTCTATGTACTGAACCCCTCGGTATTGGTGCAACATTAAAACACAAACAGGCCGTGGAAAACGTTTGTTTGTCATCCTCCACTGTTAGCATTTTTGACTATCAAATTTGTATCGCTGCTTACAATACAATTATCAACAATGGATTTCATTAATCTTTCTGGTTCTGATTTAACTACAAATTTAGTCTCACTCTATAATTTTGATTTAACTACCTTCCTAGCTTTAATTTTACATAATACACATCTCCTTCCATTCTTGATTTTCACGAGAAAAATTGCAAGAGCAGGCTTGAAATATGATAAAGATTTGTGATTTCCATTGGTCACAGAATTGATAAACTGTATCAGAACAGAAAAGCTTCTACTGAAAGGCTTCACAAGAGATGATCTACAGGAGCAAGAGGTAACTCTCCTCATCAGAGCCAAGACTGACATGTTGTGAGACTGAGTAAGAATCTATTTTGTCAGATTACGGAGGTATGAACTGACAGCTACAAAAGGATTATTATATTATTCTAGAAGAAATGCACCAGCTGTGTCTGATAAGTAAATACAGGAAAATTACTGTAGTAGGTAAGAGTAATGGAACTATAACAGTAACACCAATCCAATTCCCCCCAAACTGCAACAAATTAAAACAACAATGTATTAGCACACAGGATTAGCTCACAGAAAAAGAAAAAAGCTCCGCTCCTGTAAGATCAGAGTTACCCTTTCACTCTAGTCCGCTGCTAATGGTATTGCTGCACCTATGCAAGGTCTCCTGTATATGGTATATGTAGTTGACAAGAAATGCTAAGTAATCAATAAGAAGAATTTAATTTAAGATATGCACTTATACGAGTCCTTTTGGAAGTATGCATGTGACTCTCCATTACAGTGCTCCAAGCTGGAATTCTATTCAAACCCTGCTCTGAAACGGCTCCCCTTTTTAACACCTAAGCGAACAAAGAAGTGCATCACACTAAAATCTTCATACTCAAAGCACAGACCTGTGACATCTGTGAACTCCAAGAATATTAATCACATTATACTAAATATTAGCTTGCCTTGAATTCAAATATAAATGTACAGAAATAGTGTAATCAACAACAGCATATAAGTATTTTTAACACTGTGGTGGTATTGCCAGACACAATGTGCATTTTACATCAGTATAGAAGCAACATGAATGACCTGAAGATGTGAACAAAGACCTGTAGCCTACCAGGGTTAAACCCCAACAGCAGTGTTTGGAGATTCATCCTAAATGAGAAATCAGTGCCTATTAACACATCAATTTAAAATTTGCTCTTGTATCCTGCTGTTTTAACACACTACTTCTGTTTATGAATGCCCATCTCTCTTTTTCCCTAGCATTCCCAGTTTATACTTTAAACAGTTATCTTAAATGAGACAAAACCATTGTTTTTCCATACAGCCATTTCTTTCTCTGAACTACTTCATTATCTGCCCTACCTGCCCCTTCTACCACCTCCTACTATCAGTGTCATGCCATCTTTCTGCCCAATCTGAATTTGGAGCTATTTCTCATTGGAAATGCTTTTTCTCTTCTTTTTAAATCATATCTACTTAATTTGTCCTCCCTAGCCTTGTTCATAATTAGCACCGATTACCCTTTGCCATTTGAACCTGTATTGTCATCCTACCCACGGTCAGCTTTGGGCATCTCAGCAGAGAAACACGATCTTTTATAATGCTACGGACAACTTACTTGGGAAACAGCAAGATGTCCTGTATGACTGTTTCCTGGAAACCCTTTTTCGGCGGGGGGAAGAGGGAAGAACTTCAGGTAATGTCAAAGTTTTAAATAATTCTGTATTTGTAAATGAGCAACTCTTGGATAATTATTATTGCTATTACATTGTCTATTGCAACTCCCTAGGATGTCTCTTTGAAGTTATCCTCCAAATAACTTCTCAGCAAGTCTTACAAGAAGCAATGCAGAGGTTACATAAAATTGTTGTCTTTTTAGAGTTCATGTATTTCAGACAGCATATAATTGAATCACAGACACACGGAAAGTTTTGAAGTTGCAGTACCATGAATTACATATAAAGAAGTTATTTTCTATTAAGGTACATTTTGAGAAAAAGCAGGCAGACAAAAAATATCCAAATGCTAATTTGCGTATTAAAGCATTCTCTTGTATAAAAGAAATCAAATCCTGTGTTATGAAACTTCCAAGAAATGCTGAAGCCAAAACACAAGAATACCTTTTTTATGATATTTTGTTTTCTTCTACTTTAAAAGGATTTTTAGAAAGAGGCAGGAGATTAAAGTAACATGAAAGTCTGCCATATATTTAAAAGACTTTATCATTAATTATCTCCTTTGCAAAAGAAACTGAATAGAACAATTACATGGAAATTTTTTTTCATACTTTGAGAGGGGCAGTAAGCTAACTGTAATAAAGTGAGGAAATAGTCTAATATATGAATGTTACCTTCCCAAATGAGATACAGAGTTGCTGAAAATGTGTTAAAAACCTATAAACTCTTCAGCTGACTTTGTAGTGAGAAGTTGATTATTTTTTAGAATAAAAATCTAATCAATCTTCTAGCAAAATAAGCCTGGCTTCACACAAACAATAAGCACATTTTAGCTAAACTTTTTTAAAACATGACATGTAACTGAAGAACTTCCTCTCCATTGCACAGCTTGTCAATTTGTTATTACTTTCTCTAAAATACAGAGCAACACATTTCACTGTTGCTTGTACTAAAGCACTTGTACTTGCACTGCACTTGTGCTAAAGCATCAGCCTTTGTGCTTCTACAAAATGACTTGAATATCTTATCTCCCACTCCTTTGCCATCCTCCAAATATACTGCCCTGCCCATCATCTTCATTTCTGGTGCTTCCCAAAATTCCCCACAACACTGTCATTTAGCCCTGCTAGATTCATCTTGTTTAGAAGGCAAGACAGTTTTATGTGCTGCCAATTCCACACTATTCTGTATGCTGGTTATAAAAGGAAAGAAAAGGTCAACATGTATCAGAAACCAGAATACATTAGTATCTTCAAAGCATATCCCAAGACCCAGCATGTGGTAACACACACGAGAAGAGTATTTTGGGAGACAAGGCAAGCAACATCATCCTTCTGTGCCTGCTACCCTCCCTCCTAGTATTTCAGTGTCACCCAGAAAAGAATTCTCAGGCACCATCACTCTTCCTTCCTTTTTCATCTCCTCATTATTCCCCAGTGACAGATGGATCATTGTATGTGCTACATTCCCTGCCTGCTCACCGGAATCCTTCATTTCTACTACTTTTTCCTCCCTCTTCTTACATGATCACTTTCAGTATTAACATTGTAAAAGCTACCAATGGAATCACATCTGTACATTACTATTCCAAGCAGTGCCTGGCTGTCATAAACTGTATCTTGGTTTTACAGATACTTTCCAAGGTATGAGAAATTGTTGGCCTATTTAAAGGCAGTGGATCCATAACTCAAAAAGTATTTCTCTTCCATGCCTGAATAACAAGTATGCAAGAGAAAAATGCAATTAATTAATTCAGGAGACCTATCCATAGCGCAATGATTTTACCAGTTATTTTGGTTGCAGCATGTATACCACAAGAATTCAGAACTTTCAGTTCATAGCAGTGTATGTTCATTTGCATCACTTTTCTGCCTCTTATGTGGCAAAAGCAGGTATTCAGAGACACTTGAATAAACATGTAAACTGGTTTTCTTTTTTGTTTCCCCTACTTCAAATACCAATTATTTTTTAACTTATTAACTTATTTGCACATCTCTTGATGAAACCTGCCTCTGTAGCAGACCATGCCATCTCACATTAGATCTTTAGACAAGGCCTTATGCCCGGTATGCCCTTATGCCTTTGGTACAGAGCTGTAGCTTATATTTCACATGAGCTCCCACTTGCGTGATACAAATATGCAATCATTCTGCTGATCTGTTACATTCTGTTTCTGAACACATAGTCCAAAAATAAACTCACAAAACAAGACTGCTATTGTGGTGATCTGAACTGTTGCTCACTCAATCCCAGGGACTCCTGATTTTGCCATTTTTATTCTTTTTCTAGAATAACAGCACATTTCTCTCAGATATATTAACTAACATTTCAACATTTCTCTATTCTATTTTGAAAAAAAAAAATTAAAAATCCAGCACTACAGACAAAATGTGGCAATCACGCTTATTTAATATGCTGTTATTCATTCCCCAGATACTCATTTAAAATGCCAAATAAAAGAGTGCATTCTACTAGATGCTTCTGGTTAGCTATCTGGAAAAAAAAAGTAACAAAAAACAACTACACACATAGATCTGCCTGCTCTCCATATAACATAGGAATTTAAAGGTTTTAAAGAGCATACTACAAAGACCTCAAAATTTGTAGTAAGTTCTTGAAAAGTTTTAAATTCCTAGGCTAACAGAGACCTATGCATTTTGGGTTTTTTTTGTTTGTTTTTTTAAGACAGCTAACCAGAAGTGTTTTCTGAAAGACATTTTTATGTCTTTGTCCCTAATTAGTACCCACACTGCCACAACTACTTCAGGTTGTAAGCAATTGTAAAAAGCAAAAATATAGCAGTGCTTTATTTTTGTTAAATGGCTATTAAGTATTGGTATCAGTGAGTATTAGCTATCAAGTCAATCAAGTATGGCCTATATAATTTATACTCTTCCAGTCACTAATGAGTGTCAGACTGGTTGCTGAGTAGTCAAATTACCCAATAGTTCCCTATTCCAAATCAAAGGAAGTGAAGACATTTTCAGCTTCCCACATAAAAACACAACAGTTTAGGATAAGTTCCCTTCTTGCTCTAAACTCTCTACTTAAGTAAACTCAAATGAAAACAATCCTTTATTTAGCAATCACTCTTACACACCACATGTTTATATGTTATTCCTTTGTTCCCCAATTGCAGTTCTCCTGTCATTTGCTAGAAAGGGTGAAAGAAACAAAAATATGAAATACCTGCTCTTACAAGGCCCCTGGGACTTGTATTCATGCTTATCTCGGACTTTCTCCTGCCCAGACGTTATGCCCACCCAAACATCACAAAGCTACTTTGACAAAAGAACTCTTTTTCATTCTGGAACAGCTCATCAGTATAGAGATGAGCATCACATCACGTAGGCTTCTGGGCTAAGTTCTACTGCTCAATTCTAGCAGACATGCAAGCGGGAGACATAAACCCAATGCAAAATATTGTTGCACTTGGCACTGTCACATTGATGGCACTAAGAACACACCTTTAATGGTCCAAGAAGACTGCTAGCAAAAGTGTACAAACACTCGAGTGCTGATGGAGTGTTCACGAAGACATGCATGTTTCATCATACTGTTACACAGACAGACATACATAAACAGCTTTCCACAAAGTGAAGATATGATACACTAGAATACACTCACAGGGATAGATTAACTTTTCCAGACAGGTATCTGCAGTGTACTACTACTGTGGTATGCAGCTTCACATTTCTAATGAGTTGATGAGGACTGGCAACACTTGTGGGAAAACAGTAAGACAAACAATAATATAGAAGAATGGCCGAAACCCACCTTAAGGAGTTCATAATGTTGAATACCATTCACACCAATGTCTGGATCGATGGCAGATGGGACAGAATAGCGAGAATTAATTGCCGTGTTTTCAGGGATAGAGATGTTAATAACTGTTGAAGGGAAGAGGGGGGCATTGTCATTAATATCCTCTATTAGGAATCTGATCTTGACCAGTCTGAAAACTTCATCAGGCAAAACAGCAACCTCCACCTCATAAAAGCAGCGATTCTCACTAAAGATGCCAGAGCACAGCTTCTCTCGGTCTATGCGGTTTGCGGTTGTGAAGATCTCACCAGTGTTCTCCTCCACCCGTACTAATGGTACATCACCAGTCTTATACACAAGCTTGAACTGTAGCGGTGAGGAAAGGGGCACATCTGGGTGGAGTGTTAGGTTAAGATCCTTGAGCAAATTGCCAATGAGGACATTTTCAGGCAGTTCTTCCCGCACGGTGTAATTCTTCTCTTGTGCGCCAGATTGAAATACAATACAGGCTAATAAGACTGCCAAAAGGTAGGTTCCAGACAGCAAGTCCATCTCCAGAATGACTTACAAATATTCGTGTCGAACACCAAGAGTAGCTGGAAAAAGAGAGAAAGAAAAAAAAATCTTAAAAATTTACAGAATATTGTGTTCTTAAAGTGATGTAGACATGAAAAGAGTGCCTTCCTATAGCAAATAACCTGAATTGTTTGAAAACCTGATTAGTAAAGTAATATTTGACTTAACAATGCTTAATAAAATGTGTACAATTTCTTGCACAATTTTTTAATTTAACCTGTTTACTAAACACAGCGGTAAGAATCTTATAGCTGAATCAGAGTGAATCATCAAATAAATACAAAAATCCCTATTTCCAGCACAAGTTTTCTTTGCTCAAGAAAACCTCTTCCTTTGAACCCTCTGCTACATTGTCCCTACTTTTTTTTGTTTCCAAAGAAAAAAGTAGGTAAGAAGTTAGAAAGCAACCATCTGCTGAGAAACAGATCTTTTTATACCTCTTGCTCGGAGATGAGAAACCAACACCACTTGTCTTAACTTCCCCCTAAGTTTTGCATTGACAAAATTATATAACATTAACAGCAAAGACATCTGGCTACCTTTAATATAGGAACTTGAACTGCCAAGGAAGTGTTATCACTGAATCAAAGAATGGTAGGGGTCCGAATGGACCTCTGGAGACCATCTAATCCAACCTCTCTGCCCCACAGCAGGTTGCACAGGATTGCATCCTTCGTGCGTTTTGAATATCTCCAGAGAAGGAGACTCCACAACCTCTCTAGGCAACCTGTTCCAGTGCTCTGTCTGATAAGACTATGCAGTCATAATTTCCCATTTGGTATGTGACAATATTTAATACATCTCCTGGAGAATGAACCATAAGAAATTTCTTGTAACTTTAAATCTGGTGATGTCTGTTTATATATAAACTAAGTACTATGAGACACCAATACCTTTAAAGTGATATACAGATTTGATCCGGCCTGAAGAAAAGAAAGTTTTGCAGTTTTCAACCTAATTTCTGAATAACAGTATATTTTCCTCTCAAGACTGTTAACAACCTCAAGAAAGACAGAAGTAGAATGGGATGACTTACAGGTATGTGCAAGTATCTACGTAACCACAGTCTTCAGCTGAGAACTTTTAAGGAAAAAAACACTATTGAACTCCTTATATAGAATATGCTGCTTTGCCTAAACTTGACATAATTATCCTAAATTCTGGAAGGGCAGAATCTAGGATAGCATTTCTGTAAGGTAGATGTTCAAGAGCTCCATCTAAAATGATTTTGTTAATTAATGAAGTTTTAGTTTCTAGCAACTTAGCATCTGTTTCAAATATACCTGTACTACTCATCTACATTGTTTTAGTTGTGTGTGTAAAAATGTACTTGTTTTCCTGCCTTTTCTGATTCTACTCCTGTCATAGCACAGATTGACTTACTCCTGCAGACCAAGTTGCAGTGGTTGAAGAAATTACTGAAGCCAGTAATTGTCTTCACCCATTAGTTACTGCCTTTCAGAAGCACCACTTTCAGGACATTTTAAATTAAAATATTTGACTTTGCAGTGAAACAGATTAGGAACACTTAATATTGCTATTCCATTTCAACTCTGCAACCTGCTTTTGACTGAGAATAAGTAACAGATAAAGAACATTCCAACCAGATCTGCAAGATGTATCTTTCCACGTCAGCATGATTTAACTGTAAACCTTTTTCTGGCTTTATGGTAATACAAAAGGAGCAACATGAAATAAAAATCCAATCCTGCAAGTCTTCACTTATGAAAAAAGGCATTTCTCACTGGAGTAATTCAATTAACCTGAATGAGATTGCTGACATGGGCAAGAACTGGATATGCAGTTTATGTGGCATAGTTACCGAATTACCTACAGTATTTTCATAATTCACTGACTTATTTGAAGTACTCTGGTAATTGCAGTGTAAGGCACAATACAAGACTAAACTGACACTCAGGAGTGAAGAAACAGTATAGTATAAACAGCCACAGTCCATTATAATATCAAACTCTAAATAAGTAAATAAGGAAGTCATCGGCAGATACTGATTATCACTAACAGTAACACTATGGTAGCAGCATGAGTTTAATGAAAGAACGGTGGTGATACTGTACAAGTATATTAGTTTGACTACTATGATTTTATTTATCAACTGTCTTTAATTTCTGTAAGTACATCTCCAGCAACTGTCACCTCACTAAAGTAATTGCCCATGTACATTCAATCTTCAGAAAGTTCTTATTTCAGGAAAGTACATTTTTGTACCCATGACTATTAAAATAAGTATATTTACAGTGTTACCAAGCAAAACCACAATAAAAATGTATGAATTACACTTAAGAGTTTATATGTAAGTGTTCACCTCAAAACAAAATTTCAAAATGGTTACATGTTCCATGCATACCAGAAAGCACTATTCTGCCACCTCTTCTTCATTAAGAGAATTTAAACTGATGTTTACAGACTAATATTTTTAGACTTACAGTTCCATTTCTGACAGGAGGAAATCATAGAAAAAAAAAACCACATATATATAACACACATTCCAGTCTCTATCCCAAATTCTTCTATGACAACATTGATGTAAGGATTGCCTATAAGTTATAATATAAAAATATTACATAGTCATGCATATATCTTCCAAATAATCTTATGCTATAAAAATCTATTATTAACAAGGTTATTAATGCTATACTGCTCCCCTCTCTCTGGTTTTGAATAAACAAGGAATTTTAGTCACACTCAAAAGAAAGGTTTGTTTTATTTATCAGGATTTCAAATCAATTTGAGAAAGAGTAAATAAATCGAACCGTCTAAAGAGTTCATGTAAAACTTTCCCAAATCAATTCTGAAAGTTGTGATAGTACCAGTAGATAACTTACATTAAAAACATCTGATAAAAACTCCTGTAATCCCAGTTATAATTGCAGTGGAGTTTCTAGGGATTACAAAACAAGCGCAGGACTCAAAGAGGTTCGACAGGACAACTGCAGGGTGAAACTTAGCATTACATTACTACACACATTTTTATTTAGGTTTTTTTTTTTTAAACAAAACAGTTTGAACCATTCTATTAAAAATATTTTTGTGTCACGTTAAAAAAGAAATTAAAACCTGGAAATAATAGAACACCGTTATTATAAACCATGTTAGATAAATGTTAACATGAATCTTTGTAATGTCTTTCACTGCCATAGATTTTCCTGGGTAAAGACACGTTAATAGGTAATCCTAAACCACATAACTGGTCTCAAAGTAGAAATAACAACCAACAACGACTTATAATTCTTGAACTTCTGTATAACACACTATTTTTAAATGGTCTTTGTCTATTTTTCTAAACAATTCTAGGAACAGTTTTGAACCTTTAAAAACCATTCTAGAGCCATAGACCTTCGAGGAAAAAAAAAAAAAATCCAACATGACTCAAGTTTCCTTCTTCGATATACAGTGGAACATCTTATGCCATGGGAAAAGTGTTATTCTTAAAGCAACCTATTTCTATAGCCATAGCTGTACATTGTCTGTGATTTGTGCCATAGCACCGATAGGAATACTATGGCAACAGCAATGCAAGGAAAAAAAGCATGAGGTACTTTCTAGATACAAAGCATCATCTAGAAAGACATTTATGAAATGAGACTATTTCTAATGATATACAATGTTTAATATCTCTCATTTTTCTATGTATAATTAACATAAATACCACAAAAATGGGAAAACAGTATCAATACAAATCCGAAAGTGAAAGGAAAGCCTAAAGAAACTGCAAATGGAAATGGCAGAATCAGACAAAACAGGACATTAAAAGAAATTGTCAAAAGAGAGCATGTGAATGGTAACGGTGAAAAAAGTTAGAGATTAACTAAGACAGACAGACTAGATAAAAATACAAAGAGAAAAAAAGAAAGGAACCGAGCAGAAAGGCAGTCAAGAGTACAGCGTATGGAAAGACTTTCTTGATGACTAGAATATAGAGGCAAAAAAAAGTATGGAAGGCTAAATAGAGTAGTCCAACTCTAAAGGGCCCTTCATAAAATCCAGTACTCACACTTTTAAGGTGGTTAAAAAAAAATTAAGAACTGTTTAACAGAAGGTAACATTAAGCTTGCCAAGCCATTTTCCCAGCTTTCAAAAGAACACATTGATGTCTGTACTGCTGACTTCTGTAACTAGCAAGGCAAATGGCCCAGATGGACAGGATGCAGGGTAGGAGGAGAAAAAACAATCTGAGATCTGCCCTCTTTCATCTGAGTATCTATGCACTTAAACAGACCTGCTTTTTGTCCAATATACTCAATATTAATAGCATAATTTAAATATTATCATTGTTCATTATTATCTTCATTTAGCAGCTGTCAAATCATACCTTGAAAAGTAGATAAAATATAAAAGCTTTAACAACCTAATGGAGTATGATGTGAAGGTAGAATCTAAATCTGTTTTTTTATACACAGGGCTCTACCTGGTCCCACCTCAGTCAGAATTCCTGCAGCTTATTACAGGACTTGACTGCTATTTCTCACTTAAAAAGAACTACAGAAAAGTAGTGAATGCAGTAAAGAGTCCAGGTGTCCACCTCAGATAAAAAAGCAACACTATTTCTTGATACCTAGGTTACGTTTTGACTTAGAGCAGGAATAAACGCACTGTGGTAGTATTTTGTAATTGCTATATCAAGTTTTAATTTTAAAAAAAAACATTATAGACTATTTTAAAAATTTAGGAATATTACACTGAAGTCCAAAACTATATCAATATTCAAATATTGAAACCATAATAGAGAAAAAATCCTGAGAAATATCACTCCCATTCTTATCTTCATATTCCTGAACTGATTTTAATTACATGAACAAATTCAGCTAGTACACTACATTTTTGCAATCTATTACCCCTTTCATTTGCTGCTAATCCACTCCTTAAAGATGAGTGTTTAAATCCCTGAGTGAAAACAGTGTTTCTCAGAGCAAAAGATTCATGTGACATGGGCGCTATTTATCAGTCAATAGCGATTATGTTATTTAACTGAAGAATGAGTTATTTGCAACTATTAAGTTTACAAAGGCTCCCTCTAAAGTGTCCACTGATAATTAAGCAGTTCTAGGCTATACGCCAGAGGCTTTGAATTTCTGAATCATGTTGATATGGATTTCAAATTTATCCAGTCCACCTCAGCTGAAAAGTTAGGTAGGATCTCTTCTGGTACTGCAGATCTTTAGTGTTCAATGTTTTGGTTGTGTTTTTTTATTGTTGAGTTTTGGTGGGTTGTTGGGTTTTTTTCTGTAAGACATAGCTGAACACAGCAATGTCATCCTTTGTCATCACACAAACCATGTTTCGTTTAAAAAACTGGCTGGGTTTGATGGTGGTTAACTTTTTTTAAAAAGTAGAGACTTTACTAGTACTTCTTACTGGTTTTGATGACATTAACAAATACTACAAAGCTGCTGCCTCACAGGAACCTCCCTAATTTTTTTCAAGGCCAGGCAGAAACGATAACAATCAATCTGAACTCATTTTCACACTCTATAATGTTTCAAAGAGAAACTATCTTGCAGCCATCAATATTTACCCACGGGATCCACTCCCTACAAAGTATATTTTATGATGATAGCCAAAGAAAAAAAAATACCTCCAAGAGAAACACACAATTTGTTATATTATCAGGGCTTTCAAACTCATTCCCTCATATGATTTTACTCTAAATCCACTAAGGGACTGATGTATTGTATTCTTTGATCTATTTTTATTGGCGTGATGGTACTGACTTCAATGAGGTTTTTTTAATTTGATTTTTTTCTCAGTGATGAACAAAATGAAACTGGAAATTCTTATCGCCAGGAGAAAACATCACCCCACATCCATTTAAGTCAATAAAATAATTAAATAAGCGTGAACCACAACATGCTTACAGTTGCATGCTCTCTTCATTCTGAGTCTTCAAGACTGCAGAAATAGAGTGGTTTTAGGGTTTTGGGTTTTTGGTGGGTTTTTTTCCTCTTTTCCATCACAGAGGATAAGAAACACTCTTCACTTGAAGAAATAAAAAGTTAACAACCAAAAGGCAGATTCTTGCAGCCACATGAAGAAGCAGTCAAGGTGTGGAAAACAACCAATTAATAAATTCTTACTGCAACAGAATTCTATATTCCTGATGTTACTCTGCAACTAAAAGGAAGAGTGCTTATTAAAACTTGTATCAAGATGCTGGAAACAGAGAACAGAACTATAAATACGCAACAAGCAGTAAGCATGCTGAATAGACAAATTTTAACTCAATCACATTGATATATGGCATAAAGAGTAATTTCACTTAATTGATTTCAAATAAATCCCTATGAAGCTGAAGTCTCTTTTTTACTAAAATAAGTAGCACAGTCCATGTTTGGACCTAGCAACCACTCTGCAAATATTTTTAAAATATCCTGTAAATTATTTCAGAAATAAGAATATAGCAGTATCAAATTTATTTATATACCAGAAACACTAGGAAACAGATAGTCCTGCTATTAGCAGTGAAACAGCTTTGCACCAGAGCTATGTCGAAAGCTAACAGCTGAGAACAGGAATCTTGGAAAAAAAAGGTGAAGATCGCCCTGATATATATGGCTAATTCCATTTTCTTAGAAAGAAACACCGGGATATCGGAAAAAATAGAAAAAAATCAAACCAACCAACAAAGAAAAAGAAAACTCCACAAAAAACAAATCCAACACACAAACCTTCCATAATGCTGCTGAATGTCACAACTCCAAAGCTAACAAAACTTTGATCTACAAATTCAAATACCTATTCACTAAAATTCAATGACTGACTTTCAAAAACAATACCAAACAATCAAGTTAACTGTACTATTCATAAAGTCATTTTCTAGTGTTTTATTTGTGTGTTTGTACACATGAATACATTTTACAAATCAACTGAAAATTTCTTTGTTTTTATTCCTTGAAGATCTGCTCATGCCTCTAATCTGAAAATTAAATCTCTCCTAAAGCAAACAAAAGTAATTCATGAACCACTGGCAAGAAAATGCACTATCACAAGAAGAAATTATGTGAAACCATATATGCGATAATTGGATGTATTTCACCTTAAGACATATTTTTATTCATTTAAAAAACAAATTTTATTTTTGTCACTTGTGTATGGCAATTGTCAAGATCACCTGTTTCACACAACACATTTTGCTTCACTGCCTCACTGCCAGTTAATAACTTTTGTTATTGAATAGCAGAAAAATACACTTCACAGTGTCTATGAAACAATTCAAATATTCGCAAATATGGGATTAGGATAGGAATACTGCTCACAGCTGAATACTATATTGTCTATTAACTACTTATACTAAATACAACTCTGCCTAGAGTCCAGTCATATACAACCCAAAATTTCTACATCCTAGAGTAGCAAAAATCAACTGCATTCTTGCATCCTCCCCTCAATTCAAAACACAGAGATGATATAACTACTATATTAACTTATACTTCACATTTAACCAAGTTCCATTTGTGAGAACATTGTTCCCAAAACCCAAAGAAAAAATTAAAAAAAACCAAACAATATATATTGTATTTGATCTTTTAAAATAGTCACGAATTTAAAAAAAATAAAACCTTCTATTTATATTTTGTAATTCTTGTTAAAACCCAAATATCTGGAATTTTGCAGCAGTT
>JAHREE010000559.1:11510400-11551194 GCA_033628505.1 Tringa tobata | reverse complement strand
CATGCATAAGTACTTAGAAATTCCCTGCAAGTTCGGGCCCGAGTTACCATAGGCTGGGCTGCTTAAGTGCCAGTGTCTCAAAGGTTAAGAGGTTATTCCCAGCTCCCTTTCTCAAAGCCACTTCAGTGCAACACTGCTGGTACAGGATTTCAGTGGCATGAGGGAAAAAAATCCCTGTATTTGGAGTCTACAAAGTTTTTTGGGGATCACTCAAAGTGAAAGGTGCTGTATACATAAAAGGTGTTAGCTAATTGCAGCTGCAGCGTAGTCTGGCTTTAGAAAAGAATTCTGTAAGGAAGAAGTGAACCACCCTCTTTCTTCTACTAGCTATAGGAAATAAGTGTCTATAAAAGAAAATGAAAAGCAGTTTGAGAAAAGATTTCTCGTGATTTAGTAAGTGGGAGACCAAGGGCATCTGAGTTTGATATCAGCTAGTTATAGTTAAAAGGATTAAGAACAGGCCTTACTAATTCATACCTTACATTATTAAGAGCATGAATTTATCTGTTATAATATCATAATATGGATAAATATATATTTGCAATTCAAATTCATTAATATAATTTGATTATTTTCTTGTGGTGCAACTCTGTCTTTAATTACCTGTTTTCTTCCAGTCCTCCTAAGAAGGAATTCTCTTCTTACTACACTTGTAGCTTGAAATGACCTTTGCTTCAATAACTTGATACAGTGCTAGTAATTGAAGATAGTAACAATAATAATAATTTGATACTGTGCTTTCTGCAATTTTTTTCACATTAATTGATGTAATTTTCAAACAAAACATGTATAGCAAATGATGCATGAATTGTAACAAACTTTAAATTAGTCCTTTATATACTGGAGTAGGACTAAACTTTCAATAACTCACTACTAGCATATGCATGACTATTAAAGATAGACCAACTTTTGAAAAGTTAAATCATGTAAATTTTAAAGAAATTTCTTCATAATAAAAAGTATTATGCCTTGTTGATATATAAGAAAAATACTCCTTAATTCAATAGTTTACGTAGACAAAAATGTAAAGTATTCTTCTCTGTTATTTAAAAAAAAAAACAAAACAAAAAGAGATTAGAATCATCTAACCATCTAAGTTAGATGGTAAAATATTCTGGTAAAATACCTTCTAGGGCATAGCACCTCTCATCCTGACAGATCCCCAAACTGCTGTAGAGATTGCAAACACGTGAATTGCTTCTCAAGGCACTGAAATTCAGTGCCAGGAGCACTACACTAAAGTGATTCTGGAAAGGGGATTGAAAACTAAATTATCCAGTGGAAAAATTATCCAGTTGAAATGATGGAGCATAGCTGTTTAGACATTGGAGAAGGCAGCTACCAAGATTCAGTCAGACTACTTGTACAAAAGATACTCAGTAAAAACGGTCACAGAATTGCATAAAGCAGAATTATATTAATAGTTTAAAATGTGTTACAGCAGTTTGATGTGTAGGCCCTGATTCTGTACTTTAAATTTTGTTTTACCTGTATAGTAAACATGGTTTAAAAAGCAGAGGATCTGGTCAAAACTTTTCTATTAAGTTGATTCAAAGCCTGCAGAAATCAGTGGCATCTTCTGTAAGGTTTGCAAAATTTGCCAGAGCTATAGCTCTGGAAAACAAATGCCTTAACTTAAGCATAAAGTGAGAGTGCCTACATATCTCAACAACAGAACTTTATTAAATATTTACATAGACTGCTGTGTGTCAGCATTGAATACTTAATCTCAGATTTTATTCCAAATGTCAAGATAGATCAAAACAAGCTATGGTCTTGACTGAAGCCTGCCATGGTAAAACTGATGCTTAACAGAATCTCAGAAAACTTGATTTCTAAAGTTTTGCCTAGATCCATAAACTTTATAAAGATACCATAGCTCCTTGTACTCAAGTAATGGAAAATGTGGTGTCTGCATTTTTTTACTGCCTCCTCACTGAAATGAGTCAACAATTAGGATGAAATAAAAGGGTTTTTTTAATGTGAACAAAACATTTCTACCTAGAAATCTGCATGTTCATTGACTCAGTTTGGCCAGACTAATGTCAATGACGTCCAGATACAAGCAATGTGGCATGGACTTGAGCTTGTAATGTATAACAGAAAAGTTTGGGATATCATTTCCCATCCTTTCTCCTTCTTCTGACATAGTGCAAGAGGATGAACAGCTTTTTAAGAAGGGTGAAGTCATAACTACATTAATAATGAGAACAGTGTACTTCTGTATAACAGAGTCCTGAAGGTCATTAATGTTCATGAAAAAGCTTTTAAAAATCATATTGAAGTGCATTTTCTAACATAGTATCATGGGCCTATGATATGTTTTATCATTGCTGGTACACTGCACAGAACATTTTTTAAGAAAATAGAATATTAGTTTTTGAAAGTAGGAATTAAATGGGGGAAAATCTTAAAAAATGTGAGCAATTATTAAAGTTTCAAATAGATGTATATTCTTCTTCCTCTGTTTTGTCTAAAATCATGTCCCTACTCTACAAACGCAAGTGAAAAAACTACTTTTGCATATAAATAGAGTGACGTCACCACTTGATAACTTCTTATTGTTTAAATGTAAGAAAGATAGAAAAGAGCACAAAAAATACTACAGAATGCATACCAGCCTATTAGCTGAAGTCATCACAACACAGAGACTCTTTGAATAACATGGGACTGTATTAAATACTGCATAATTTGTAAGTTTTATCATGCTTTGCATTTTGGTGACTTTGTTTCAATCAACTAGAAACCACCAAGAGCTCTTTGGTTTTTTCTGGAAATTAGATGTTTGTATTAGGGTTGTAATAGAATTGTCATAGAAACATGTCAGACTGATCCTCTACATCAGCTAATTATGCTTCCAAATCTAAGACCTACCAAGAAAATGCTTGTTTTTCTTTATATGCAGAAGTTGGTTTCAATGACTTAAGCAAGATCAACGCAAGTGACACAAGGACATAATTATACGTTGCTTCAGAAGATAGAAGAACAACAGTGGTAAGATTAACTGCTTCATCAATTACTGGTGTAAGAAGTAGAAATATTGATTTGTGATTAAATGAACAGAGAAAATAATAACATTTCAAATCCTTAACCTCTGACAATGTACCTGTCAATCAGAACTCCTAATGATTTCTGGTGAAATAGATGCTTGGAACTTAGAAAATTTAAACCCTGAGTGTCTCGTAGAGAAACCATGGTGTTCTGTTCGTAAAATGTATCAGAATTCCAATGTTGTGTTATATGCAATATGTATTAAGTGCAATAGAGCAAATTTCCCAAAGCAAATGTTGTATTCTGGTATGGTAACTGGAATTATTATAGTATTGTGATATTGAAAAGTTGCCACAATTTCTCTTACAGCATCATCGTAAGGAACAAAATATTGGAAGGTTTAACAGCATTACTGGAATACTTTCCTGGACCTTAATGATGTTAGTCCCATGTATACTTTAAAGTACTTTGAATTTTTTCAAACATGCCAGTATATAGAAAGTGTATTATATAGTGTCTTAAGTTTGCCAAATAAAATTCCACTATATTTTATGTGACACAGTACATTACACCTATTTTCAGATATCCAGAGATGATGAATTCCTAGAAGCAGTCTAATGTCTCATAGTGATGTTCCTCTATGCATCAGTAGAAACATGTATTTCATCAGTAGTTCGTTCACTACTGCTTCTACCAGCATTAGTGATGGGATTGTATATTTTTTTTGATTGTGTGATCGTGTATCACAGATTTTTTCTTTTTTTGACAGAGTTTGAGGGGGCATATTATTCCTTAGTGCACAGCGTGGATGGATGTTGCATTGTTTTAAATGGAGAATCATTCTCTGTAACATGAGGGATACTGCCAAGTCTGATTTCTTTAAAATCAATTCAAGAGATTCATGCTCAGACTTGGCTGGAATATGGAGGTGTAGACTTTTTGATCAAATCAAAAAATACAAGTACTCGTAGTTCCTTTTCTATTGGGATGCAATGTTTTCTTGTAGGACAAAAAAAATAATTAGGTGTGTTCATGGAACACACTATATTCTGCCATATGTTTGCTGGTGTATTCTACTCTTGCTAATATTAAAGCACATAGATATCAGGTTGAAATATCTTAGAAAAATATATTAGAAAAATATGATCAGTCATCTGAATCCATTGTTTCAATTCATATGATTTTGGGAGAAAATGAAACAAGTTATTTCACTAGTTGCACAATGCCCTTTCTTATACAATTAGAAATCAGTGCAGTGGCGCTTCCTGTTGTTCATTCATTTGTTTATTTATAACAGAGACATTAGGGGAATTCAGTTGAAAAATATCTGCAAGATTAATTTCCAAGCTGATGACCAAAATAGTGTTGCCTGGAATGCAGATTTTATTCCATTCCTTGGTTCAGAGATATACTTCTCACAGGGTCTCTGCAGAACAGTAAAAGCTTTGCACTCTCCTTGACTGCTAATATTTTAGAATTCTATCAATGATAGATAAAATAATCATTAGAATTTCAGTCATCTCATTAGTCTTGCATTTGACCTGAAATTAAGAAGGTGAATAATCACATTGAAATAAATCTGTGGTGAATTATTTAACCATTCAGTTGAACAGTAAAACTATTTTAATGAAGGCTTGTTATTAAAATGATTATTTCATTACATCTTGAATAAATAAAATTTATACTTTTTTTAAAAATCAATGTCCAAAAGCTTGAACCGAACACCACCTCAAGTTGCCATGTAGCAACCACAAGCCTTCAGTTACTGAAAACCAAACCAATCCAAAAAACCCCAGCAAGGCGTTGCTTTGCTTACTATTCTTAATTATTGTTTTTATAGATTGCTATCTGGGATCAGATTGAGTGTATGTGTACAGGTAACTAATATAAGATTAGGTCTTATATTTTCTCCTTAGAAACAATAAATAATGCTGATCCTTTTCATGGTTTTGAGCATAATACAATAACATAATACAATAAATACAAGGTTTCTAAAACAAATGCTACTACTACATTGTACTTGCCAGTTTTTAACTTCACTTCAAGAGAGCTAAGAGCTTACAATTTAGAGAATATGCAGGTTAGTATTCCGTCTTTCAGTGTGAAACTTTGATCTTTTATAGTAGTGGGAAGAAGACAAACGCATATAGCTAGATATTTCAGTGATGCCAGCACTGTTAAGACATTGCTGGGTAAGAGAAGAATGTTTTCGCTCCAAGTATGAATGAGTTAGTGGTCTTCCTTAAGCAAACATAAAGAGAGGAACTAAATATTGTCTGCAAGACAAGAACAAAATAATTGCATGCTAAGTTTGTTTTAGGTAGGTTGTAATAGCTGCAGATTTCCATGGATATGATACTTTTTATGAGGTAGTTTAAATGCATCATCCTCTATTAGAAATTAAAGATGCATTCTTATTTACTACTTTTTCACTTAGTGCTTTTGCAAATTGTCTTTGTGTGACTCTTCATTACTATGTTTTGGCAAGCAGGCCACCTAGTGCCTAACAATAACAAATACTCTATAATGACCTTAAGTGTTCTGCGACAAGTAACAGTACGCTTAGTTGACTGGATATCAAAATTATGTTGCCATGTTACAACTCTGCAAAAATAATAGAGAAATAAATTCCATTCTTCCCTGAGTAGGATTATGACAGATTCCTGTAAAAATTTAAATATGCACCTTTTCTTAAGAAAGATCAAACTCTTCTTATTTAAAAGCTTATTTATAAGTAATCAAGCTACTTGTAAAATTTCAGTTATTGCAGTCTGTTGCCAAAAAAATAAATTCCATTCTTCTTCTACAAGTAAGTTTTCCCATTATTCTTGGACACAAGTAATTTCTAATTTAATCTAATAAAATGAAGAATCATGCAGGATTTTAATAGTGTGAATGACACATCTGGTAGTACCATTGCAAGGGGGATTTCCTCTTAATTTCATTTGTGTCCGTATTTTAGAGTCCAGTTCAGCTTCTTTTAAGATTGTTGGCAAAGTTTCCATAAACATCAAGAGATACAGTGCCCATTAAGCTTTTTGTTTCATCTTGGTGATATACTGCTTTCCTGTATACTGGAATTAAAATTCAATAATCTCAAGAAGCAGCCAATAGTCCCTCAAGTAAAAAAGACTGCTTCCTTCTTTACTCAGTTTTAAATTACCCTTAGTGCCTTCCTTGGAACAGTGAGATTTTAAGCCTGTGAAAAAGCTATGTTTAAAGTTATCAAAAGATTCAGAAAATATTTTCTTATTCAGATTCTATAGACCAATTTTCAAATATTCTAATTTGACATGTCTCCATAAAATGAAGTCTGTCACAAATGGCTTAGTCAGAACCAATGCTTTAATCCTCCTAAACTTCAGTGGAATTTAGGTTCCCACAGCACTGAGAGATGTATATCCGGTGCTGGATATCTCATGCAGTGCTGTTAAAGTCCAAGTTAAATATTTTTTCAAAAACCCATTTACTCCAGAAAGCATAATACCATGAATCTTCTGGTTCAATTTATAAACTTATTTAGGACTTATGTGTGTATATATACACTGCTTATATGGGAAAGAAAGAATGAAAAGCATTCAATTAAATGCCATTTTGAGCATTAAAGCAAAATTTAACAAACATGTCCACTGCTTACAAATCTACCTCGAGGGAATAGTTAGAAATTTTCTTTCCCCAAGATACTCAGCACTCTTCAGGTGACAGTGACCATATTACTGTACAATACAATCCAACACCATTTCGATTGCACTGCATTTACTACTGATTAGATTTACTTTAATGGGGCATTTATAGTTAAAAAAAAAAAAACAAGCCAAATAATCCAAGGCATTAGATCTCTCTAGAACAGGAAGTAAATTCTGAATGTGTTTGAAAGAAAATAATCTTTTGTTCTTTGGTAAATGAAAGCTCCCATTTGCCAAATTTCATGTCCTACCTAAAATTTAGATTCACAACAATAAAATTCCCCTGTAGCATTTTGTGAGCTTTTTGGAGTTTCACAGGTAAAAGGAATTACCCTTTCTGAAACATTATAGTCTTATTACTTGTCTCTTCATATATATACTAGTAATATATTAGAAGAATAAAGGACACCCATCCACACCTGCTTGATTGATTCCTTCTGCTTTTGTGATTTGAACATTAATAACATCAAAAACCCCAAATTGAACCATTATTTATGCGCTGCCCCAAAGAATCTGGAGACTGTATTATAGAGCCAGTAATGTCTGGCATAATTAAAAACCAGACATGAAATGACCAAGATGGTTACAATATATGAAATTAAAATGTATCGAACTGATACAATCTAATGCCAACACACTGGGTTGAGATAACATTCCCAGAACTACGAATCACAGGCTAAATTGATTTCTAATGGGGAAACAGTGGACAATCATAAGGATTAATTTTCAGGTTTGCTGGGGCTTCTGGGCCAGACAGAGTTTTCACTTTTTCTAATCTTGAGGAATCAGTTATGAAGCAGGATCCAAAAAGTGAAAACATCAATAGTGGCTGCAAGAATGGCTACACTACCAATGCTGCTTGTTCTTTGCTGCCTAGCAGTTTTCCTTCATTCAGAGTGGCAACTGTAAAAAAACTTAATTGAACTATGTGGTAGAGTAGAGGACCTGTGACTGGTTGCTGTCACCAATGTGTAACATCCCTTGGGTGACAGGTTCTCTCATTCATCTGAGTGCTCATGCATATTGACAAGGATGCTGCCTGCCAAAAATGACACTACTGTACGGTATTTCTTTAGCTGTACTTTACCTTCTAGACTGCTGCATGCCAGAGGACAATCTGCAAACCCAGACTGTTTTTCACAACTAGATCCTATACCAACTGCATTATTTCAGGTCCTTAAGAACCAGGGTCCTTCCTGGGAAAACAAATATATTTTTTTTCTAATACAAGTGCTAGGACTTCAGGGGAGTGAAGTCATGCATAGAAAGGCTTCTCCTATTATAAGGCTAATCTGTAAGGCTCTGTCTTTATTCTTCCTATCCTCAGTGTAAGACCAGATTAGAAATGGCAACAAAAGGTTTCAGTTTCCCGACGGACTAAAGTAGGCTGGAGGGACGATGGAATTGGCTGTTGCAGTTTCAACGTTGGCATGTGTTCTAAGCTCAAGTACCATACACTGGTGCAAGTGGAGTGTAAAAATGACAGCATATCTATGTATCAAATCTAGTCCTGCAGCAGAAACACTGGTATTACTTGCAAAGTGGTTAATCGTTTATAATTCTTCTATTTGAGGAAATGGCCAATAGTATTAGCCGTGCAAGCCTCTGTGGGCTAATGTAATTAGTCTTATGCATTTTAAGACCAGATAGAATGGTATTAGATAGAATGGAGGACTATTTTAATTGGATGATGGCAAAATCCCTCTAAGCACTATGGCTGTCTCCTGTGTTCAAAATCCTTTAAAAAGTTCACAGATTCCAATTGTTTTCTGCAGTAACAGCATTTCTATCTAAATTATATTAAACGTGTCAGCTCATTTTCAGAGTAAAAATGATAAAAGCACATTCAACTTCTGCAAAGCTGATCACTTTAAAGAAAAATATAAGATAATTAAAAGCTGTTACAACTGACAATTCTACACTGTAGCTTCAAAATTCTCCCCTAATTACAGCTGCTAACTTTTAATAGCAACTGTAACAGTGAGTCAGATTTGACATCACAATAGCATCCAAACCTCTTCTTTGGGGGAAAGGCTCTTGGGAAAATACAATTACAAGGTGAACATATGCAGCCAAGACCATTGCAAGTTTTGAAAAGCCAGTGATTGCTTTCATTTTTATTCTTGTTGAGAAATCTAGATTAGTTCCCCTTTGTTTGAATGCAGTCTTTTTAATATGGTCATATGTAACCAGGTGGAGCTGATACCCTGAAAATATTAAGGGGCCTTAAAGGGAATGGGCACTGCTCCTTGAAAAGACCACCTTCTGTAGATAATTTCTGAAGCAAGCATAGAGCCGATATAAATAGCTTTATACCATTCCTGTTCTTGTAAAGTATTTGCATGACAGGGCAGAGGAAGGACATTCTGAAGCGCACTGTACTTCTTGGTTTGGTATTAATTAACCTTTTCTCAGTTTGGTATTAATGTGTTATAGAAGGCGGAGAAATTCTGAAACTGCTATAGCTTAAAAACAGTGAATGTTTTTGCCCTCCAAGAATATAGTGTCTCCATTTCTTTAACAATGATTAAAGGAGAGATGAAAATGAAAATTAGAGCCAGTTAATGTTTTTCCTCAGTGGTACAACAGGAGCTGTTGATTTCTGGTCTACCAGTCAGCCTGACTGAAGACTGGGCCAGCATGTGTCTCCTTTAAGCTTGTGCAATTGCTATGTCTTTCTACGAAATGAGGATACAAAAGTGGAAATGTCCAAATTCTGTATCAGCACAAACTGAGAAAATTCCCATGATGGACATTTTGTCCAGAGCCTGGGAAGACTTTATAGATCCTGTGCTTTATCTGTTACCTGCATGTTAACTCTTGAGGCTACATACACATCTCTATCCTCTAAAGACACTTATTAACCCTCATGTAAATTTAGGGGTATGTACTACATCTGACATCCTTTAAACCAAAGTGCTTTTTAAACCAATTCAGTTTCAGTGATACTTATCAGTCACTGAGAATTTGCTTAGTTGAAGAAGTAGTTCCATCAGATTGTATTGGTGATTCAGTGCACAGAGAAATTGCAAAATATCTTCTGAAAAAGAAAACACACAAAATTTAATCACTGGTCTACTGTACAGAAATGAATGCTAAGATCATTCTAAGATCAATACAGTGTTAGAATAAAAACTGAATCAAATTCTTTTCTCAGATAGTCAGCGGTTTAAGTTTGTGAAATTAATGGGCAATTCTTTGTACACTTCATGGCTTACCCTGTCTGTTTCTAGCATTGAGCAAAATTACTATTAAGTAATTATTTCTGAGGAAATCTTTCAGCTTAAAACTAATGCCAACATTCAGGTATGGAAAACTTATTTCTGTAGAGTTTGGCCTGCTACACATCCAAGCAGAAGGATGAGCAGAGGAACATAATGATGGAGCTTTCTGTGCCTACAGCATCTTCTGATTTGTGATATTTCATAATTCCCAGAGTGATACACAGTCTATTTTGAGAAAGGGTGGAACAGAACAGTGAGAAAATATGAAGTGTCGACTTACCATCCCTTAACAAAAATCTTTAAGATCCAGCTACTTGTAAAATCCTTATCTCTGTTGCTGAATAGCTACTAAGAGCTGCCCCCAGGACCTCTAGAGTCTTGAAAGGAACCACCATCCTGTTTCCATAGTAGGACATCGAGACATCAGTTAGGTGCTCTACCACAACGGTCTGATACAAGGGTCTGCAACAAGACAGTTTCCATGCAGCCCTCCTGCTACATTTCTGGTTACATTATATTTTTTTTTAAATATGTGGTGGCCATTATGGAGTGAAGTATGTAGAGCAACTAATATGGACTCATACATTGTTGCCATTCAGAGGACTAAAATGTGAACCATGTATCCATGTGAAACCCTTTCAAGGCTACTCTTGGCCTGGCTGTACCCTGTGTGGACCTCACTTATATCCCTGCCTCATGGCCTAGTCATCAGTTATCCTGACCCTCTGACATTCACTCCAAAGTGATCATAGGGAGGAAAAACATTGTTAGTGATGTTTCAGGTCTCATCTGGTTTTAAAAGTAATTGAAGGGAAACATTTCGTTCCATTTTAAGTATCCCAAGAGTAGAAGTTAGTGGAAAATAATTTCTAAGAGCAAATGAAGAAGATTCTAAAAGAAAAATACCCAAGGGATCACATCTCAGACACAAATATTTTTTTTTAAATTACAGGTGCTCATAATTACTTGTAAGGGAGAAAACTAATTATGGCAGTCTTCAGGGAGCTTAAACATGGTAAATACTGAGAGAAAGCAGCCTGGGTTTTTGAAAGTTATTTGTATACAATGCTTACACTTGCAGTCCTTGCTGGTATGTTAGTGTCTCTCTTTTATTTTCCCTTTGTTTTTTTTTTCCCATTTTGTTATTACACATAAGTATTTTTATTTTATATTAATTAGTAAGAAATAATCCTCTTTCTGAATTTTCTGCTTTTGAAAGTTTTAAAAGGTTTTCTTTTTATACACAGAGAATATTCCCATGGTCACTAAATGAACACATGAAATCTTTGTGTTTATCAACAAAAAAGCTGTCTGAATGTATTCTGTATTGCCAGTATATATTTAAGCCGTGGTGGGAAAATGTAATTATTTTTTTTTTCAAATATGAATGGCTGTAGATACAAATAATAAACATTGAAATATTTTTCATATGTTACTATGGAAAATTGCTGTTGCACTAGAACACACCATATGATAAGAGGTGGAGATGTGTCTTAAAAGATCACATTCAAACATTTAGAACAGCTAAATATGTTCTGAATAAGGATTTTGCATATGTCCTAGATACTGTTATCTTCTATATACAATGTATTGAATTGTTTTTCAGACTGAAATTACCACAACCCCAAGAAAAATGTGTACAAGCTATAAGCCATGTGTCCCTTTCTACATGTCAACTATGTTGGCAAAATAACAAGCAGAAAAGAAAAAATTCAACATTATTGTATGTTATTTAGCTAGCAGGTTACTACAGCATGTATAGATTCATCAGTAAGTTCTAGGGTTAATCACAATAAATTAGAATTAGGTACACAATAAACTATTACTACTCAGCACTGTGGTTTATCATACATGGCTTCCGGTTGCATGTCATTCAGACAGTATGCTCTGAGCTTTAAAAATCTCCCCCTCCACTGACTTTAGTAAAACAGAGAAGATTGAAAAACTGAATGAAAGAAAAGAGACATTTTTTTCTGTTAAAAAAAAATAGCATCCCCCTACTTCCAATATTCTTCCTGGTTTTTACACAAAAATATTTTAAATAAACCAAACCAGAGCCTACCTCAGCATAATCCCAATAAAGCCAACAGCATAGAGATGTAATTAATTTTAAATAACAGTACAGCCATGTGCTATATTATTTTGGTTTGTATTGACCTTCCATTGACTTGGACAAGACTTTCATTGCCCTACTTCGATTGGATTCAAAGTTAATTTTGACATTCTGAGAGATTCACTGTTGGGTATTTCTGATCTTGTATCATTCCAAAATATTTGCATAGCAAAAAATCTGTTGTATACAAGGCATAAACTGTCTCTAATATCATGACATTAAAAATTTTGTCCCCTGAACGCTAACTTTGGTGGCAATGAGTAACTCTACTTGCTGTAGTGATTAGTTATAGACTCAGTATATGTGTTACGTGGCTTCAAATTACGGTGCCCTGGAAGTGAAATTCTCTGAACAGTTAAAGATATTTTTTGTTATCAGCTTTTTACTTGGTACTGCTAGTTAAGGGATCAGTTAGGTCTAATTCTAATATTCTTTTTTGTATACCTTCCACTTGGATCAGATCTATTTGAATTTGTAACAAACAGTCACATTATCTATTTCATCTAGGTCCCAGTGACAAATTCTTAAATAATCAATCAGCAATTAATTACCAGAAAATAGCTACGCCTCACTAAATTTGCTAAAATGTGCTTAGCTATACAAGTGTGTTCATTAAGACATTCCTTGATACATTATAGCAGTCTAGAAGCAACATTTGATCAAGACCCTGCAGGGACAAAGGAAAACAAGTAGGAGAGTACAGACCCTGGACTTTCAGAGGACAGACTTCAGCTTAGGCAGGGATTTCTTTCATGTGGGTGAGATCCTGTGTGAGGCAGCTCTGAAAAGAAAAGGAGCTGAAGAGAGCTGGCAGACCTTTAAGGGCAACCTTCCGCAAGCAGAACACTCCATTCCGATAACCCAGGAAAATAAGCAGATATGCCAGGAGACCTGCTTGGTATCACAGAGAGCTCATGACTGAGCTCCAGTACAAAAAGGACATACACAGGACCTGAAAGGGAAGACAGACAATAGAAACTTTGCCTCTCTGGCTCTTTCCTTAGGGCAAAGGTCTTTATGCCTAAAAACACAAGGTTCAAGGAGGAAAGGAACTACCAGCATGGAAAAAATCCCAGAGGACAAAGTCAGGCCCTTTACTGAGGTGCACAGGGAAAGAACAAGAGACAGGCTCATAAACTGAAATGGGAAAGGTTCTGATTGGATATTATGGCAAAAAAAATCACTTGGGATAATTTAGCATTGGAGCAGGTTCCCCAGAGATATTGTGGAATATCTGTGCAGGTTAAGACATGGCTGGACGAAGCCTAAAGCAACCAGATCTGACTTCAGTGCTGACTTTGCTCTGAGAAATAAGGATGTTGAAACTCCCAAGGTTCCTTCCTATGTGAATTATTCTATGATTCTATAAAAATTTAATTGCAAGGATAAGATACAGGTATAAAGATGAGCTTGATTTGTGGAATGCAGTACTTTCATTTCTTTAATCTTGTGCCAGGGTAAAGGTATAAAAAAAAAACCTTCACAGCTATTACATTTGTGTAAGGTCAAGAAGTCTGTGTCAGTTTTTTAATATCAGCCAAAGATTACCAAAGACAAAAACTCGATGAGCACTTTGCATAATTGAAAGGGCAAAAATTGCTCGTCAGAACTATTTAAAATAATTCTTCACAGTAACAGGCTTATTGGGCATGTTTTTCCTTTCTGCTAATGAAAATTATCTGATCCATGAAAAGAGGTTCACCTTTAATCCCAAAGACTGATTCAGGGGGGAAAAAAGGTAAGTATTTTGTATGTATTAAAGATTCATTAAACTATTCAGCACCCTTTGAAAACTGGAAAATTTCCTAGCAAATGGAAAAAAAATATTTCTCACATTATATAAATAGCACTTAATAGCACAGTGAAGCCCACCATTTTATGTTCGGGAACAATGGTTCAGTATTTGTTATGACGGTATGTGTTTTCAGTGAGAGAACGTATTCATCCTCACCGTCAGGAAAGTTAAAGTAATGCCTGCATAAAAGTAATACTATCCATGTCTTCCAGATTTAAAAATGACTGATTCAAAGCCAGAACCTGCATACCTGTTTTATTTGAATTTCTGCTTTCTGTGAAGAAAATATGTATCAATGCCATAGCCTTATTACTAGTGCATTGAGGAATATCTATATGAACCCTCAAACACTGAAAATTTCCAGCTGTTAGGGCTGTGCATCTTACATGCTGCAGTGCTTGTGGACATACAGCTAGAGTCTCTGTTATGTCCACTTGATTATTGTCACTGCTGCTCCATAATTATCATCTTAGCAAATTATATTCATTCTGTGTATCTGAAAAATGTACTTTTTTTCATTGAGGAATGACAAAATCATCATACAAAGAAACTGTAACAAAGTGGAATAAGGATATTGCCTTTAAAGATGGAATTAAGTATGCATCAGGCACAAGTACTTGGTTTTCTAAAAAACCTCTCAAATCACGAGCAACATTCTAAGCAATGATGAATTCTGATTTATTTTTAAAATTCTATTTGTGTAGTCAGTAACATTTTATATAGTTTCCCTTGATAAATGAATTACCATCCTGGAATTTCTCATAAACAACTATGTTAGTTAATTTAATTTGTTAATAGATTAAATGCAGCAGGTAACTGAAATCGATACATATTTTGTCTAAATATAATTCCAAAGAAAACAAAACAAAAAATTTTTCTGCATGTCAGCTTTATGGGTACAAACATTTTAAACGCATGTAATATATAAAGGATGCCATATCTCTCATCAGAAGTTAGAAGTACCTCAGAAAAATTTCCTTATGCTATGAAATGCAAAAAGGAGACAGAAAATACATTTTTCCCAAAAACTTATCAGAAATTATAGCCAGTAGGCGGTCGTGCGTTAACTTTAAAAAACGTGCCTGAACTTTATGACTTTCTGCCTTTACCTTCCAGCAAGGTTTATTTTTGGTTCCTTTCCAACTGAAAAATGGACTATGAGATTCTCTTCAGGTTTAAAATAATTAGTAAACCCTTAGAATACTCATTATAAATAGATCAAAGCTTCAACCCAACTTCAATACAAAGGCAAGCCTTTTAGATCAAACTTGAACTACCACCCATACCACATACGTCCTGCTGATATCTTACTTTGGGTTCTGTTAAATTATTAACACCAAAATACTGAATAATTCATTATTTAAAGAAAAATAATAAGAAACTTCATTTATAAAACTTTTTTATCAGTTACTTTTTCTGCTTTCTTCTTTCCTTTTTAATCTGGAGTGGGGTTTTTCTGTAAATGTAATGGCTCAATCCCTCATTTATAGTTGAAATAAAACTAAAGATAATTAGGAAGTCAAGAAAATGCAAGCAGGAGGCATTAGGCATTAATTGAAAAGGTAACAATAAAGATTTTTGCAATGATCAAACTCTCTTACTCTGCCAACAAGTACCAAGACTTCTTGATGACACTCCAAGATGTCCAGTTGCCAGGGCTATTCTGAATTAATGTAATCAGGTATATTAATGTGTCAGACAGAAGTGCGCCTGGACTTTACTGTCATCTACAATATCCAGTTGGATCTGAACAATAGCATAAAAGAAGCTACACTAGGAAACTGAATTCTGAAAAGAACTATATAGCTTTTTATATGTCAGAAAGTTCTCATCTGTGCAGAGTTTGTAGTTTGTCTGTATTTCAACAATACATCAATACTGAATATGGCACAAAGAATGCAGAAGTAGCAAAGTTAATCTCTGTGTCTTTAAAATGTATGAACAATACGTAATATCAGAAGCATGATATTTAATGAAAACTACCATCAATTTATAAAAATAGTAGTAAAAATGTAATTAATCAGTCATCTGTCAACTAGAATTGATGGCACATTCCTTCATGGTCTCTTTACAATAAACATGTCAGTATTCACACAGGTACACTAACCCCGCCTTACGTCTGGCTTAGCGCTTATAAATCAGAGCAACCCCTTTGCTATAAAAGTAACAAATGCATTTATATGAAGAAAAATCTAACTGCAGGTTTTAGAGTTATCATTTTCAGTATGGAACAGCATGTTTAATTTAGGAAAAAATCTAAAGCTCTTAAGATGCTTATTTTTCTCTTATTCTTTTAAGCTTCTACCATAACTTGGAAATTATTATATAAATTATTTCTGAGGGCTATTGAAATAAAAAACTTGTAATAATGGTTTGCTGCAACAGCCGGTGTACCGATGCAGAACATACTGTGTAGGTAATGATGAAAAGGTTTGCAGTATCACTAAAACCCACTTATTAGTGAAAGTGGATAACAAATTCATAAAAGAAAATGCCCTTTCACAAGACATTAGTTCAAATTATCAGTACATGTCAAAAAATAGGTTCACTCTGCGTAAAAATGAACATACTGCAAGTGCCTTGTCTTCTATCTACAAAAATATACACTATGTTTAAACACTGGTACTACAATTTAGAACTTAAATTCACACATTTTCAAGGAATTTATGTGGACTTTATTGGGTAGGTTACAGGCAATTTCTGACTTATGCACTGCCAATGTGAAAGTGGCCAATAAAACCAAAGTCCTCTTTTGCCATTATTTTCTTTTGACTTGGAGATATCTATAGGTAGAGGGGGCAAATTTTGCACTAAAATGTTATCTTCTAAATTTTTTTTTCCTATCCAAATTGCTAAGGATGTAATAATACAGAATTATGAAACCCATACTAACTCTTCTCATGTCAGGGCCAGAAAAAGCACAAAGAGCATGTATCTATTTTCACTTCATATTTGTTATTGAGGAATAAAGTTATATATTGCACTCACTTTATATTCCTAGATTCTTCAGGCCAGAATCATGTATTATGTTTGTACACCACCTTCATCAATCAATCCTAATAACTTTTCACTTCTCTATAATATATATTATAAACACCAAATAACTTTAATTTCCAAGCATCTTATTTTAATCCAGTATTATTTATGTCAGAATATTTGCTATGCCGAGACTATCAGAAATAAATAAAAATAATTTAAATAATTTAACAATAAAATACAGGTTATATAATATGTCTAAACTAAAAAAAAAAAAAGAGAAAATTTTAGAAATATTTCTTTCCTCCTCATTTATTAGTTTTTTTCATTCCTAAAAAAATATTTACAGTGACTCTGCAGGACTGAAAACTAATATTAAAAAGAGAATAACATGCAGCGAACAACAAAGATTCTTCTACTTCTCCCAGATAAAAAATACAGCCATTCATGCTCCAGTACTGCAATCTCAATAACTGTTTCTCAGTATTATTCCAGTTTTGCTCTTTTCACACTTGCTTGAATTCACCATATAGATTTAAACAGCTGCACAGTGTATAGTGGACAGTATATTACTGTATAGCAGCTCAGACTAAATAAGCAGATCTTTCTTTTGGCTTTTCATCACAGCCACACTAGGCTGCCTCTATTAATTCAAGTCCTTTGGTATAATGTATCTGGCAAAATGAGGCACCAAATGTTTTCCACAAGTTACAGAGCAGTGATGAAATTTGAAATAAATTATCCTTCGCTGCTACCCTAGAAACAGAAAATGAAGCAAAGTTCTGTGTCATTTTGTAGTTGGGTGGGTTGAAGTTGCAATGTATTTTAATTTAAATAGGAATGGGAATCTTTGCTACCTCACACTTATGCAACTGAGACTATATTCAGATTAACTGATAGTTTTAACAGAAGGTACAATTCCTTAAATTGAAGAGTAGCCTTAAAAACAAAGTCTTATTGTCTAAGTGGTTAAATTTTATTTTGGAAACATTATACTAATTTTAGTTGATACTCATGCATTTAATCTACTTGACACAATTTTACATGTATTCACATTCTTATTAAAGGTGTTTTTTTCTGCAGAAAAATAAAATGTAAAAAATATTCAGCAGCTGAAGCAGAAGTCAAGCCAAAAAGTATTTCCTCTGAGACATGAATAACTCATGGATTCTTATGGATTCTAGCTTTCAAACCAGCTTCATACAAAGCTTTTGGTCAATTTAAACATACAAGAGTGTACTTGCATATGCCTCTCATTAGCATTAACTGACAATTGAAAAGCAGGATACAGTTTTCTTATTTCTCATAAAACTTTGGGAATTTAATCACTCTTCCAGGATGGAAGATTTATAGGTAATTCTTCCAGTAATCTTAATGGGAATTCCATGCATTAAAACGTGCATGAATATAAAATTCTAAGAATACAGATTTTTGGTTTAAAAGTTTTTCATTTCCTTTTCCATGTGCATGTAAATCAGCACGGTTAAGCATAAATTGAAAAGGAATTTAGAGTGATTACTTTGTTAGTAGCATATAAAAGGATATTCACATGATAACACAGAACCAGGCGGCACTGTGGAAGCGAGAGCTTTCCAAGGTCTGTTAAACTAACAAATGTGATTTCTCTTCTCTTTGATTTGCTTTGTAAAGAATACAAGATCATAACTTAGCTTATTGGATTCCGTGCTTACTGAAACTGGATTGCACACTGGTTGCCAGTTCTACTACTTAGAAATGGTCTGTCACATACTCCACTTCAAGGATCTCACTACTCAGTGCTGAGTACTCAGTATTCTGGGGTTTTCCTTACATAATTTTCACGACAAAGTATTACAATTCATTGCAATCATATAGTAAAGGAACAGTTCAAGCTAAACTTCAGGTAATGGGCTTCTGGAAGTTAATGTTACACTAATAAACATTAAAGACAGTTTCATTTCACATTTCATCAGCATGTAATTTCATTTAAGTCAGTGTAAATGCATGGGTATAGAAAGAGCATAAATCAAAAGACAAGCAGGCTATGTGTGTTCCTTTCAAAGTTTATTTTCAGAGTACCAAAATGTATGTAATGTGATGTTACTATGTTATTTCTCCAGAAAAGCTCCTTTTGGGGTGCCAGGCAAGTTGATGTACAATTATTTTAATGAACCTTTATTTTTTTTATTTGCTGTCCTTCGTCTGTTTGGTATTACCATGGCTGAATTCTTGTTGGCTTTATGCTGGTTTTGGTAGTTCAATTACTGATGCCTGTAACTGGCATATTTCTTCTAGGCAGCAGCAAAAGCAGTACTTTATACAAGCCCTGGTAGAAAATGTTGGATAATTTCGTTCCTCCTGTTTTTGGAAACATATTTAGGTGATAGGAACAAACACTGAAAAAAATAGATAAACAGCAAATGAATGTTTGTTACGCAAAAAGACTCTATACCATTTTCTCTATTGATTTCAAGTTGTAACAGCAATGAGGGCTTCATTGCAGGTATTCCTGGCAATTAATACCCAGATGAGTTCTCTTGATGAGTGCAAGCTAGCAGTTTCTCTCATTAAGTGCTGAAATACTTTACGCTCAGTCACTGTTGCTTAAACAATATTAATTTTGATTGAATGCGATATTGTGCCACGATGTTAAATGCCCACAGGTACTGATGTGTGACTTAAGATTCTGGCTTTTCACAGTTTTCCTTATCTCCTATTTAATTTTATCAGTTGCTGACTTTTGTTGTTGTCTTTCTGTAAAAAAAAAAGCCTTTTTTTTTTCCTACAGAGCACAGTTCTCACAATTGAAAAGAAAACTGCTTTTACAAAGAAATCTCTCTCATATATGTGTACGTATGTATCTATAGATCAGACAAAGACAATTGGAATCCATGACAACATCCCCAGACATCTACAACAAAATGTAGACTCAGTTTTAACTAAAATGGCACCAATACAGATATTAAAATGAGTGAAGCTATTGCGGGTGCAGTTGCATATAGCATCAGAAACAATGCCAAATCTCTCTGTGAATAATTCACATTTTCACTGTCTATCAGAGTCTGTTCATCTCACAAGAAGTGCAGAGTGTAGCTAACCTCAAATACCTCAGCACCAAATACTTGCATTTAAAGTTGAAAGAACAAAGCAATGTATCACTATGGGAATCTGCTGGAGTTTTTAAATCTTCAGTAGTTTATCAGTTCTTTGCTGGCAAGAGGAATTTTTATATTTATCTACTTGGGAGTGCGAAAATAAACAATATGAGTTCTGAGGTGTGAGAGAAAGTTATTATTTGCAACAAAAGCTTATCCCTTTCCCACACTCTTTATAAATAGTCTGTACCTACATATATTGTGAAGTGTTTCCAGTAGCAAGGTTCAAGACTGTTAAGGCCTACAAGGTCTCTTCCAGTCTTCACATACGCATTTTAGGAGTAAGACTAGATGTGATAAATAATCCTATTAGTAGGAATTTTAACATTCTCTAAGAATTTTAACAGTCATATTCAATCTACACATAATTTAGTGCACATCCTGGTTTATGCAGCAGGCAGAGAAGCATGTGACCAGACATGGAAGAGAATTTTTTGAACCTGATAAGCTGAATTTTAGCAAGATGGCTGTGTATTTGATTTTGCACATTTTTACCTTTATTGTTAGTATTAGCATTTTACATTATGCTCTAAAGCTATTTAGAACTCAAACTAAGATCTTTGAAACTTGTTAAAGAAATATATAAAGCTTTAATCATGAGATAAGGTTGGACCAGGTAATCCTTGAAGTCCCTTCCAACCTGGTATTCTATGATTCTATGATAAGTAAGAGGATTCAGATACATATGCAAGATGGGTATCAATCAGTATACTGCTAATAAGAGTTGCACCTATGGTACAAGTGATGAATGACATATTAAAATTTGAGTACTGTTTTGAGCAGTTTTGGGGGGATTTTTCCCCTCATAGCGGGTCAAGGACTCATTTACTCTATTACACATCAGTCATGCTGGTAACCAGTAGCTGAGAACAACAATCACCAAAAAAAATCGTTAGTGATTACACATGGGTGACACTCATACAATCATTATACTGGTCGCCAGGTTGAACAACAATCTGTATGCATACTTAATATGCAGGCACCTTATAAATAGCTAATAAATGATTAAATGAAATTGCTGTTTTCATAATGAATTAGCGCAAAATCTGTTGTACATAACGTTTGGAATATTTAAATGGTTTAACATACTCCAGTTATAAGTACTCTGCAGCTGCTTGTTATAACACAGATTCATCACTTAAGTATTTTTAAATTGTTTATATGTGTCATTAGAATATGCTGGAATTTGTGTAATTTTTTTTTAAATCATTTGTAATTACTGGGGTCAAACCACAGGCCAATTCTCAGGGAAAAAAAAACAACAACCAATCAATGTTTCCCTCTTTGGACAGAATGGAACAGAGCAGAATTGGGGCCTTGATTTGCATCATACTTGAATATAAACTGCAACAGCTGCTGCATTTGATCAAGACAAAATTTCTTTACCTAGGTCTCATCCCGGGAACCAAAATGTAATTTTTTTCTAAATCATCTGTGAAGCTGAGCCTAGTTACATAATGTACACTCTTCCCAAGTTTCCAGCATGCTGTATTTGCCCAAGAGAGACTTGGATCATGTACACATTTTGTTCTAAATCTCCACTAATTCTCCCACAAATTTCCAGTGCCTATGGAGTTCCAGTGTGTTCAGTGCTATAGACCAACACTGAAAACACTTGAAGGGTAAAGGGAGATTGTTGGATGCTCCAAGATCATTCTTTTCCAAGCTGAGGGATCCCTCAATATGCACCTGTGTGATTTAGCCTCTGAACATTTTAAGACCTTGCACTAGGCATCGTTCCTCATATTCCATGAAGATGACATTATGGAAGATAGTGATCAAAATATATTTTCCATATTTCATGTTGAGTATGTGAGGAAAATACGGGCATCTCTGTTCTCTTGTAATCAATCTGTCAGAATCTGCACAGAACACAAGATACTGTATGCTCTAGAAGTGTAAGTCATCTGGTATCCTAACAAACAGATGAAGAATAGTGAAAAAACATTGGTCTTATCGGGTGAGGAGAATTTATGTCATACTGATAATTGACACGCTAATCAGAACTGTAAAAACCCTTAAACTAAAGAAAAGAATAAACTGTCTTCAACATCGTACTAAAAATAGTACTTTTCTAGAAAAGCTCTGCAACAATTGAGAAAGTGTTGCTGGCAGTCCAAGTCAGTCCGTACATAAAGTGATAGTTTATACAACTGAGAACAGCAATTTCTAATGAAAATAAATGCACAGAGTGAAATGGCATTTTACCAACTCCATGGACAACAACATGCGTACAGTATATACAATATTCTCTTTCTACGTGCACTGAGCCATGACAAATGTGTGTTTTACATAGATACAATTTCACAAACAAATTGTCATCACTCTGGTTCTTCAGCCATTATTCGTGAGACAAGTGTACATAGGGTTGAGTTGAGTCTCTGTGAATTTCATATGCATCTCCCCTTTTTCAAA
This sequence comes from Tringa tobata, assembly GCA_033628505.1. Taxonomy (NCBI): domain Eukaryota; kingdom Metazoa; phylum Chordata; class Aves; order Charadriiformes; family Scolopacidae; genus Tringa; species Tringa tobata. Next base: position 11,528,860 of record JAHREE010000559.1, on the reverse strand, counting down.
GTTTTGACACATTTTGCCTGAAAATAAGCTAGGAGGGCAGTATCCTCTGTTCTGCTAAAACTTGCATCTCATTTCCCCTCAGTAAATTTCCACACCAGTAACAGGACACCATTTATCTTATCATTCCCTTGCTACTTTTAAAATAAAGAAATACCGATGAAAAAATACATGAATATTCAGTGAGCTGAATATAGAAGAACTTGTAAACTTCTACTATATGAAAAAGAAGTCTCTTTTATTGAATTACCATGCACTCCCTTTACATAAATGAAACTGAAGGGAGGTGTGTTGGGGTCGCCTTTCCTGAAGATCTTTCACGGTAGGATTCATAGCCTATAAAATTGTAAACGTGTCTTAGACCTATCAAACAAGCCTTTGATCTTAAGGCATGTTGATGTCATTGGGTAGTATTTTGTAGACACTAAGCCTCCCAAGGAGAAATTTTACCAAAATAATTTCCCCCTTTGAATTTTATACACAGCAGATACTGTAAGGGGTACACTTCTACAGCCCTCACATAACTTTTCTTTTTAGTAAAAACCCAGTAGTCTTCTGTGTCAGAATAACTACTGCTAGCTTATGCTTAGGTGAAAGTATCCCATTTGTCCTAAAACACCAAGAAATCCTTGGATGTTACCATAAGCAGACCATCAATCAAAGCCAGACTGAACCATAACATCAGCTTCCCGAAAAACTTAGTTTCAAAGAAAAGAACTAATTTGACTACTTCTCTGGTTTCTCTGTTCAGCCATTCAGTTTGAAGCTATTCAGCTCCACACTCTGGCTTTTGCCTGTTAAGCACTCTGCATTACAACCATCCATTTTATCTGAACATCTTAGCATTTTCCTTCAGCACTTGGGTGCTTCTCCATGAGAATTTAGTGTTTTGCCTTGGTTCTTGTTCTCTGCTAGCTTGGCAAAATGACTCGGGCTTTTTGATATTTTTCTCAGTACTTCAGTGCCTTGCCTCAAAGCTTCTTTTTATTGCAAGGTTCCAATGCCATAGTTTCTTTGAACACTTTCCCTTCATCCTGGCACTTTGCCTTGCTATTGCAGCATATTCATCTCAGTACTTTGGTGTTCCACCCATGTGCTTCTACAACCATGTCTTCATGTCTATGAAATTTTCCTCTAGGACTCTGCTCTAATTCTTTCCTAAATAGGTGGTTCTTTTCAGCTCCAGTGTAAATTTGCCAGGCTTAAGGCAAGGTCTGGCATATCTTAGCAGTGTAACACAGTGCTCCCAGGTGACACAATGTACTCTCCTCCATCCCTCCTCCCACCCAAAATAAAATGAGTAAATATTAATGAATGATCATCAGCTCCTGACACAGGAAGTTAATGCAGTGACGTTTGCCTGTTTGGTTTTTTTTTTTTTTTTCTTATTCTGATACATCAGAAACTCCTGGGAGGAAATTCTCATGAGAATTTTGCTGCTCCTGGTTGGGTAGTCTTTTCGAGTGGTACTGTCACGGATATCACTAAGCACTGTGGTGCTCCTAAACCCTGAAAATATTTTGTTTCATTAAATACACCAAGCTGAATTTTTATATATATCTGAAAAACAGAGATACTGTAACTTTGAGTGACATATGATAGATACAATCCATGGTTTTTTATAAGTCAGAACAGCTCAACAGACATCAATCAAGATGTGCACATTTATATAGCTGTAAAAAACTCATATATATATAAGAATGTTTACACTAGATACTGTAAATATATTCAGCTCTCTTAACACTGAATTTATTTTTGTAGAAAAAATAATCCAAAATTACAGATTCCTTCCTATAAATTGTTCTTAAAAAAAAAAAAAAAAGTGGCAGGTTTGGCTTTAGTTTTTTCCTCTCAACACAGCAATCTATTTGTTAAGAGTTCTATCAGTAACGTGTTGGTCAGTAAGATGAGAGAATGACATCAAGACCCCATCACAAGCCATCCAACTTCTAAATCTTACTCTTCAGTAAGTGCTGTGTAGGAGAAGCAAAAAAAAAACCAAAGAGGCAATGAACAACATTCTTATTAGAATCATCATGCCCTGGAAGCAGCAGGGTTTTGAGATAATGGCAACATGCAGCTATTTACAACTTGTTAACCTTAACACTGGGTTCTGAGAGCCAAACTCTCTCTGCACTAGCTGACATTTTTCCTAAAATCTTGCAAGCCTTTGTGAAGGAAATAGTCACAAGATTTCAAATCATCTTTTGGAACCTACTGCTATCGTAACAAGAAATGTTCCTTTTAGGGCCCCTGTCTGTGGAAAAGTAGGAATCAGTGGGAGACAAACAGGCACAGAAAAGTAGTAGTGCATATATGAAAAATGGCAAAATGCTTTCCAGTCATCTAGAGAAATGACAGTCCGAATGTAAATGCATGTAAGAAGGAAATGTAAAGAACGTAAGATCTAACACACTGCAACACTGATATTTAAGACATACCCAAACACAATGCCACGAGAAAACATATCATGAGACCCTTCCAGTAATCTTCCACCAACAGGCTACATCACAAAAATGATTCTACATAAATGAGAACATTCCTTTACGTTTTGTGATATTTCAGTCTTAAGCTAGAGTAGACAATGTCCTCATTCATGTCTTGATTTACTTTCATTGTCAGTCACTGTGTTACAAATACCATGACTGGAATCTGCTCAAGAGGATTCTGCATGAGTATTTCGGGTCAGAGATAAATTTTGCTCAGACAGCTTTATGAAGAAACTTGCTCAAAACCTGTAAGCCCAATGTTTAGCTCAGACCAGGATAATAAATTATGACTTTTATAAAAGAAACACACACATATGCCTTTGATAAAAAAGAAAACACCACATCTTGAAAAAAATACTCAGTGGCAGGTAATCTTTACACAATATTAAGAAAACTCAGCAGAAGTATCAGTCTCTTGGTATCACAGTGGTTTTATTTTGGAGTCCTGAACATTTCCAGTATGACAGTAGGACCACACTCACAGTCATGTACTGAACTGGTAAAATCATGTTGTGAATGGCAGTGTCAGCTGAAATACATACTATTCATAATGATGAGGCACTCTGAATACAGCAGTTTGTTATGCATATTATTTGCAAAGAAGGGTGTAACCTCTTGGAAAGCTGAATGAATGCGAAACTACTGTTGTTATGTTCAACAGATGCGGTTAGGACACAGTTCACGTTTTGTTGTTATCCAAGTTTTCAGTACATTTGTGCTTCATTGAAGACTTACACCAACAAAACAAAACTAATGCCAAAATTCACCCGAATTACAAACAAACTGTCTTCTTCATGGCAGATCTGGAGCTTTCTGAAGAAGCAGGAGATATTAACTGCAAGAAAATGTTCAGAGGAATCTTGGATGACCAATCTAAAAGTTGGAAGCAACAAATCTTGATGAATTAGTTTTGAAATATTTATCTGCATTTTATCTTTTAGCAATATATTCAGAACTGTTCCCTTCACTGCATCTGTAATACTTCAGATGAAAAAAAACAAGGATGAAACAAACTGTTTCATCACAATGATGAGTTTTTTGCTAGCATGCTGCTGGGTCAGTCAAGCTTGAGTGAGTAATCAAGGGTATGAAGTGCCTCATGGAAAGGCAAACCTTTTAGCAGTCCTTTGCTGTTCACTATTTGATTTACGGAAAAAGTAACTTGCCAAAGGATTGAGCTGGGTTTTTTGAATTTATTTATTTAATCTACAGACCTTCTATTAATTTATTTTTATTTATTTAGAAAATCAGATTTTCAACATAAAGCCCTGCAAGTTGATTAACTATGCGGTAATGATTTTTTCTTCCACTCTAATGCTCTTTCTAATCTAGAAATGAAGGAAATATTAGTCTCAGGCTTCTTCCCCTCAAATTCAGATCAATGCTGTCTTACCTACAAAATTCTCCAAACAAAATAGTGAAACTGCTTCTCATCTTGCAAACAGACTTACTTTTAATCGGACTTTGTATTCCATTACTTAATGCAGCAGTACAGACCATTTAAAGAGAAACAGCTTTTTGGTTTGTAAATCATCTTCGAGGTTTCTGTTTCATAAGAAAAGTACAGATAACTCATATTCATCTTCTCTTTAATGACTACTCCCAGTAGAATGTTTACAGCTTTTTTAACCTGTAAATCTGATGAATCTCTCAAGAGATTCATTAAAAACTTGAACAGGATTTTCTTCTCTTACAACAAACAATACCCTGGTAATACCTTCTAATAATGAACACATTCCAAGGGAAATTGAAAATCTGTGATTTCCCTATGGTTATACAGCCCATACATATTATCTATGATGGTAACTATACATTTAAATTACACTATCTTGCCTAGCTATGATTGCAGTGAAGTATCTTTTGTAGATTTTTTTACGGTGATTCAAATAAGGGAAGGATCAGAACAACTGTCTGTGTTCTGAGTTTGTGGATACTGTCTTATATTTGCATAACACTATTTTCTTGTAGTTGTACCAATGTAAAAACAAACAGAATCTGTTTATATATATGTGCCTCATTCAGAGCGTTTAATACCAAGCTTCTACAATGAACACTTGTAATATCCTAATAGAGACAGCCTGGATTAGCACTAGAATAGTGTAAGTAGCTCACTTTACATCCAAAGCTGACCATATATGGTTCTATGTCCTATTCCCAATCATCGGTCAAGGAACAGTGTTTGCCGTTATCACTAGTTCACACTGGTTCATCAGGGCATTTCTTTTATTCTTATCATATAATAGCCCATCCCTAAATACCAGATAGAAAAAACGTCATTTGTAAATGTTCCCAGTTGATGGCAAAAAAAGAAAACCTAAATGATAAAGAGTAACTGAAAACCAGTTCATCCCCTCCTCCACACAGTGGAAAAAAAAAAAGGCAAAAATTATTTTCTGCTGGGGATGACTAACTATATTGACATTTTTATATTCAGCACCATCAGGGTTGATCATCTCAAAGCAAGCCTAAGCTCCGTGTATTAAATACATGCTAACAAGCATAGAGTGCACATTGCAGATCTCTTTCTATGGCATACACTTTTTCTATAGAATATTCTGCATACTTAGAAAATTTTATAACATACTGTAGCTCAGCACTTTATTATTAAATTTCCCAGTGATAGAAAAACAGCCCCTATGCAGGGTACCTCCTGGAACTCAGGGAAACTTTGATTTAGTTCCTTGGCCTACCAAAGATTTCCCTGTATACCATCTGCTCTTTTTGTTTATTTAAAATCCACATCTGCAGGGTTCTGAAAATGTCAAACTAAGAGCATCTAATGGTACAAATGCAATACAGCCTTTTACACGCATTCATTAAGCTAAACAAATAATTAGGATAAGAAGCTTTCCTTGATGTAATCTGAAGGAAACAGTCCATCATTGTGGAACGACTCTGTTTAATGACCAAGCAACTACAAATAAACTGCAAACAGCAGAGATTTATTGAAATATTTAAGTAACACCTAAGTATTTTTCAAGGGAATGAAAGTGTTTTGTTCAGACAGGAGAAACAAAATGGATGGTGAAATGGTATAGCAAGAGTCAAGGATAGAAAATACTGAGTACATTCAGTATTCTGCTGAGCTTTCTGTTAAAATTGGCCCAAAATATACCAACACAAACCCATGGAAGGAATTTTTAACCTACATGTCAGTTAAATTTAGTAAATGCAGTATTATGATCTGGATGAGGAGATCGAGTGCCCCTTCAGTAAGTTTGCAGACAACACCAAGTTGGGTGGGAGAGTGTTGACCTGCTGGAGCGTAGGGTGGCACTACAGAGGGATCTAGACAGGCTGGATTGAAGAGCTGAGGCCAATGGCCTGTGGTTCAACAAGGCCAAGTGCCGGATTCTGCACTTGGGTCACAACAACCCCCTGCATCGCTACAGGCCTGGGGCAGAGTGGCAGAAAAGGACCTGGGGGTGTTGGTCGACTGTTGGCTGAACATGAGCCAGCAGAGTGCCCAGGTGGCCAAGAAGGCCAACAACATCTTGGCCTGTTATCAGAAATAGTGTGGCCAGCAGGACTCAGGAGGGGATCGTCCCTCTCTACTCAGCACTGGTGAGGCCCCACCTCAAATACCGTGTCCAGTTTTGGGCCCCAGCACTGAGGTGCTGCAGTGTGTGCAGAGAAGGGTAATGAAGCTGGTGAGGGGTCTGGAGCACAAGTCTTGTGAGGAGTGGATGAGGGAGCTGGGGGTGTTCAGCCTGTAGAGAAGGAGGCTGAGGGGAGACCTTATCACTCTCTCCAGGTCCCTGAAAGGAGAGTGTAGAGAGAGGGGTTGGTCTCTTCTCCCAAGTAACAGGTGATAGGACAAGAAGAAACAGTCTCAAGTTGTGCCCGGGGAGGTTTAGATTGGATATTAGGAAACATTTCTTCACTGAAAGGGTTATTAAGCATTGGAAGAGGCTGCCCAGGGAAGTGGTGGAATCATCATCCCTGGAGGTAAAGACGGGTAGATGTGGTGCTGAGGAACATGGATAAGTGGTGGACTTGGCAGTGCTGGGTTAATGGTTGGACTCAATCATCTTAAAGGTCTTTTCCAAGCTAAATGAGGCACCTTCATCGCTACCTTCCGGTGCACAATTTTTGTTTGGCTGCAAGCTTTGTAAAATAATTGCATGGTGAAACAAAGAATAAATTAGAGCTTCTGTAATAGTAAAGATCCTTTTTAGAGAATTTTTAAGAACCTTGGTTTCACTTACAGTGGTCTTCTTTTATTTATTGAAACAAATTAAATTTCTGTCCATAAAAATACTGCCTATTCTCAACTTTATCTTATTCTTTTCTGTGTACAGTCCATACATTGTTAAGTCCCTCTCTAGAAACTGCATTTCTAGTACTTTTGTAACGAACCTGTCAATCAACCTCCAGACACTCTTGTAGTAAAGAGCACTAAACCATCAACATGAAGAATCAGTAGAACACTCTTCACAAATACAAACAAAATTACACTCCACCTAATGTGTCCACTACAGAAAAACCTCAGGAAAAAACGAATTAACAAGTTTGTCTTGCAGCTCTGATTGTCAACTAACTTAAGTCTTGTAGGACTAAGGGAAGAGAATCAGTCTCGGGTTTTCTTGCCCTCAGCTCAGTTTGTAAACCTGAGGCTTTTGCTTTCCAGTGGGTTTTTACAGAACAAAAATGTACAGCAGGTCCTCCTTAGAAGCATAAAGAAAACTAAAAAGTGTTTCACAGATCAAAAGCAGGTCTTTAAACTGTATTCAGAACAGCACTGTAGAAAGACAGTGAATAGCCTACTTGTTGAAGTGGCAGCCTGTCTAGATAACCTCAGTTCAAGGAGGCCTCCAAAAATTACACCAGATGGCACACACTCAGACGGGAATAGCAAACAATGTTGAGATCCAAATCCAAGAAAAACAATAACAGCTCTCTTCTCTTCACTAGTAGGTTCCTCTTACTGTCCTGTTTCTCACTTCACTACTCCTTGAACCAGAACAGCAAGGACATAGCAAGCTCCTGAATTTGAGGGAAAAAATCACAATCAAGACAAAGAGAAAAGGTATGACCTATATAGAGGAGTCAGTGTCTTTTTCATAGAACCACAGAGCAGTTCAGACTGGAAGTCACCTCTGGAGATGCTGTCTAGCCAAGCCTGCTTAAAGCTTCTAAGTTACATTAGCTTGCTTACGTGCCTTAGGTCAGGCTTTGAAAATTTCCAAGGATTCTTCTCAAGTGAAAATTTGTGTCGTATGCGAAAAGGAGAACCACTTCCAGTATTTCTTTTGGTTTACTGTCAAGATTATCTTATTTGCTTGCAATTTCAAATAACTCACACTTTATATCCCCAGGAAACTCAGATGAATACACAGTTTAGGTTTGGGAAAATAGAAAATGGCAAAGGATCTAGTGCAAATTAGCATGCATAACCCATCCTAAAATCACACTGATGTCAAGGACATTGGGCAACTCTTCATATTGACAGAAATATGTAACTACAACTCGGGCTGCCTTTTACAGGGTCCTTCATAAAACTGATAGGATCTCCAAAATTTGAGAAAGAAATTAGCTGTTGCCAGCCCACATAGGATTAGATATGTTTCTCCCTCCAAAACAGTTATGGCTGAGGTTGTAAGAACTGCATCGGTCAAAGCTGTACTGAAAGAAACGGAAAGGAGGAAAATCTGCCGTATCCATGGTTCACAAAATGATGGATGGCATCCTTCATCTGTTCTTATGGATCACAAACAAGTCTGTTAAAAATGCTAATTCCCTCAGCGATCAGACTAAGAAATATCTGAGCATATCTAACTTTTGTGAGGTTCATCAACAGGTATTCTACTACCACAGTGACTTACTGAAGCTGTTTCCAACAGTATTTTGAAATGTCATCATTTCAACTTCACTGTTCCTTAGCAGTTCCCTACACTTTATCTGTCTTCCTCATCAGATGTATTTGTAATATCACAGTGTTACATATTTATTATATTTACATATAAACAGCAGTTAAAGATATGCCCTGACCAAGTTACTTCTTTAATCACTGAAACATCCCATTTTTTTCAGATAGTAGTTTCTATTGGTTGATGAATATCTCCATTAACCACTGTCTCGCAGTTCAGCAGATCACCGCAGTGACGACTTTTGCCTCAGCAATGACTAAATCAAGACATAGATCTAATATTCTGAAGTGACTGAATTTCCAGAATTTAGTTAATTTTGCAATGGCCATACTATACCACCTGCCAGCCTCATCTAAGTCACTTGCTCTAAACCTTTTTCCAATGATTTCTTTCAAGCTTTTTTAGCATTTATAATACAATAAAGCCTAAAAGTACCATACCTGCCAAAATGAATTACATTTAAAGAACTGAGATGTTTTTACAGACTGATGTTGCACTATTTTTGATTCAGGCATTATTTTTTAAATACTCATTTTTATTAAGTGCACAACAAAAATAGAAACATCAAGGGGACTTGTAACAAATGGCACTTATATGAAGTCAGATTAAGCTTTCATCAGACTTAACAGAAAAATATTCTGGGGGTTTACATTTTCCCATTGGTGTTAAACAATAATCAACACCTGAAACCTGCTTTAACTTAGAAGAAAAAAAAAAAAAACTAAAGAAAGCAGCTACTGAACAAATTTTATAACACAGTATATGAAGCTAAGCAGTCTCAAATAGCAATATTTTGTTAATTAAGAATTTGTGGTAATTTTAAAATAACCTACACAGTGATTCCTAAGAACACTACTCAAACACAGACTTGGAGCCAAATTCCATTCATAGTGTTAGAAACTCCTTACTGAATTCGAGCTGTGTAAAGCAATACAATCACAAAAAAGACATCCTATCCCAATTTTTTCATCACTATTTTTATCTGAAATTCAGGCAAATTTCAGTCTGTTTTTTTCCTTTTTACTGAACTCTTTCTGCTGTGTTTTAACTTCAGTTTATTGCCACAGTTTGTCTGACTGGATTTTAAAGTTTAGATGAATAGAAAGTAAAAAGGATCCCTTTTCCCGACTGGAATTCATGCCTCGTGTGATTGCCTTGAAATATAACAGGGTCTTCTTCCTGTGCCAAAGGTTCAGCTCAGTAACAGTTAACGATACAGGCTGGCTGATGCTTAACCGTGTCTGTTTGATGAGCCACAAAATACAGAATGTTAAATAAGAAGTAATAGGCCCCAGACTCAACCCACATCATGATACTGTACAGCCTTACTATAATAGATTAATTTCTCTGACAGCTTTTCTAATTCTTCTGCTCCTCCTCTCTATTTATTTAAAAACTGCTTGAATAAAATAGGACATAAACATTCCTTTAAATATTTTGGTTTGTGCATCTCTGGTAAGAACTGCAAGTTTGTAGCTTACGTTCATAGTTTGGTTTTAGATAGAATAATCATCTTCAGGTTCCACCATATTTTGAATATTGGATGTGACTAGTTTTAATGTCACTAATATTCAAAGAAATGTAAGAAAACTTGAATGAGGTACAAACTGTTACTATAACCAGTCTTTAACAAAACCGGTACTGTTTTCAAAAACAAAAGATTTGTGAAAGCAGGCAAGCTTCAGGCTCTTTCAGAGTCCAACTCACTTTGAAAATGGGACACCTGGACACCCAAACCATGGAAGTCCTTTTGAAATTACTAGTCTGGCCTCAGGTCCATGGTAAAAATTATTAGTTTACTGCTTTCCAATGTCAATTAACAAAGTTAATTCAAAGACACGTTGTTTTTAAATATCTTAAAGAAACTTAGTTTCTGTAATCATTGAAGAGGAATGTGATTACGTGATTGTTTTATACTTGCTTCCTCATTGTGGTATAAAGGAGGCAAGGGTCATTAAAAAGCTTTCACCTACATGACACTTCTATTTCTGTTAGAAAATATCCTTTCACTCTATAATATTATGCTCTAATAAGCAAATTTGTCAAATTTAAAAAGTGAGAAAGAGTGAGCACCATGTAAATTCAATTTGCTCTATTTTCAGGGACAAGAGAAGTAAGCAGGAATTTTTAAACATTTCCATTAAAACATTCCAAAGTGACACAGGCAACACCCGAACTCTTTAAAGAGTCGTGGTTATTTAGTCAACCAGAATCTCTCTTCCTTTAGCACATAAGCTTCAGGTTGCTCAGTGCCGTTCATGGCTCCATAGGGGCACAGTACATGGTACTACAGCCAGGACATGGTACTGGTTCATTGCTCATCGTAGGGTTATCAACATCCCACACATCCTAACCTTATTGCTCAGTGAAGAAAACAACAGCTTCTGACCGCACACACTAGTGATACATTTCTTTGACACAGACTATTCATGTCTTTTACTTTCTGACTCGCGTTGTTTTTTTAAGTGGGCACCATTTTTTTTTCTGATATGCCGAATGTGTTTCTGCCCTTCTTTGTAGCCTGAAACACCCTGAGTTAATGATCTATGAACTCATCTCAAACATACTTTGTATTATGCTTTAGGGTACCTTCAGAGCAGTTCTTGAAAATAGTTTTACTTGTATTTGTAGATAAAGCTAAACTGTGAAAGATATAAGCTAACTGATATTTGACTGAACATATTGTCAAAACATAAATAAATATAACTGATGGCCCACAATTCTGTAGCCTGCTGAAGAGGTATTTCAAAGACTTTTTTGGGAAGCGTGGTTTATGGTGTTCTCGTAAATGTATTATCTTTTAAAGGAGATTACGTGTGAAAAACAAGAGGGTGCGGGAAGAATATGTGAATACCAAAAATGTTACGATAGTTCCATTTTGTAGTCGTCATTATTCCAGATTGATTACGTACAATTAAAATATAGTTAGTTTCCAGTATCTAAGGTCCCTTCTATAACTTTCATTCTTTGTATTTACTAATGCCATAAACATTTATACGTGTACACATAGGTGATTTTTTTACCTCAAGTTTATGGTGGAATCGTGAAAGATAAGGGAGTTACACCTGCCACTTCTGCTGCTATTTGGCCAGAGGAAAAGGCCATTCTCAATTATCTTATAAAACTAGAACAAACCACCTAGGACAACAAAACCCTTGATTTACTTTATATCCAGCTTTCTTTAATAAGTCATAAAATTACAGACACCCTGATCATGAATTTTAAAAAGAATTCTCTGATAATTAGACACGAACGAACACTTGTCTGACAAGCACTTAACTGATATCCTGTAGTAGAGTCCCGATTACAGGAAACTATTATGAAACCCTTAGCTGGAATCCATTCATTCTAGGAAAGTCTCACATGCAGACAAGCAGGGAGATGAACAGAAAATTAATTCTATGCATTTCATTCCCAATTTTCATCCCAAAAATTATTACTGCGTTGCCTTGTATTCTAGATGTTAATTTACAATACATTGCCACGTACATTTCCAAGGGTCCATGAAATGACTGACAAAGTAAAACCGTTACTCCATTTAATGATAGCTTTAGTTTCATGCCTTATATCTTGCATATATTTATAAGTTACTGGCAGCAGCTATAATCTGAACAAACTACTTGCAGTGAGGTGCCAAATTATTTGAGTCCAGAGTTATACATGCACATTACAGTTCCTGTTAAGTCACCATTTAATGAAGTTTCAAAACACTAGAGTTCCTCTGCACTTTTCTGTAGGGAATGCTACAGCACACTCTTCAGCTGTTTAACATTGACAAGTCAAGTCTAGGTCTTTCAACATAAACATTGTACAAGTCCTAAGAAAACCCCTTTCTAGTTCATGAATCCAACCTGCACCTTCACACGATGCTTCCTATTGAAGCTACTCTCCATTTCTGGAAGACAACTACCGTCAAACCTAGGTGAAACCAGTGACCCAGGTAACCCTGTGCCTGTCAGGACACAGTTTCATACCTGGTTGTCAAAAGACAGGAAGATACATATTTTTATCATGACAAAAGGAATCACAAAACCTGCATAAATGACTAAACATGGGTTTAAACTATGACTTCCATTAGCAGAGATGAAACTCAGTTCTTTTGCAAAGACATGAAACTTCCTTTCTCAGTAGGATTATCAAAAATGTGACCTTCTAATGAAATCGGAGTTAAAGGCTACAGGCAGGCAGTTGACTTTTTTATAGCTGCTCCCTACGCTACACTGTAATGGCACCTGCAGTTCTGTCATCCCCCAAATATTTTTCGCTTTCCTTTTGGTGGGCACATATGCATCTTATGTGCCAGGAACTCAAGCTGGAAACAAGACTGGATGTGGCTTTCGTCTGCCCACGTATGTGATCATAGATCCAGTAGATCGCAGATTTCCAGACATACATTTATTTGTTTAACAAGATAGCACAGAGCAGTAACAGTGATTGTGTAAGCAGTTGGTTAAATGAAATATGCTGTGCCTAAAGCATTCCAAACTTTTACTTGGATTTTTTCCCCTTTAGCATGTATTTCCTGCTACTTCAGTAGGCAGCATAAAGCGCACATAATTACTAATTAAATTCTTACAAAAATAATAAAACTATGTCCTTAAGGATGTAGCAGATAAACACTGATATACAAACAGACTACATCACCAGTGACATCTTATTTCTAGACCAGCTTGGAGGAAGAAAATCATCCCCAAAACAACCATATCAAAGTAGTACACAAGGCAAGATGTTCCCCTGGCAGGAAAACGAAGCAGGCAAAGTTCCTTAGCATAGCGAGCTGCCATATTAAACCCTAAACCCCACAGTGATGGGTTTTAAGTACAGTGGGTCACCTCTGTTTATAATTTCACTGTGGAATTTGGAAGTCTCCAACAATTTCAACGTTCATGTGTCTCTCTGAGCACGTATCTGGCTCTGCTGATCGGGTGACGTAGATTCCCTTGAAATTAAAGAACCCTTGCGGAGTGTAGTGCAATTTAAGTGAGGGAAAACAACAGCCATTTCAAAACAACTTCCCTGAAAAGTTAGCAAAGAACTTGCTGTTAAACAGGCAAAGTTCTGTCAGCTTTGCAGGGCAAACTCTCCCCAGCAACGCCTTCTGTACCCCAGTAACACGCTGAGCTTCTAAAAGAGTGGCAGAAAGTAAAGTATGTACATTACGTAAAGCAAGAAGCAATTGCTGAAGCCCTGCTCTGACAGGAATTTTTTTAACAGACTGTGGGAAGCTTTGGTTCAGGCCATGTTGGACCAAGGTGGCTAAATCTTACTTAATCTATGCGAAAACAGTTTTCTGAAATAAAGTCATTTTCAACAGGATATTTATTAAAAGCAATGACAAAAGACTTCAAATAAAAGAATATTTAATTTACAGAAAACTCTTTGCAGTGTGTTAGTCACTGTCAAAATGACCATGATTTGATTGTATCTACAGACTAACTTCTAGTCTTTTTCATCTGTATTCTAATTTTTACATTAACTTCCCTTGGACCTTCATGAAACCTCCTGTGCAAGCCGGGTATGTCTGGTGGGGTTTTTTTTCATTCAGATATGAAATCTTACTGCATAATTGTGAAAACATTACTCAGTTTTCATATTTGGAAACATGATTATTTTCTAAAAAGTTTTTTTAAATAAATATATATATTCTATTCACTTGTGCCAGAGGTGGTAAATACTATTATTATCACTCAAAAGGTATTTTCCACTAATGCCACTTTTACTCACAATATAATATCCTAAAGACACATTTAAGGACAGTTTAAACTCTTCTTTCAGCGGAGCTTTTAAATGTGCAAAAGCTATAGAAGCTTTTATTCTTTCTGGCAAGTCACGCTACTAATTCAGAGACCGTAATTGAAAAAGACTGTTTTAAACCTATTTTCCTTACTTTACCATTGGATAATGAGAATGGGAGTCTCCCCACAGATCTTAAGGGATAATCAAATTCCCATTTCCACCCTAAATTTCCCTCTTCGTATTACTCGCCTGTATATTCACAGGGAGAGTGAGTTTTCAGAAGACCCGAGAAAGATATGGTCACCGCTACTTCACTGCACTGAAGACAGACAACTGTTACAAATTCCTCTCAGTCATCTCATTGCAGAAAGAGGTAACTGGGACAGGTGGCTATTCATATCTGTTATGAATTTTTATTTAAATGACAAAACTTTCATTCAAACAATACTTATTTATTTCATCCAATCTAAAATACTTGGAACACAGCAAGCTGTATCTTGAACCTACTGCTTGAACATAGGTACTATATAGCACATGCAAATGCAAGATCCAATCTACATATTTTTAATTATAGCCTTTTTAACTTTTAACCAGAAATATGCACAAAATTATTATCAGCATTCCCATACTTTGTCCACAGAGATGAAGCGGCTACTTCACTGTTAGAAGATGGCTATCTAATTGAGACAGGCAATTGTAAAAGATTTAGGGATGCTTTAGAAGACAGGGTCTCTTTAAGTGTCAACTGACCATTAGTCCCACTGGCTGTCCCCATGATGGAAATCATGATTACCACATCCACCTGGCCAGTGTGCTTTAGCAGCAGCAGCCCCCAAATGCTTTGAACACTTGGGTCAGACAATGAGCATTATTCAAAAATGTATAGTTTTGAGTAGCTCATAGAAAGGATAACTTCACTGGTTCAGATATGAGGTTTAGGGTTTGGGTTTTTTCTTGTAACTTAACCCTCAAAAGAACTACCTGGAATAACGCCAAAGGCATTAGCTCTTATACAATCTAAAAGTGAACCATTTAACTGAGACCTGACTAATCCCTGTTTTGAGCCAGTGCACTTCTCCTTTAAGAGAAACCTGATTAACAATCACAGGCCTCTGTAATCCAGGTGCAAACACTCACCTGGGTCCGCAAGGGGCTTTCCAAATCTGAAAGGATTTTTTTTTTACCCTTTTCATCTCCAAATTTTTCAGGCAGGTGTTATTTTCTACTAAGTCTTCTATAAATTCAACTTAACAGTGCTCTGTTAGCAAATGCCTATTGTTATTATACTTCATTACTTAGTATATATTTTATTTTAATATATCAATGTGTTTAACTTTAGAGCCCATCTTTAAAACTAGCTGTTAAATTACTAAGCAAATGGGTGTTTTAATGGAAAGACTGACGTAGTCTTAACTATGGGAGCGTGAATGGCTCCACTACAGGATTACTAAAGTCCATGAAGAATACAAATGCAATACAGGACCACAGGTTCAGATCTTTGATCTCCTGTTTTTTGCAGAGGCTGTGATGTATAAAGCCAATTCCACTGAGCAGACAGTACTACGCTGAATATAAAGTATCCTTTAACTATAGCAAGGCTCACATTTAAAGAAATGCTGCAAGGATGAACAATGCAGCCATGAAGCAGAGTTCTTCTGTAGCAAAAATACAGACCAAGATCTGCATGGATAATCATAGTTTCAAAAGACAAATTTTTCCTCAGCTGTTATTTGACAAAAAATAGAGTCAAATCTGGAACATTTCTACATGCAGAAGTACAATTAAAGCACACTGCTGGCTCTTTGTATGAAAAAAGCAAGCTATGAATACTTGCTTTATTTTCCAGATTAAGCATCATTCCCCTAAGCAACATAACAAATTATTTTAAAATGTGGAAACCAACAGTCTCAACTGACTATGGCTTGAAATTTAAACACATCTTTTCCAGATCTCTCTTTAGAGAAAGAACCTTCTGCCTACTGAGCTAACACTAAGCTCCCTGGAGTTTAGCCATGAATATTCTAAACCCATCTCTTAAATTCACTAAACGTCGTCTTTTGCCAAAATAAAATGCTTAAGAGGAATTCAATACGCTTATGCTGCTTTTCTCTATTTTATTTAAAATAAGTGTTTCCGTCTCAACTTTATGCCAAATACACAGCAAGACTGGACTGTGGAGCTATTACCTCAGGTTTTGTACACAACTCAAATGAGAAAACAAATTACTTCTGAGAACATCAGATATTTGGGTTTGTTTTATTCTATATAATTTTGTATTTAACCAGCTCTTTTGCAGTTACAGATAAATCTAGTTGAGTGCTCTTACAAGAAGGTCTCTGCTGCTTACATCGGGTATAACTTAGGTGCTTCTAAGAAATGGTTCTTTCCCGCTCTGTGCTGTTTATTTGTATGCCAACTTTGCACGTGTGGAAATGTTAGTAAAGAAATACAGAACATTTTTTTCCTGTCTTACCTCTTTCGACCTGTGTAATCTGACAGATCAATGTTACTTCCACTGCTGACAAGCAAAAAGTTAAAATTTATCTTTGGCATAATCTTTTTGTTCTCTTTAGGTTTCCTTTCAGTAAGGCTTGAAGAAGATGTTCTTTGTGGCTCAGTTCTCTATGCAGAATAAAATTTAGCACAAAAATAATGCAAGGGTGAGTTGATAACATCTTCTGTCCCCAGTTCTGCTCTGGTTCAATAAACTTCAACATCTTCTCCCCTCCTTTGCCAATTGAGATAAGCAGCAACAATTACTCAAAACGTATTATCAACTCAAGCTCAAAAAGCCAGGATCAGATGAATCCACACCATCTCTCTCAAGCTTACAGTTTCTTTCATTGTCCAAGAGGGGCAAAGAAGTCCCCATTTGCCTCTCAACATACACCTCGCAGCTACTTCTTACAGGCAACTACACCAAGGTTGCAAAAGGAAAGTCAGATAAATCATCTGCTTTCCAGATTCCCTACAAGGGTTCTGCTTGCAAGCAGCAGGCTGTAAAGCTTTGTGCCATTATGGCAAAAGCCACAAATGAACCATCCTTTTCTTCCCCAAACGATAAAATTCTCTCCTTGCCTTTCTGTGTTCTCCTCTCTCCTTGCCTTTCTGTGGTCTCCATGGCTGAAATCAAGAATTCCTTGGACATCACTGCAATGCCTCTAACCAGTTCTAACTGCATCCAGAGCTTGAGCAAATTAAAATATATTTCAGCTTGATCTGGTTTTTATCCCATTCCAGTACTCCACATACACAGCAACTTTAAGCTTACAGACATCCCTTCACGGTTCAAGAAAATCCTTCAATCAAAGAACTTCATTTACAATCCAGCATAGTTTTTCCTTTCTCATCTCTCCACAGCAGCAAGGCATTTTGATGCAATCCTCATTTAATGCAATCTCCATTACAGGATTATGATCACATCAATAAAATGTTCCATATGTGGGATTTTTTTTTCCATCCCTCTCCCATTAATACTAGGCACTGTATCTCCAAAAATCCCACCAAATCAAACAGGATGATGGGATGCTCCAGGGAGGTAGCGGGGGGCACACATTCAACAAAATGCAACAGCCAATGCAAACTGCCCATCAGAGAGGGAGACCGTAGATCTCCTCATTCCTGAGCTGTGTGAGTTAGCTCGCTGTCCGCGCTGGGAGCACAGATCATAACCGTGCTCTGTTACCAGACTAAAAATAAATACATCTTTTGCAATCACTTGTGAGCTCCATGCACTTTTCACAGGAGCAGACTTTCATTTTACTTGATCGGTTCCAGCCTATCAATACTGTTCCGGATGAACCGCTGATGCTCTGCTGAAAGGGAGGGGGGGTGCTGGACAAAAGATACCATATAAAAGGATATAAAAATCCCTCTTTTCCCCAAGTCCCCTTCTTACCTTCAATGCCTTCTCTGCGCGAGATGTCAATCTACACGGGCTCCTCAGCACATCATCAAGGCGTTTAGAGTAGTGAAGGCTGCCCCACTGCATGGAAGTTAGACCGCTTTGCAACAGCAAATCCTGGATCCAAAACACAAGCCGCTGCTTCCCATGCAGTGTGCCGAGCACGATTCATAAGCGACTTCCACATAGGAATAAAATCGTAAGAGAAAGGAAGGAAAAAAAAAAAAAAAAAAAGGTATTCTAACTTTTAGGTAAGCCTGAGTTTGTTTTATTTCTGTTGGGTTTAGTTAATTAATTGCTTTTGCCGCTGCAAAAGGATAGAAAGGCAATCGCGCCCTGGAAGCCCCACACCAGTCCACAGAGGTCCTGCCGCGTAACCTAAGTTGCGCGGAGAGACTCTGAACTCGGCGCCGCTCGGCCGCGCAGCCCGCACGCTCCCCTCGCCGGGCGCCCGCGGGGAGCGC
>JAHREE010000559.1:11478816-11505520 GCA_033628505.1 Tringa tobata | reverse complement strand
CAGCTGTAGGAGAGCGGGGGCCGGGGGCGGGGAGGGGGGAGCCCGGCCTTTGCCAAGTCAGTTCAGTGTCTGTGCGGGATCAGTGATTGCAAAGTGAGGCTGTGTTGGTGAGTTCAGCTGTTTGTGAACATTTGCGTGGAAATACAGTTTAATTAATAGTTAATTTGTGGTGTTGATTTTAATAATTTGCCTATCTTGAATTATTTGCAGTATTTTGCCAGATGCCTGCAGTAGGCACTTCTCAGTGAACACAATAATTATTAGTAAATAATTTAGCAATTTTTTATGTACTTTGCTGTGGGGTGAAGAGACCGTTTTAAACTCTTTTCTGATGAACAAAGAAAGAAATTGTACTTACCCCAGCAGCACACGGTTTTGCACGTGTCCTTCTTTAAAAATAGTATGAAAATGTATATAAAAGCCTTGTTTTACCTTCTTCACTATAGGAAGATGTAGGTGGTATCTCACTTTTATCTCTAAATACAGCTTAAACACCAGAATTTCTCTGAAATAAAGGTATGTAAGAGAGAGGATGAGAGAGTTCTAAAAAAGGCTTCTAAAAATCCCATCATTCAGTGAATTGTATCTATTTTTACCTGTTAACTCATATATTCAATGAGATTCTTTGAATATGGCCTCGGAAAGAACAATCGCATGACCATTAACCATGCTAAAATACTATAGAAGAGATGAAATTTCTTTTCTTCTAAGTTATATTTCCATATCGTATTTCAGTCACCTGGCTTTGACTAAACGCCTACTGTATTTTACTATACTGGGTGCTAAATTCTATGAATTTAGTGAAGTTGTGACTTCATTATTTCTGTCCCATGTACGTAACAGAGAGCAGAGGTACCTCGTTATGTACAAACAGAACATTACCCACAAATTAGAGTTCATGTCCGAGCTGCAGTGCAGCACAATGCTGAGAGTAATGCCTACCAGGCAGTTATACTTATTCCTGAAGATTTCTGAAAATTTTGTGATAAAAAGAGAAATAAAGCATATATAAACAACAAAAGGACAAAAAATAAAAGCAGCACGCAGCTATGGGTGCTTGGTTTACATCACGTTGCTGGCATACAGATTAAGAGTGGTTGTCAATCCTTTTAATACCTACTTCATTGAGCTGTCATTACAATGGATTTCTAAAATAGCCAAGTCCATAAAAAGCATATTCTAATAGACAACTGTATTTTACACCTAAGAAGAGGCAAGAGATGAAGGAATTTCTGTGTATTGTTTGGACACCGTCATGTTCTTGTTCTTCTGGCTTTAGATTAAATTAAAATAAAGATTATTACTTGGGAAAAAAAATAGTGGAAGAAGTCTGAATATTACTGGGAGTGGTAATGACCTACATGATGGTTTGTCCTGTGCAAGAGCGATCGACTGCGATAGCATCAGCCATTCCAGAAAGGGAAGCGTGCAGCGTGTCTGGGGGGGATGACCTGGCCTGCTTTTCAAAGTGGTGTCTGAGGATAAGCTGGACAATGGGTCCAGCAGCTCAGCCTGAATTATATTTGAAATACACAGAATTCAAATTCAGTGAATACTGTTATTTCATTTAAAAAGAAAAAAAAAAAAGTGGAAGGAGTAGATGGCTTATTTAACTGCTTTTGGAGGTGAAATGGTACCCCTGAAAAGGGCAAAACCCCTGTACAAACCAAAGCAGTTACATCATGAAAACAAAGAGTCAAAGACAGAGTAAGATTAACTCTGTCCATGCAGCAAATGCACTACTTTACAAAGAACAAAAATATTTGTGCAAATGAGAAGGTATTGCTGCTACCCTTCGTTCACATCAAGGTCTAAATCCTGAAATTGTTTGTTACTCTAAGCACATGAAGAGGCCCCACAGGAACTATTCACATGTGAAAAGAGCTAGGACCAGAGCCAAAGTTTGGCATACTGTGAAGGTCAAGCTCGCTTCCTTGGTAAAACTTGCACTTAACAGAAAAACTCTTGGAAATATGGTTTCCGTACAGCACCTGTAGCCGATTCTTCAGGGTGCTGTGTGCACTGGGGCTGGTCGAGAGCAGTTTGTGCAGTAGCAGGTCCCTGTGAGCTCAGAGCCGGGGGGCTTGCAGGCCGGCTGCTGCCTTGCAGAGCAAGGGCTGTCCCTGCCTTTCCCTGATTGCAATTATCATGGTTTCTCTTCACACAGATGCTGATTTTTTTATAAACTTCTCAAAATGCATGGAGAAAAGTCTCATAGATATTATACAACTACTGGCTTTATAGTTGTTGTGGAATAACCTGTTAATAAAAATGCACTGCCTGTAGGACGAATTCTCAGCATTTTTGCAAAGGTCACACAAAATATATTGCTTGAGTAGCCTTACTTTGGTCATCCAGATAAGTCATGGAGAGGCCACTGTAGATGACAGTCTCCCAGAAAGATTGTAATTCACTTTTATGTCTCTATGCAAGAAAATAGGAGACAAAACCCTTCCCTTCACTACTGGGAACGGGGTATATGCAGAGGCTGGTGCAGGGAACAAAAAGGAGCTGCTTTCCCCAGGCTGACAGATAAGGTTGGAGGTCCCTCTCTGCTGAAGGCCTCACAGAGTTCTGCTTTGTTTCTTTTTTTTCTGTCAGAGAAACAGAAGGACTCGGAAAACAAATTGCAACTACACTGTACCACATCTTTTGCTAGGACTTTGCCTCAGTCCCAAGTAAGACTTTTATTCTCCCTATACTTACGTGAACAAGCGCTTCTTTCTCTTCTTTTTCCCTCACCCCCATTTACTGGAAATGTAAAATAAATCCCAGTTGGGATCTTTGAGCACTAGCACTGTTTTTATTCCTGTGTCTCGATGATGGAAATTCCTAAGTTTTACTTTTCCCAGGAGAAATGTTAATCTACGTTGCAGCATGCTTCATAAATGCCAGTTGATACCGTATCCGGACTTAATAATGAATACAAAAAGCGGGTCTCTCAGAGTCCCACCCTTTGCACTGAGATGTAATTTACAATGACTGATCAGATTTTCTAAATTATTTGTAGATTTATTTTTTTTTTTAGTATGTTTTTAATTTAGATTTTTTTGCCAAGAAACTGGCATAACTTCAGATCAAATCACTTTAGGTCAAATCCAGTATAAATTAGAAATGGCAGACATATAAAACTACAGCCACAAATCAAATGAGCAATTATCACATGACTCTATGGTATCTATTCCTTCCATGCCAAGACTGGAGACATTATACATCTATTGATAATACGTAGGAAGTTTAGAGTGCATTATTTTTAGAAGGGTCACGATTTCTAAATGCATACCTTTTTGAGGGAGAGCCAGGCACCAGTGGTGTTTATTGTCTCGCAGGGCTATTGCCAGAACGATTGAAATGTGGAGCCTTGGGAGTCCGGTACCTAACAGCAGGAGGTAGAACATACTAATTTTATTATCATCTCGGCTGTCAAGTGACAATGCTTTTTAAACGTCATGAATTATGTATAAAATACATTAATTTTTATACCGCGCCTTTGGAAGTTGACACACGCATACCCAAAGGCCGTGGCTTTGGCACAGATATGTAAGACAAGACATTAGAAAGACCCCAAATGGAAGTTAGTGCACAAGCAGGAGTTTGTGGGCTCAGTTCCCTGCTTGAGGACCTGTGTCAGGTGCTATGGCATCCATGACAATACAGGCAATATAATTTCAGAATTACTTCAATAAGATAAAAGTTAGACCAAGCCTTTAACCTAGGAATTAATGAAATACCTTTTGTATAATAAATGTCATCTGTCCTTGATAACAGGAAATTATTTGACTAATAGAAATCTGAAGAAACTGTTAATTTAAATTAATTTTGTAAAGTTGACAAGTGATACACTGTGCTGTTTTCTGCATCTTTAAGAGTGTTTGGGGATTTATGTATTGCAAAATAGAAATGAACTAAGAAAGCTGAAATATATTGTGTCTTTTGCTGTACTTTACAGCACAGCTTGTGTTTAAGAAGCAGTCTAGACATGCAAAAATGCTAGAATAAACAATATTTTTTTTCATTATTTTAAATTAGCTTGTACTGGAAAGCTATAAATTTCAGAATGATGCACACTAACAGGATGATTGCATATCTATTCAAATATTCAAAACAAAAGATACTATGAGGCTACTCTGTTACCTGCCATTATACATAAAAATTTCCTTCTGAGTTAATGCAATTATAAGTGATTTCTTATAAAAGAAAAAAAAAAAACCAACAAACTATTTCCATAAACCCCTAGGATATTTTACAGGATATTTTACTTAGTATTATGAAAAGCCACACCCTTCCCCCCCTCCTCTGCCTTCTTACTTTTGTGACTTGTTTAACCCATTTTAACACACAAATATTACTAAATACTATTTAATATTCATTATAGGGCTTCAAATATTGGTTGGTCTTAAATAAATATTTTTTCTTTATTCTCCTTTCAGCTGAATTGTGTGTTCAATTAAAGAAAAATCAGCTAGAGTCATGATTGAGATTTTGAATTTATGACCATGAGTATAGAAATGAGCTGTTTATTCTGGAGACCAGTGATGGAAGTGGTCACGCCAAGGTAAGCAATTTTTCTCCCTATGGCTACGCAGGGTGATAATAAAGCAGGTAGATACCTACCCTGACAACTACTGCTCTGGCTTATGGACGAGAAACAATTCTATCACATAACTGCTATATGTCAACAGACACGGTTATAAGGATGCTACCAAGACAAACTTTGCACATAAACTGAAGATTTCAGTTGAACTTTTGAGAAAGTATCCTTGATTCAGCTATATATCATATCAGTTATAAAACATTGGTTAATCATCCATAGGTGGTAACAAAGATCTTGAAGAAAAGCCCCACCGTCGCCACAGGAGTTTTTTAAGATTATAAATGAATAGTTTTCCAGAGTATTTCTAAGAGAAAATTGGCCATTCTTGTCTGACAAGCCATAGGATTAGTGCAGTTCCTTCCTTTGCACCTCCTAGAGCTTCAAATGCCTTTTTGCCACACTGGAAGCTGGAGAACAACATGAGTGCAGTAAATCAGATACTAATCTGGATCTTGAAAGACCCATCTTTCTTTTCTACCAAGGTACTCTCTTCAGTCTGGCTTTTGGCAAGCCATTTAATTTATGTGCCTGTCAGATCCTTGTTAAATATGAAAAGTAGTACTTCAATAATAGAAATATCATAAATATTGCTTAAATTACATTTGAATAAAAAGATATACATATATTGTTTGATATTGCTCAAATTTTTCACATTCAAAAATGTAACTAATTTAATGAGTATTTTACATGCCAAGATTTATTTGTATTGTCTTGCTGAGAGAGCAAGGACCTGTTTAAATAAAGTGCTTTTAAATCTTCATCAGACCTGGATTTCTTAAGCTATTAAGTATATTGTATTTTGCAAAAGGGAAAAACATTGCTCTTTAGTAACACATTTTTTTTTAGGCATCCTTTTTAGGCATCACTTTAATACTAATGGTATTGGTGGCCATATAATATCAAAGAGAGTTCCTTTCAAAAAAATTAGATGTCTAAAGTTTCCTTGAAGTGTATATATTCAGGAGATTCAGGACTTCATCTATATCAAATTGGAATCTGCATTAAGCTCAGAGTGCATTAACCTAGACGATTCTGTGATTCTATGATTCTATGTTGCTGACTGAAATTAACATGCATGGAATACCAAGTGTTATGAGAGTAAACTCATAAGGGAAAGGAGTCACAGAACATGTCTACATACCGTGTGTTTATAGCTGAGTTTTTGCAGGAGTATTTCCTTCTACCCAATAGACTATGACGGTGCTGAAACCTGCCAAAGAACCAAACAGGCCAAGTTTTTTTTTAAGTGGTGCAACAGGACCTGCTACAATGTTTCTGTAGTTCTATTTTACATTAAGGGTAAAAGTGGGAAACAAAGTACACAGCACTTTTTGGAATCAGAAACCATAGCAGCTGTACTGTTTTTCAAAAGTTAGATTCTGTATTAGGTGACTAAGTTCCCAGCAGATTCAGTAAGGCATGTCCGCACCACACCTAAGCAAAGTTATTTGGCCATGATTATCACAGAACTCCAGTAACACCAGCAATATAAGATCAGCATAACACCATCAGCTACTTTCACATTGACATCCAGAGGAATTAAAAATAGGAGACTCTTCAATAAACAGATGTGTTTAGAATCTTTGAGTTGTTAGGAAAAGTCCGTTAATGAGACAGTGATTTGATGAAGCCTCATTGAAAAAAAAGATTCCTGAAGTTCTGATTTCTCTAAGTACGAGAGAGGTGTGCAAATCAGGTTACTCTGCTTTCTGATGCACGATTTGCAGGGAATGATGCTCCCTGGCTTTTCATGCTCTGTAATCCGAGTATCAAAAATGCTCATCAATATCAGCTTTTATAATAGGACCTGGGAAAGAAACTGAGGAACTTGTGCCCATAGTCTCAAAATCCTAACTTTGAAGCATTTACTCCCTTGTGTGCTAGACAATGGAGGAGCTGCTTTGCAAAACAGAGTTTCCAAGACAAAACACTACCTGGCCCAATAAAAAACTGTATTCATTCAATGTAAGTAATTATGTTATAGGACTTTCCAAATAAACATCTGCTGCAGGGTCAAAATAATAACAGAGAACGGGTATGAATGCTTCTAGCTGAGTGATACTACCAAGTGCTTAGTAATTCCCATTCCAAAGATTGCTGTATTTCAGTGGTGAGTGAAGCTGTTCATTCTTAAAATGCTTGGGATTGTTTTAGAAGAAAGAGTTATGCAGGAATGCATAACTCTGGGATATGGATTCCTTTCCTTCAATTTATATAACAAAATATTTATTATTTAGTTTTTCCCAGGATTATGTAATGTACTAGACTTTCCTTTCACAACAGGAACGTGAGGTGGTGTATTGACATGAAAACAAAGGATTCAGTATAGACTACCGTGTCAGTCTTACCCAGGTTTTGGTTGACATCCCAGGACATTGTTTGCTCATTTCAATTTTGGCTGTTAGGTGTGGACTCTAAATCTACTTGCTGAAAAAGTACTTCTGCTAATCAAAATCTGGAATTGCATTTAGGTGTTTTTTTCATGAAAACTACATCTGTTGTTAGTGCTTCACTGAACTACCCATAAACATTAAACCACAAAATACGTGCATGCAGAAAATACCAGTCCAACCCCCAAATCATTACTGAGTTATAGCAAATCACTTTTCAACAGTAACTTCCTCTAATTTCTAGGATATCTTTATGATTTATGAAAAAATGCGTTCTTCCTCTCTTTTAATACAGAGAAAACCTGCTGGTAATGGTTAGCAAGTATTTGAACTGGAGAGAAGACTCTAAAATATTAATGTTAGTGAGAATGCAAATTACAGTTAGACACAATGAAGTAGTTGTACATTGATCATCTTGCGACATTCTGTCTCACTGCATCACAAACGGATGCAAAAAGTGATATACAAAGTGATGCAGTAAGTGCATTAGAGTACTTCTTGTGCTGGAGTTTCCCAATTATCCCAAGAAGAGTGCTCAGCTTTTTTAAAAAACTAAGTTCCTTCAAAAATATGAAGCTAGGAATGCACTAGCACTATTCATTTTTACCATACAAGCTTTTATTTCTATTGGCTTATCAGGGTTCTCCATTAAATAGCAGGAAGAAAGGCTCCTTGCATCAGAAAATATCCATTTGCTGCAGAGCATCACTTCCCAAACCAGTGTATGTTCTACAGCACTTTATCCCACTGCTTATAAAAGCTGTTTAATTTATTGAATATTCAATTGTTATTATGAAAAACTTTTTTTTTTAGACATGAAGCGTTTATCCGGTGAAGAATTTGGGTGATTTTGTGTGGCTGGCATTTGCATTTGGCTGCATTTCCCATAGCAGAATCACTAGAGGGAGTCATAGGCAATGTTACTCCTTCACAATCTCCAATAGCTTTGCAACTAAAAACCAAGAAATTATTTTTTGATAATATTTAGCAGGAAAAATACATAATCATTTTCATTACGGTAATTTGATTTCACTGCCTCATTACTATTATTTATGAAACTGTTTTAACCTCACAAGCCACCTATCACAAATCATCATCTTGCTCACCAACCACAGCAAACCACCAAGATAAATGTCCCACATAAGGCTTTCTATTTACATATTTCTCAATTAGTATTAAAATGCAGAGATGCAATGCTGATAATAGACTCAAAGGAATTTTACAGCAAACAGCAAAAGAAAAAAAGATATAAGTAAAAATTTGTTAAAAAAGTATATAGATCTGTCAGTTCTAGTAAGACTTGCGCACCATTGTCTAGTTCAGCTTAGTGTAGGCCTCCTTTGCTTTTGGGTCTGAAATGTAGATTTCAGTGCAGTAAAAGAAAATGAGTTTTATATAACATCATTGTTGTTGCTGAAGGAAGAAAATGCTTTTTGGGGAAAAAAATGGAGCATTTGCTGTCCTCGTCCATTCCATGTTGAAACCAAGTTGTTAGCTCACATTATTTCTCAAAACTGAAGTGTATGAGGGAAAAAACAGAACAGATTAAAAATTGTTCTTACCCTTACTTCTAGTAATCTTGAAATAATATGCAAAACTACACAGTGACAGTTTCCAGATAACGCATTTAGTTTTTAGTAAGAAACTTCACAACAAACTATTGTCTGTATTTCTTAACACATGGTTATTCTTTTTCATAACTAGTAGCTACCAATATAGCTTAAAGGTCTTAAATTTCCTTTTATCCAGTGAAATTAGCGTGTACTTCATTCCAAAGTGTCATAATAAATATAAAGAAACAAATGATTTTGTACTTATGGTAGTTAATAGTGAAGCACAGCTTGCTTTCTAAAGATGGCTACTTAAGCCTATTGTTTGAAAAGAACATGAGACAAAAAATATACAGGTGACATTTTCTTAAGTGGCCTCAGAGATACAGTTTCGAAATAGGTGTAATTAGCTGTACCACTATGGCATTTATGGCTGTGATTTCTTTTTTACAGACATAATCATGGTAATAAAAGCTCTAGCAGTTTATCTGGTACAAACAGGATTTATGTGAGTAAGATTTCACCCTCCTGAACTCTTGTAATTATTTTTAAACTGATATTAATCAATGAATTTTAGGTTTTGTCACTTTAACTGTATCAGTATAAATTGCAAAACTTGAGCATGGAAGCACCCTAAATCTCATGAACTCTCTCTGAAAATTAACTAAAAAATGAAAACAGGACTACAGAGTGCCAAGATAAATCATCACTGATGTTCAAAATTGTTTGACAATGAAATTAGAAATCAAGTGACCGGCAAAAATATATTAATTCCATATATCATACAAGTCCAATAAACTTGATGTGTTTGAAGTATACATTCCTAGAGAAAACATTTTTGTAAACATTTTGTTTGTAAATTGCAATAAATGCTGCAAAGTTTTTGTTAATATTCTTAGCTGTCGTCTTTGGAAACATTGTAAAGTCTTTAAATATTCTTGATGGAATGGAATTAGGAATTAATGAGTTTTTGAGACCACACGTTTCAAGTTTTTATCACAAATGATGTTATTAACATTTCTGAAGATATTTTGGTTTTTCTTTTACAAAATAAACTCATGAACCATAATAATACTTAGTGTTATACTGTGAAGTTTGATGAATCTAAGTACCCCAGAATATTTCTAATTATCTTTATGCATGATATTGGCTATATATTAATGATGGAGCATAATTTGATTCAATTTGATCCAGTAATACCTAATAATATATAACCAATAATATATATATACTATAATGGATCATAATTTGAGGATGAATAATTTAGGTGGCTGAAAAGGCATAAGCAGTGCTCTGTTTCCAGCCCAACAATGGATTTCAGCCACAACCTTGAAAAATTGTCTCTGCTTCACTTCCAAAGTTTATCTTCATGAATAAAATTGTAAAACAGTCCATAGATATTTACCAACAACTTCATTGTTATCATCATCACCATTACCAATAACTTCAAATACAGAACTCAACAGGATAACCTCTCTCTACTCTAAGTAGCTGAGAATTGTATTAGTATAGTTATTCAGAGCACCCATATTTAAGTTACTCAACTTTTGCTACCATGAACACGTATCTTTGATTTTTTGGCAGGAATAAATTTTGATATTTGTATTCTTTACATTAGTTTTGTACAGAAGACAGTTACTGAAAAAACACCACTCTCATGATTTTGATAGTTTTGTCTGTATGCCTTGAATAAATGTAAAGGCAGGTTAAGGCAAACTAGAAAAAAACTGGACTTTCTTCATAACATTACCACAGAGTGACTTAGATTGCTGTAACTATAGAAAGAGGGAACTCATTCACAAGTTATTGAAGTTTAACAAGATAATCCATCATCTGAACTAAGCAGGTGACCAAGTCAGCGCCCTCTGCCCATGGCAAGGGCCTGGTAAACCACAGTAGCTTAAACTTTGTAAGATGCTCCCATCCTGCATTTGCAATGGTTTAGACCACATGGGTAGCAGTTGCCATGGCTAAGCTGATACTATGCTTTAATGCATTACTGTTGTAGTCACTTATGTGCCTGAACCCCTGCTTATAGCAATATATTTCTGCTCATAAAATTCCCTGCACAGACAAGACCAGCTTTTGCTTTTATCATTATTTCAATCGCTTTAGTGTAGATCCAATTACACAGGTATAAAATGTTTCTACTGGCATACCCTGGCATCAGTACAACAGCAGTTAAACAGATAACTCTAGAATCAGGATAGATGTGTGAATAACAACACCTGATCAACAGCTACGCTGATAAAATTTAAATGAGATCAAGCCCAAATCTTATCCTACACTGATAATAGGAATGTCTGTTACGTGTCAGACTTACTGGACGTGAGAGAGGAGAGTAAGACCAGAAGCTGATCTCAGTAAAACCTCCTAGTTCTTGTGGGTTATTCTTTAACACAAGTCAGAGCTATCCAGGTTTCTGGCTACGCTGTGGGCAGTTGTGTCCTAAGCCACAAACACACAGGCATGGCAGCAATAAATGCCAGATTGATGACCACCACTTGAGCACATACGTTGCAGCATTGTCTAACTTTAACAACACATTGCCATGTTTCACAATTCCCAACGAGATCTGCACTGTTTCAGTATGTAAAGCAGAGAAACAGACTGTAGATCTCTAGAGAATACTCTTTTCTCCTGGCCACAGCCATGGGTCAGCATATAAGAAGACAAAGGCGAAGTATTCTATTTATTGTATCTTTTCATTTGCTTGCAACATGTTGTAAATGAAAAGCAGAGGCTGTGATTTGTGTTAGACCCAAACTAAAAATGTCTCACATTGCTCTATGAAGGCAAAAAAGCTCAACTTGTAATCTGTACTGCTGTGCAATTCAGGGCATATTCTAGCCATAGTTAAACAAAATGGTTTATCTGAACTGAAAAGAAGGTATCCGTTGCTGTTGATATGTCTGCCAAATTTAGAACATGATACAAACTAAAGTTGACAGCATAAGCCACTCAAACAAGGCCTCAGGGATTCCAAAATGTGCCTTAATATTTATTTTTCATATTTGATTGCAGGTTATGCACAGGTAAGTGTAGTGCTACCCTGAGGGTTTTAAGTGTAATGTAGTCAACCATGATAATACCTTCAGTATCTTGGAAGACAGTTCTCACAATGACAAATATGAAATGAAAGCAAAGCTGAGTGTTTTTTAGGCTAGTGTTAAGTTTCCTCTAGAGTTATTCAGTAGATTTTTGAAATGTTTTCATTATTTGCCTACTAATAAGACAAAACCAAGTATTACCCCATTTGTGACACTGTATGTTCCAGCACTCTCAAAACCCTAACATTAACTTGCTTTTATAACCCTGTAATACATGAGAAATTGCTTATTCCTGTCTATCCACTACTTCCTGCAGTAATTTGGACTAGTATTTACAGTCATTTCCCCAAAAATGAATCACTAACCACTGACACATATACATGTAGTAGTGACAAAAACAAATTAGCCAGAATTAGTCTTCTTCAAGTGCTCCCATCCATTTTCACCTATCTCTTAGTGGTGAAACATGTAAGAGCTAGCAATACAAATACCATGTGCTTACAGATATTTTTCTTAGCCTTAATTATTTTAAAATAAAAATGTAGTCTCATAATACATTTGAAGATGTTTGTACGTATTAAACACACACGCGCAAAAACAGAGTTGCGCCTCAGAAGAAAACAGTTTTCCGATTAGACTCACCATCTCTAGCTGCGTTGTGTTGTTCAACTGATACAAACAGATCTATGTCTGGCTTAACAGTGAGCAAATTTCAAGCAGCTTTATGTTGTCAGAATAGCACAAGACACCAAAAAGTACTACTGAACTTAATTTTATCTCTGATAAAAGAAAAAAAGGCAAAGGGTAAAGTAAAGCCTAGGCTTCTTGCACAGTCTTTTGCTGGAAGTTACACTTGAAAATGGGATGAACAAAAATTAGCATGCCAAGTGAAGGAACACAGAACACAACACTGTGTCTTGAATTTCTGCCCCTCTTTGAGGCTTATAGTTACCAGGAGTTTTTCCCTTGTTTTGACATTTATAGCACAGAAAACTGTCTGGAAATACAGTTTGAGAAGCAAGAAGGCATATACAAGAAAGGAAGGATGATGTCCTCTTGCCCTTTTGCTGTAAGCAGCTCTGTTGTTAGAGCATATACACAAGAGATCAGATTCTGTTCTTCCCCGTGTGCTACTGGGTAGACTAGTCCCTTTTTGTGTGGAGTCTAAGCTTAGAGGATGTTCTTCCATTGTCACTTCAATTTACAATCTGGCTGCTACCAAAAAGGAGTTCCTTCTGTTTCATTTGTTTGAACACCCATGTTTGTAGGGGAAAACAAGTTCTACTTGAAAATACAGGATAATCGTAATTCTAGCAATTGTGGTTATGATCTCTGTGTAGTGGTTCTCTTCATGGCTGTAAGATGCTTTATCACAATTCAGTGTTAAACTTCGGAGGTCCTGTCTTGTGACAACAGGGAGCAGGTTCCTTTCCCCTTATCATCATCGT
The DNA here is from genome assembly GCA_033628505.1 of Tringa tobata. Taxonomy (NCBI): domain Eukaryota; kingdom Metazoa; phylum Chordata; class Aves; order Charadriiformes; family Scolopacidae; genus Tringa; species Tringa tobata. The sequence goes on along the minus strand of JAHREE010000559.1, from coordinate 11,492,488 downwards.
AGCTGAGTCAATGAATCAATTATTAAAGCATAAAAAATATGGATCTCATTCTATTGTAGTGTTCCAAGACTACTGTTGGCTTCATTAGTTATGAAAAATCCAAAATTTCACTCTTGGTTTTCTTGCTTTCTAAAGCAGAATGCATGCATGCGTAAACCAAGAATTAGTGTTGGAGGTTTCTGTGGATTATAAAGTTATTCACCTCAAGGGACTTTGGTGACATGGTAGAAAAAATTTTAAAAAAGAGCTAAAGTGTTTTTTTCTGTCACCAGGGCCCCTGAAATGTACTTACATCCTTTTTCATAGTACAGTACTCACATTTTTAATTTATGTTGCACAAGAAGAAAGTTAAAATCTTACTTCCTTCAATTTTTCCTTCACCCCTTGCTTCTTTATCATCTTGGAGATCAACTACCCATGGTATTTCATTCTACTAATTGCAAGAAGATTTTTATATTCCTTATCTTCATTTTGAGCCTATGTTGTTTTGTGAACCAGTAGCGGGGTTTATACTGCACCCCTCTGTAAGTGAGGTTATAGAAGTGGCCTTTCAGAGTTTGTGACTTGTTTCTTCTCTTTGAGTGTTGTTAACAAGACTTTGTTGATAATGAACTTTGGTTCTCATTGTTCCTTTGTCCATTATCTTGAAGAACCATAAAGTATTAGTTAGCTCTTTCAGAAGGGAAATGAGCTTCTAGTATTTCTTATTTTACACTTTTTTAAAACCTCAAATTGTTCTGGCTTATCCTTTAATAATTTCAAACTTTAAAAATGCTTTCCTGTCTCAGCCTGTAATTTTGCTACTAATGAAGATACCATTATCCTAACCCAACTTACTTCACCTTCACCTGGCAGACCATAGACTTATCTACATAGACCAGTGCAGTAGAGTGCAGAGATCCCTGAAGCAGTATGGCTTCATCAAAACAATTTGCAGCTGGGCAGATTAGCTCTGCCTTTCAAACTGGGCTAACATGATTATATTCAGCCACACTAACATGATTATATTGCTTCTAGGCTTTATTCCCATCCTTCTGCACACTGCTGCATTACGGCACACAGACCTACCTACTTACTTGGTGACCACTGCATTGTCTTAGTTTTCTAGGCTGTGAGAACTCCTTTACTACATTTCAGTATTTATAGTGACCATGTTTTGTGACAGTGAGAATGCTCTGCTACAGTACAAATCCTTTCCTGTTGCCTCCTCCCTGCCATCATGGCCATATCCAGCCTTGCACTATTTCCCCTTTATGCTTTAATTAAAGATGTTCTTTTTGCACTATGAGAATGACAATGAAATCTAGTCTGACAGAGTGGTATGTCCAAATGTTTCCGGGAGTAAAAAAGATAATTAGTAGTGAGTTGCAAACCCCAGTGTGAAGTAGTAAATAATGTTCTTATTTCATGTCCTAAGCAGTCAATCCCTATCATATGCTGACTGTATGCACCAGTGACAAATTTCTGCAAATACATCTCATAATAGGGTGTCCTTCCACTGTGTACCGGACCCAAAATGCATTAAAACACTGGCCATTTAAACACTGCAAAGTAAAAAGCATTTCACAGAATTAATTTCCTCTCTTTCATGAGAGAGATATAATGCATTAACTGATTTGAAAACAGAGTGAGTTTCTTTTAAAACGTAGTAACTCACTAGGCAGGCTTTTCACAGGGCACAGGAGCTAAAGTAAACAATCACTTAAACAGAAGGAAGCTCTCTAGTGCCCTGCCATGCTGATGTTTCTAGAAAAAGAAAAAAAAGTCCAAACCGACTAACATTTCATTGCATGTTGAAAAGAAAGTGTAAGCACTCTGTTTAGGAAGCTTTAAAGCATAATTGAAATTCAACATGCAGATTTCTGTATTATTACAATGCTGTGTGCACTAGATCATTTGCTGAGCAGCCAGCATTTTAAACAACACATTGCAAGAACTTTGTGCTGGTACAATAACAATGTAGAAAAATTAGGATGACAGCACAAGTGTGCTCAGCCCCATAAACATTCTTCAGCTGAAATGAGAACTACAGTGCAGTGCTAGCCTATGCATTATAAGAACGGAACACTTCTGCTTCCATGTACAGATGGAGCACAGATCACTAGTATGCTGACAAGCTGAAGTCAAAACAAAGAGATAAGCTACATATGTACTGGCAGGTAAGCTCACTGATCTTTTTAACCCAATGAACATCTGATGTGATGTGAGATTCACTAAATTGTATATTGCAAATCGAGGTCGGAATGAAGGGTGACTTAGTATTTTGTAACATTCTCCCTGCTTCACTGACTAAAAGCAGTTGTGAATTCCAAGGTACTTTTTCCTATTTTAATCTCATTACAATTTGAACAGGTATTTGACTACAGAACTAAGTGTATCATCTGAACTCAAATCTGCAAGAAGAGGTAAGAAAAATAATTTTAAAAAGTAATGTTATGCTTTTCCTTATACTACCACGATGCTGATGCTCCTGTGCAAAAAGGCCAGTCAGTGTCTCTGTACGGAATGAAGGTACCATGTTCACTGCTAAGAGGGCCAGGAGGTTAAACTGGCACTGTAATATTCTAGGCTAACCCTTCATTTCGCTGACTACAGTCGCAGCAAAGCATTGCATTGGGATGAGTATGTGTGTGACTGGAGCTTCCTCTCTGCTTTGGGAGATGGATGACGCTGGCAGAGCAGTCCAAAGCCACAGTGCACTGGAGAATCTGGTTCATTGTGCAATGTGTTAGCTGTGCCAAATCATAATATTAGCAAAACGATCAGACCACTAACCTAAAAATGAGTTCCTGATTGTTCAATGTATGTCTTAATTATATATATAGATATACAGAGCAACATTTATTGAGATTGGAAGGTAGTTTTGGATTTGTTCTCAGAATAAGTCATATAAAAAAAAAAAATATGTACAGAGGAACAGTGTGTGAAAAAGAGTATTTACACACACGGATGTGTATTTACACTCATTGAGGTTTTTACCATTCATGGCATACTGCAGGATTCACTGTCACTAGTAGAACTCAATGAAGTGCCTGTTCTCTGAATCAGTCTCCCATTTATCTACTAAATCTTTCTATTTCATCCAATCTAAAGAACTATTTGTAAGTGGAAAATATAATCTATACATTGAGAAGCGGAATACGTTAGCCTGGAAAGAAAATGTGATCTTGGATTATAGCTGTATTTGCCTATAACTGTAGATCATTACCAAGGCAGACTGAGTGAAAATAAAAGATTCCCTGGCAACCCTCCCCCTCTTCAAATGCCTGCTCAAGCAGAAAACAACAACCGCCCTGCATACATATTCCAATGAGCCACTGTGGGGCAGTAACAACAAAAACATTCCTAAGCAAAACAAGGGTCTTTGAACAGCCAGTTTGCCTCTTCTGAGCTAAGGATACAAAGAAACAGTTCTTCGTAGAAAACCTGAACATTAGGATTTCCATTCTTATATTATAAAATGTTATTAGGCTTTTTGGGAAACATTTTCTAGGTTCCCTGAACTTGAACTCCTTCCAGAGAGATGCTTGCATATAGCTATTTTGAAGCTCTGTTACTCATTTCATAAGCAGTGAATAAAGGTTGCATGTGAGATATACAAGCCTCTGTTTAAGACAGTATCTGTATTTTCTATGCATGTATAAACTCTTCTGTCTGAGGGCTAAGTAAATAAGTTCTTTTCAAGTGATTATTCTCTGTGCAGGAATTTTTCCTTGTAAAGTATGGAAACCTCTGAAGATTAGATATTTTTGTGCAGTCTTTGTTCCTCTCAGGGCAAAATCTTGAGTGAACAGAAGTTATTATAGAAAATTATTCTATGTCTTAAGGGTGAAAGAATATACTTTGTTCAGTTTTGTATGTAACTTGGAACCACAATTACTCAGCTGCTTGAGATCCAACAATTCACATCTATAGGTTCAAAATTAGATTAATGGTTTTGTTTTCCCTTCTTCTATCCCAACCATTTTGTAGTTTTAATAGTATCAATAAAATATGAAAAAAGTAACTGTTGTTTCCTTTTATATAGTACCAAAAGGGAAAAAAATACCTGTTTAAAGATCTCTAATTACAATCTGATTTTTGTATAAAAACAAAACTTCCTGTAACATTCATTCCGAATAGATATTGACCTTTAGTGCTGCAGAAATTTTTACCACTTGAGTAGTGTATGCTGAAATATAGAATCTGTAAAAAGTTGAAGTATTATACTTCAATTGAAGTGTTAGGAAAAGAGGATCAAGACATACAGAGAGCTGAGTTACAGCCATGGCTCTTCAGTTACTCTTTGAAGATCATTTTCATTCCCATTCTGATCTTAAGTCTTACTCATAAGTAATTAACATTTGGGGATGCATGACAGATGGTATGTACCACCTTGTCTTTTTGGGCAGTCTTTTCTTGTCTTGGCTTTTCCGGATATATTCCAGACCTAAAATAATTTTGGGAAAAAAAAGAGAGAGATAAATGAACTTACTTTGGCTTGCAGACAGCAATGTGAAAAAGCCGAAAGTTTCTTCTAATATTTAAACATTTTTCCAACTTTCTTTTTACACATTTATTTATTTATATTTAAATGTATTTAAAATATTTATTAGATCTGTAGTTTTTCATATCTAGAATACCACTCCATTTTTACAAAGATGAGGCTATCAATTTAGTGTTAGTAGCACCAGGAGCATTATTCCACATACTTCTCTTCGAATATCCCAGCTAATGAATCTTACAGCTGATCCTACTGATACTCCAGGATATGAAAGATGATGCTGTCATTTCATCTGCAAACTGGAGATCCCTCACTGATGTTCCCTGGGTTTACAGCATTCATGATTTTCATGTTTATCTCCACAGTTTGCTTTGCTTTACTTTTTTGTCAAATAAAAGCACAATTAAAATTTTTGAAAAAAAAAAAAAGAAAGTATCTGCTAGTCTTATTAATTTAAAGGTTTCTCAGAGACTAGGCAGCCAGCTGAATTTTCAATTGAAAGACCCATAAGTGATCATTGCTAAGCCTGCAAGGCGGCATTAAGCAACATCTTCAAATTTTAGAGTTTCCCATCAGTTTTTTAAGAGAATTGCAATGAGATTCTTGTGTTTATTCCTTAAATGGAAAATGGTCTGAAGATTAGATCCAACTATTTTGCCTAACAAGAAAAAGGAAATAAATAACAAAAAAATTAGAAAGTTGATAATACCTATTCACCCTTTTTCACCCCGCAGAATCAAGACAGTCATGAGAAGATGCTGCTAACTACGTTAACAGAAGAATTAGATGAGTTGCAGGAGCATATGCAGTTTGAAACAGTAACTACAGTCACATTTTTAACTATGTTTCCTAAGATATCTTGGCTGTGCTAGTATTTGAGACAACAAAGCACAAGGCATACCAAAAAAAAGCTCATTGGGACTTTCACATTCCAAGATCAGTTTAAAGAGCTGCCAGTTACAAAAACTATCTTTCTGCCCATACGATAGTGAAAAAAAATTGTGAAAAAAAAGAGAGATTTCAAAAAAAAGAGAGATTCAAACTGTAAGCAGACACTTGGAAATGAGGAAAATAGTAAATCAGAAGTCCATTAAATGAAAAATAGGAGACAACATTAGTAGAGCCTACAGTAATTTGATTACAGTAATTGATTTACAAGTTGCTATTTTTAATAGATCTTTGTATTAGCCCCTTGCTAAACTCTGAGGCAGCCTTTTCTATGACAGGCAATTCTACAACATCCCACAGCCATTACCAATTAATCAAAACCCATACTTAGGGCCCAAAGTGTTAGAAAATTAAGAAAACATAAATTGTATTATTTTTATTTGAGATCTCAGGGTTTACCTTTTCAATCTTTTGTCTACAAATTTAGAGGTACTTACTAAAAATAGGTATTTAAACATTCACATAGCTAACTGCTTGTGAGTTAATGTGGAAAATAAAGAAAATCAAGAGTACCTTCCTTAAATAAACTAAACACATTACATCTCAATCGCAGTTGAGTTCCTACACCTTGCACGGCTGGTCCCTAGGCTGCAAGTCTTGTTTGATAATTTCAGCCAACCAGCATCTTCAACTTTTGCATGCCTCTCCTCTCCTTCCTCACCTAGTTTTTAATTGGTATCCAGATCATTTGTGCCCTGTTATCTTCCATGTAAAGTGCTTTTCTTTCCTTTATGAAAATCAAAATCCAGCAATTCAAAGTTTTACAATACTCAACTAAAATTATTTATCAGTGTCACGCTTACCAGTAGCAGGTTATCTGGTTGCCTTCTTTATACTATCATGGCCCAACATGAAATTATAAAGAACTTTAACATTTAGGACTGGAGTAGAATGGGGTTCAGTTATAACTTTTAATCATTGTTCTCTGTTTCTCAAATAAAATTTTGTTAACTTACTCTCTTAGATCTTATCAGGATTCTGCTGTGGTTCTTTACTGCCTACATAGATATCTTAGACTCTCAAAGTCCAAATTCCCCTATCATTTATTTAAGATTTTCTTTGCTTACCTCCTATTTGGATAAAACTTCAGGCCTAAACTGGCTGGCTGGGAACAGTGAAAGAGGTTAGACTGTGGGTTCCATGTTTGTATAAGCTGCAGCCTGTTTGTGGTGAGGACTCTAGGTAAATCACATCAGTGCTTATATTTTTTCAATGTCTTCTACAATTGTAATATAATTGGTGCTGTTATACAATGAAATTAGTGCTGGTTTGTTTTTTTTAGTAAAAGTTAATTAGTTACCCAAAACTAGCTAGGAACATGATTTTAAACAAGACCAGGGGAGTTTTAATATAACCCAGCTATTTCTAGTATAAATTCAGTGTTTCTGCACAAGTTTTGTATGTTTGACACCAAACCCACAGGACTGGCTATAAATCGTGGTTAGAGCTGGTGGAGGTGAAGAGGAGGGAGCAGGGGCCAGGCTGGTACTGGAACTGTCTTATACCTCTATTTTAATCCATTTGATTATCTGGCTTGTACCAGAAAAAAATATGGGAATCAAATAAGATAGGTAAAAGACTGTCAAACCTCAGAATCGTAGTTGCTGGTTTTAAGTTTTCCTTCTTTTATGACCTGTTTCTTCTAAGCACTATGTTTAGAAATAGGAACAAGTAGTTCAAATGTACATTTTACTGGAAATATTAAAGGACCACTGTGAAAATTACAGGAAATGCTGGAGAATGTAATCTTTTCTGAACTAACACACATTCTGGAAACAAATCTGTGCTGGAAACACTGATTATTTATACCAGGTATAAAAGCATAACTGGCAGTTAAAACCTTGTTGAACAATGCAATGATACTGTATTTCTTAACTTGGAAAGTTGTTCATCCAGCCTGCTCAGCCAGGATGTTCATCTGGCCCGTTTACCATTTATGAGACATTGTGTTAGCATTGAATTAGCTTATAGATTGTTTTAATATGACTTGAAGCAGTAGGGTGTATAATTGTTTGAATGTTTCTTTCCACTGACTGCACAGCATTACTTCTTTCTGCACCTGAGAAGGCTTTTTCCTCCACCTGAACATTTAACAAGCAAATTTCCAGATATTCAGAAGCAAATGCAAACAATTTAGAACAAACCTCATTCCTGTGATTAGGGCCTAAAATGAAACTTTACCAGAGACAGTAGAACTAAGTTTTATAATGTTTTCTCTTCTTTTCAGTGGTTTTTGCTATTATTTGCTTCAGCAAGGCATTGTTGCACAGGACACCCTTTCTTATCCTACCTCCCGTCTTCTGGAAAGAAAAGTAGTTTTAAACCCTCTATACAGTGAAGTCTGTACATACTAAGGGTATGAAGACTCAATGGAATGAGTAGCTTTTGGTACCATTTAACATTTATCAGACTGACATTTGTTTTCATAGAAACATAGAATGGTTTAGGTTGGAAGCGACCTTAAAGATCATCGTGTTCCAACCCCACTTCCATGGTCAGGGACACCTCCCATTAGACCAGGTTGCTCAAAGCCCCATCCAGCCTGGTCTTGAACACCTCCAAGGATGGGGCATCCACAGCTTCTCTGGGCAACCTGCCTCACCACCCTCATAGTGAAAAATTTCTTCATAATACCTAATCAAAAGCTACCCTCTTCCAGTTTGAACCCGTGCCTCCATATGGAGACCAGCATTTTCTACCACAATTTTCTGGATGCCATGTCATATTCTTGATGTTATGAGTTAAATTTCCCACTAATTGCTAAGTGGATTTTACCAATAGAACTCAGGCTTGGGAATCCCTAAGATTTTGAATTGCCTACACATATACAGTTTACAAAGTACTTGCATCAATCATAATACTGTGTGATAAATACCATTATGTGACTTAATTAATATCTGCATAGCATATTCAGACTCATAAGCAGTCAAAAACTTTACTATGATGTTTTTTTAAATCTGCTACATGTTTTTTATAAGGCAGAAATAAAACACAGAGTAAAGGTGGTCATACGGGTTGCCAATTAATTGGAAATCACCGAAGACTTCATAGTGAGGAAAGCAATTACTGCAAAGTGTAGAACAGAGAAAATGCAGCCATTAGGGATATCTGGTATTAAACCTTCAAAAGAATGTAAATATTTAATTTTTTAAAATTATTTTTGTATAATGCATTAGCTTGCAATGAGTGTGGCATGTAATGCATGTACAAGTACTCCTTGCTCAGCACGGAATGCAGCAAAATGCTTAATATATTAAAGCTTATGTATGAAAAGTTTTTTTATACTTAGTTGACTGGTCAGAAGACAGCACATTTATGTTATTCTAAATATAAAATACTGTATATTTTTATTTACTTATTTTTCTATAGAAAGTCATGTAATTTAGTAAGTCATGAGTTTGGGTCAACTAAACGGAAGTTCTGTGAGTGGAATATATGAGTGGCATTACAAGACCAAGTAAAGTAATTTGCAGTAATTACAATTACAGATATATTTTATTTAAACTTTATAATATTCTAATGCTTGCAACACTCTTGGATGAGGCATAGTATGATAGATGTTTTATGTAAAGGTAGATAAAATAGATTGAAGTAACCTGATCAAGGGCTCTATGCATGGTCCTTACACTTGAGTCATACTTCTGTGTATGATACCACACATGATCAAAGTGTCCAAACCAAGCGAATCCTATTATAAATTAAAGAATCTCTCACTCTAACCTTCTCATTCCAAAGTTAGGGGGAAAAACTGTATCAGATTCAAAAGAACATGAGGTAAATGTCCATCATGCCTGAGTTCTATGATAATTTATAATATAGATATGATGAAATGTATGCAGTAGTGATAAATGTCACAAATGCCACTAAAATTGCTACCCATTGAGCAGATGGTAAACTTTGTAATGAAAAGGTCAGGGGCTGTGCATTAAAAGATGGTGGCTGGCCAACAGTTCTATTTTGTACTATATAGTAATTAAGAAACATATGTTGTACACAAAGCACTGAGTGATCTATTTTTATCCCCTTAGTACATAGTTCTCAAATAATACAGTACTGTAGTACACAGTTCTCAAATAATAATGATGCCTCCCTTTGGTAAGACACGTCTTGTCCTCTGAAGAACTTGCAAGCAGATATGGAACAGGATAGGAAACAGGTCCAGAGTGACATACTTGGGTCACGTGTGAGAGAGGAAGAGCAACAACTGAGAACACAACTCAGGTCCCTACGCTCCACGTAGTACCTCAAAAAACTCCCTCAAACTGGGAGTTTTGTTGCTATAAGCACACTATACAGTTACAAGTGCTTGAAGGTGCGTGACAGCGTTTGGGATCCATTCTGTCTAGCGTTTACCACTGAAAAATAGCCTAGGAGGGTTTTTGCTTTTGCTTTTTCAGAAACCTATTATTGACACGAGGGAATGGATATCAAAAGAGTCTTGAAAATGATTTATTGAAAAACGTAGTTCTTGCCAACTGAACTAGACAGCTGAATGTAGAAGTAGCTACACTTTTATTAGACTAACATAAAATAAGAGATGTACATAGTTCTGGAGTCCCTCAAAGGTCCCTTCATCAGTTATCATCCCCATTGTTGTGAAAGGAGCACTGCGATCTCCAAATCATGTGTATCAGCCAAATTTTCTCCTACCTCCAATCTAATAAGGTTTCTTTATAGCAAAAATGCTACTGTGTCTCTCTCTTTCTGTGAAAAAATTCTGCCACAATTTCATTATGGAGAAGAATCTTAAAAGATAAATAGCACTAAGGAGAGCTGTTTGTTTTTTCCAGTTGCTTTTGTCAAGGAGAGGTTGACTGGTGTGTATCTCTGTAGGTACAAACTAAGAACAACAGTGGGTGACTTGTCATTGCATCAAAAGCTGTATTTCTATTTGATTCCTTATAATGTGATATTTATTACATAGAATGATGAAAAAAATGTAAATGACAAGACAGCAAAGAAGGACTTTCCTAAATAAACATGCCTCATCTCAGAGGAAAAACAGTGATGCTCAAGAGTGAGTTAAACACACTTAGTGTCCAGCTCAGTTGCTAAGAGGAGAAGGTAGTGCTAGACCTTAAGCAAATGTGCGTAAACAGCACGAAGAGAATGAAAGTATGGAGTAAGGGAAAATGGGACCAGCAAATGAATAGATAGTAAATGGAATCAAGTAGGAACTAGGATACAAGACAGATTTGGAATTGCAGGAAAGACGCTGATACAGACGACAAGTACATGAAAAAAATAGTAATTTGGTCATAGTATCTTTCAGTAAAGAAAAATCTAGGGTTACACTGCCAAGATACAATTTTTACAATTAATTGTACTTACAGTCTGATCGCACAGATAGCCTTGTTTTTACTGTAAGGCTGCATGGGCTAATGCTTAAAAAAAGACACTACACTAAATGACTGCTACATTTTAATCATGGTATGTAATGTAAAAATGGGTAAAGAACTCATTGTTACTACTTTGAAATGACAGTAAAATCTTGTGGTAAATTGCTAACTTCCTCTTTGGCTTTCTAAATTAAAGTGTGTCTGAAATATAGTGCTTTGTATTCCAGAAATTGGAAGAGGAATGCTTTGCTTTTTTGTATCACTTGAGACGTGAATCTCAGTCTATATGGGAAATGAGAAGGCCACAGTAGGCTGTGCAGCAGAATGACAGGTTGTGTGCTGTAAAACAAAGAGAGAATTTTGGCGCATCATATTGGTGTGAAAAAGCACTGCTGTGGGGCTGTGTAAAAGGTGTGCAGGGGGTGGAAGAAAACAGAAACAGAGAGAGAAGCCAGCTGTGAACAGCACTGATCGAGTTTTTTACTCAACAACCTATTCTAGAAAATGTGAAAGAACATCATCATCATTTAAAACCATTTTTAAATGATTACTAATATGTCCTCAATTATGGGGTTTTTGTCTGTACCCATATGTTTACAATCTGAAAGACAACGGTGAGAATGACTGCTAAAGATGCTTGATAGTGCACATTTTCTTGGAAATATATTTTCATATTAAGCAAATGTCAGTACAAACAGTCAGTCAGTCAGTACAGTACAGTCAGTACAGTACAGTACAGTCAGTTCAAACACCTGCAACTTGTATTCCTTGTAACAGTAAAGAACAAATGTAAGGTGGCTCACCACAACTCCCTTTGAATAAGGTTACTGTTACCTTGTGGCTGTTACTGCATGTTTTTTTGCACTTTGAAATGCAAAGAAAAGCAGGTTGATTATTAAAAACATTGCTCCTTGTTTACAAAATGATGAAGTAAATACTAATATATAGTCTTCAGTGAAGAACAGACTGTGAATCACAATAGATTTCAAAGGGAGTACCCTACAAAAATTCACACTTTCTTTACAATTAATTTGGTTAATATATGATTTCAAAGTAAATGCAGAATCAAACTAAATACGATGCTGTAAGAATTTAAAAATTATTGGAGGTACCATAAGGAAGAAGAACAAAGCTGTAAGACTTTGTACCTTTAATTTTTTTTCTCTATTTTGAGTATCCTAAGATCAGTGTGTATTAGCAGAACAGAACAAGATTCTGTGCTGAACTTTGACCGGAAGCATATTAAATTTGTATTCATTCCCTCTTCTGTTGGCTGTCGCATTTGGGTAGGAAACAAATCTTCACATCTCTTTGCTCTATGCCTGAGAAATGTGGAAAAGACACGAATTGCCCAACCTTTGCTCCATCTTTTGTGCCTGCAGTGAACAATTGAAGGGACTGCACAGAGGTATGTTTTTGTCTCCTAGTATTTTTATGTCACAGTTTGCCCCTGTAAATGAAAAACCAAGTGGCATTTTTGAGCAGGTAACAGGTTTGATCCTTCAGGCTTTCTGGGCCTGAAGAAAAGAACGACTCACGCCAATGAAAATCTGCAAAGTGTTTTCTGTGGGGAAGTGGTTGAGAAAACAGTCTGTGGGACACTTGCAGATGCTATGCCTAATATCTGTATACAAGATAGAATGAAATTAGCAGTTAGTTAAGGAGTTGCAATATTTGGTGTGGGCTTTTTTGTTATTGATTTAAATGTTTTTCTTTTGCTTTCTTTTTAATTTTTGAGTAAGAAAAAAATGACATGAAACATTTAAGAAGTGATTAATTCCAAAACAAAAAGAAAGAATGTATGTATTATCACACTTACTTGATGGCTTGTTACTGATGGCAGTCTGTTCACCCACTTGGACAATCGTATTGCAGGAACTGGAATATAATAAAGGACTTTAACTGTGTGGATGTACTGCTGCCAGTACTATGGGATTGGCTTAAAAATCAGAATGCTTTTAGTAAATTCTTAAAAGCAAATTATTTTTCTAGCAGTTCATGAGTAAAAGTTGCAATTTTTTAATTAAGTGAAAAATACTGAATCCTGATACTCTAGGTAGTGATGTATTAAGAAATTAAAACAATACATTTAAGGGATTAATAACTGAGAAGTCAGAGGGAAATTGTCATCCAGCTGAAGTGTTTCTGATAGGATCCTAATGTAATTGGCTCTTTGTCCTTCACTGCTTGACATTTTATCAATGAGCTAGAAGAAAACATCAAATCATCTAAGATAATTACTGTGGATTACACAAAGACAGATAATGAAGAGGCCAGGTCACTGATCCAGATCACTGAGGTGAATTCAAACAAGTACTATGTATTACAATACAGCCAGATAAAAAAAAAACCAAAACAAACCACCAAAAAACCCCCCCAAACTAAACCCACATACATCTAGGCCCAAAAATAAAGGTTGTATTTACAGGACAAATAAATTTACAGGACAAATAGGAAATTTACTGATCCTAAACACACAGATTTAATCATTCTCTGTCATCCTATGAAAGCAGAAGTTCTTTTCTGAGTTATCACTAAGAGCAGCTCGAACAGGAAGAATGCAGCAGTTGTGGGGATCAGAAAAAAAGAAGCTCAACACACAGATATCTAAAGATCTTCAGCTGCTCCTCACCTGTGCCGCTACAAGTACGAGAGACCCTGCGCCGCCCTTGTCTGGAAAGCGTTAAAACCGCCCACCAGGAGCTGTCGCGGCTCCGCTAGGCCTTCACCACCTCAGCCTGCAGCGCCCGCCGGGGGCGCCGTCGTGAGGGGGAGACCTCGGCGCCTTCCAGAGCCTTCTGGCGGGCGCGGTGTGGGGCGCGTGCGCGGCGCGTGCGCAGTCCGGCGCCGGCAGCAGCGTGCGCTTCCCGCCTCAGTGCTGGGGCTGGGCCGGGCCGGGCCG